>LPNX011083658.1:680418-856441 GCA_001517045.1 Pseudotsuga menziesii
GTCAAAATCACTATTGGAGGACCCAATAGTTAACTGTCCTTGTCTAAATCATAACCAGAGTTCTAAAAACACAACCAAGTGTTACATTTAGTATTAAATAATGGTTAACTGACTGTGGTAGGTGAGAAAAGCACCCCACATGTGTGCAATTAATTAAACCATTATTTAACTGAATGTAGAGGGCTAGAATTGAATGTAACTGACTCCTAGACCCAGTAGTTAACTGTCATTGTCTAAATCAGAACCGGAGTTCTAAAAACACAACCAAGTGTTACATTTAGTATTAAATAATGGTTAACTGACTGTGGTAGGTGAGGAAAACATCCCACATGTGTGCAATTAATTAAGCCATTATTTAACTGAATGTAGAGGGCTAGAACTAAAAGTAACTAACTCCTAACTTGGCTTGACTAGTCATTAATGGAAGTGAGCTGACCTTGGTTGGTTTCGGCACTCCCAGTTGCTTCCTAAATTGTAGGGATTGATCTAGGAGACTCCTAAATTTATGCAATCAAGTGCAATAAGTGGCAGTGAGCCTCAATTAGTGTTCCCCACACTTTGGTAACTGAAACATGTGCCCCAATTAGGTCAAGTTTAACCAATGGTGCTAATGACTATAAATAGACTAGATGGAATCCTGATTTAGACATGACTCCTGATTTAGACATATGACCAAATTTGGACAAGGGAGGATTAATAATCCTAACAAGTGGAAGGCGTAAACATGCCATAGGGCCTGAAGGGAATTGGAACTTAAAACTATATCATAATCAGATAATCAGGGCAGGGCACTTTCACATTTCACTCAAGCAGGATGGAGACATGCTTTATTACCCTTACGAAGAAATAGTTTCTTGTAGGCAGTTCAAATGGGGAATATGAAACTCATCATGATTTTCTCTATCCTTTGCTTCATCATAAATGTGCATTTCATGGTCAAGTAAATTCCTTCATTTTGAAAGTCATAAATCTTGATAAGAATATGCCTTTTATGCAACTGTGCATTATAAGAACATTGTACAATACCAGTCTCTCCAACCTTTTCGATAGGTTTAGTCAATCTCAAAAGATTACTAGAATCTAAATTTTAGTGTAGTCTTATTTTAGGTGACCATACATTCTAAGGAAATTTCAGTTCTTATCAATGGTTATTTCTCTCTGTGAACTATTGTCCAATCATCATGGAAGCTGTTTCAGATCCTGTACATCTCAACACAGAGCTGATATATATTTTGTTATACCTAATAGTTTGCAAGTTTTTCAAGTTTAATTCATGCTTAACCATTTGTCCCGCCTTTCTAATAACTGGTATCATCACCTAGAAGCCAAATATACAACCCTTTAAAGGTTTCTCTAAATACACAATGTTGTAGGAGTAGGGTATTTCTCTTTATATTTGCAACATGACTCTTTAATTATTGAATCCACTATTAGGTTCCCTTATAGCTAAGGAATAATGATTCAAAAAACATAACTCCTCCATACAAAATGGTACCTTTGAAACAGTAAATGATTCAATGCTAAATACTTGCAATACTTGTAATTCCCCAAGTCAAAATACTTGCAATTCTTTGAATTCTAGGTCTAGAGATAATTTTTGCAAGACATTACGGTGCATAGGGAGTCAAGTCTCTAATTTTGCAAATGATAATCATCGAGTCTCCATTAGCAATAAGTTTCTGAATCTTCCTGGCTCTTAGAATGTTTATCACTTGATTTAAAGATAAAACAGGCTTCACAATAAAATAGGCTTCATAATAAGAGAAGAAACCTTTTGCAGTTTGATCACAACCATAGCCCTGCTTATTATTGAACCTTCTCAAAGAAAAGGTGAATATACTTTGCATAATTTTAAGTTTATTAATTATCAAAGCAATAGGTTGCATTTTAATTTTGATAGCTCATGATGAGGAACATCTGCAACACCTTGAAGCTTATGGTTTCTTAATATTGCAGTAGACAAGAGGGAAATTTTTGTTTTTGAATCTTTGTTTTTGATGCAGTGATGGCATTGGGCTTCGAAATCCTTTCAGGAAGGACTCTTCTTTGGACTATGAGAATGATAGTGATGAAGAATGGGAAGAGGTACTCATCACTAAATCTCTTTGGTAAGAGTATTTGTAGTATTTTTATTAGCTTTAGTTACAGGGAAAATTGTGCATAGCTCTCAGGAATTAGTTTATCACAAATACTAGTTACTGGTAAGTTGTAATAGTAATAATTATGTTGTCACATGCCCCAATTTTGCAAAAACAATTTTATATTATTTGATATAATTTGAGGACAATATGTTAAATTTTATGCTAAGTTGTAATTGATGACTCAGCAGAGTCAAGGACATTTAATGTAATTCTGAATATTTTAATTATAAATAAATAAAGGTGGAGACAACAGCTTAGGAGAGCTGTTAAAAGAGTGTTTGCTGGTCAAATTGGTGGAGGAGACTGGGTGGAGAGCAAACAGACATGTGGCAGCAACCTCAAACCACTTCCAACTGTTGCAGGTGGCAACCTCCATACATTTGGGGTCATGATTCCCCAAGAAAGTGGAATCAGAGCAGGTGGCTCAATTAATGACAACTGACCCAAAAGACCTAGGCAATCTTTATAAAAATGCCCATTGAAGAGAGCTGAGGCTGCTCATTCTAGAGAAGGGATCATTTAGGTGAATGTAATTTAGAGAAATTCAATGGAAGGGAATTATGGAAAGAGTTTGAGGGGATAACTGCTAAGTGATCTAGTGCAGCTTTTTAGCTGAAGGATCTTACTGCTGAGTGCAGAGTGTTACTGAGTCATTGGACTAGTATATTGTTTTCATGCTCCACCAATTCTCAGCCAAGAAGACCAGGAACAGGCTTGAGGGTCCTGAGGAAGCGTTGTTTGAGCGCTCTCCAAGAGTTTGGTAGGGAGGAACAACCTCCTAACGCTATTGTTGTCTATCCTAATCAGGTTCTGCATTATTTGTTTTTACTGTGATAGATAGATAAATTTGAATCTGTCTGTTAAATTAATGGTAAATGTTCAGTTTGTAAATTATTAGAATGGAAAATAATTCTAGTCTGTGTTTTTCCACACCTGGAAGGACCAGGTCGTACTCCAACACAGATAGAGTATTTACAGTAGATGAAAGTAAATGTTAAGAGACTGAATAGAGTAGATATGATTCTGCAATTCTTAGTTAGCTGAGTAACTTGTTTTAGTGTGTAAATATTAGTTAAAGAAATATTAATGATCTGTTTATTTAATTTTACTATTTTAACAAGTTTATTTACTTAATTATATATTGGAAAAGAAATAGCAGTAACATAGTACATGTAGAAGGATTAAGATAATAAGAAAAGATCTTAGCAATTAAGGTGTTACACTTACAGACAGTAGCTTAATCTTTTATTCATGATCACATACTTTGAAGGATAAATCATGTTATAATAGGTTATATTTCTCTGTGTTAACTTAGTATCTAGTTGCTTTGCAGTAAGATTATCACAGTCAAGCTACTTTGTTACATTCAGTTCAATAAAGAAATAAAATACAAGTACTTAGTTTTATTTACCAATAATATTAACTAATTTAAGTCTAACAAATACTATAAAGCAAGTGGTGTGTTATTAAAGTATTTAAAATATAAAGAACAAACTAAATGAAATTATAGAATCTATGTTTTTGCTTTGCAAATTTTTTTGAGTAAATCAACCTGTTAGCTTAAGTAAATAAATACATAAAGATATGAGAATAACAAATATATAAATAAATATCTATCTAAGTACAAAACTGTTTTATATTTATTGAGTAAATTATACATGTAAAGGTATTCTACAAGGTTGAAACCCTAAACTAAAAATTAATATTACACATAAAAACATATAAGCTACAATCCAATTACTTGGATTATTTATAAATAAACAATTAAATTACGAGAGACTGTTTACAGTCCTTTTAAGGACAGATAAAAGAACAAATATATAAATATCACTTAAAGTTTTCACAACACACCTGTAACATTATTTAAAACAAATTTAACAAGTAAACATAACCTATTAAAAACAAATTGAAAGATTTATTTAAACAAGGGTTTCATTCAGGAAAACCCTAGCTCATATTTCCTGAGCAACAAGTAAAATAAATTACATTATGACTAAGTTACAGTCTGAAAATATTAACAAGAATCTAATTCAAAATATAATAAACAGTAAATTCTTATTTCATAGTCGAATAGGGTAAAAACCCTAAGTTACTTAGAGACAAAAAAATGGTATTAATGTAAACCGAGTCCGAGCTCGAAAGAAGTCTTTTTAAAAACCCAATGTATTGCTTGACAGGCCGAAAGGATTTTAACATAAACAGTGTACAAAAACCATCTCAGGCCCAGTGTACCCATATTGTGGCATGGGTTTTAATAAACAAAACTAACAGACTTTATATAAAAACCTACATCATTGTAAAATTTTTTTAAGACAAGAAAAGAGCATTTACAAGTCACGACATTGAGCCGGAGCCACCTTGCTGTATGCGAGGGTTTAAAACAAAACTTATAAATTGAAGACCAACAACCCAAGACTGGGAAAAACCAAGGCCGTAACTTCTTCCAACTGCAAACATTTCCCCTAAGTCTGTACAAGCAGGGAGATCCACTTTGTAACTGGGGCTTACCCGTAGACTGAACGCCAATCCAAATGCGAAGTGGATTCTTCCAACGATAAGGCGAACCATCACTTGCAAAGTGACAACCAAATCTTAATTAAAAACCTGAATATAGAAATGTAACTGTAATTTTTTGATAGCTTACAACTTCTTAAAAACAAATCGTTACTTGGAGTGTCGCCGTAACTGAGGTCATGAAGAAGGAAGACCAACACCACGAGCAGTGCAACCCTCGTTTTCAATTGAGAAGGAGGCAGTTGGGTTCGAGTTACTAACTACATCGACAACTGGAGCAAGAGCAAGCAATGACAGTGGCCACACCACGATTTCAACACCAAAACTATTGACTGTGTAAAAACTACCCTCATGCACAGCAAGGTTTGTTTGCAGGAATAAACTCAAGCACAAGCTGTGAACTTCACAACTTTCACCCTAAGTGACAGCACTTCAAAATGCACAGACAGTGGAGCTGAAGGCGAGCACCTGCGAACCCTCATGGCTGCAGTGAACCCAACATTGTAGAGACCGAAACCCTCATTGAAAAATGAGAAATAGGGTTGCGAGGTAAGCTTTTAAGTCATGCAATGCATGGTGGTAAGAGCTCCACGTGCCCACAAATTTATCCACTTCACGATGGGTTAAGTTGTATAGTTTCCACTGCAATCAACCGGATCAATAATTGTTAATCATTGACATTATTGCACACAATGATAATGTATTATATACATAAAGTCAATATCGTATTATTTCCCAACGAACTCAAGCCTTGATAATGAACGAGGAGTTTACTATCGTTAAACTATTGTTTTAACCTTGAAATCATCTTTGGTAAGAACCAAGTTGTATTTGGAATCGATGCCATTTTTTCTTAAAGATATTATAACCTATCTTAATCATACTTGTAAGAAAAAGATTGAAAGGATAATAGAAGCTTTGGACAAGAATGTTAATGCCTCTATTGACATTTTAGATAATTATGATCTATGAATGTTAAAGCTATAAGAACTAGATTTAAATCAATAAGGTGCATATAGATATAATTAACATTTATACACAAGACTAGACCCTACTCTTTAAAGGGACCTACAATACTAGATGTAGGATATATATATATCTTATAAGTACTTGATCTTTGATCTCCATAATATACCAAGCTATGAGATGAATCGAACCAATGGTTAGGTTAGAATTTGGAGTTTAGGATAGTAAACTATCTAGGATTTTAATGCATTACATTTACTTATAAGTAAATAGTAGGGTAATGTAAAATTTGTCACATTATTTTGGTCATGAAGAAGATGGGAAATTCAAGTCACAACTTGACAATATTTATGTAGAGGATCCTTTATAAATATAAGCAATGTTAAGCTGATAAATTTGCTACTCAAGCCTAATTAAAAATAGAGCTGAAAAAGTACATAGTAAGCTTATGTTCTGAAAGGCTTTAGGTCTACTTCTATAATTATAAGTAGCATTTTAATTATTAAAATAATAATAGCAATAGACTCTTATGTCAGAGAAAGAGTTATGATACAAAATCATGAGCTCTAATAAGAATTGGAAATAGCTTAGAGTAAAGTTAGAAGGAGGTTTTATCTATCTTAGTGATCTATCTGTTAAAAGAAAAACAGTAGGGAAACGTTAATAACCCTTACGACAAGAATATTAAGTATTATCATATTTGTAATCAAGTAAAAGAAACATTACTTTACCTTGTAGGACCTTGAGTCTTCTAAGCAAACTTTTACTCTAGCAGTACTTTTATGTTAAAATAAGTATATATGGTTTAACGCTTTAATAAGCTTTTACTAGTTCAAAAATTTACCTGTCCAGCCTGTAAAGATCAAGAAATTTAGATACGTTAGCAATCGCTAAGTAAGCCCCAACTAGAGAGTAACTCCTCACCTACTTGACATTCAAACCATCAGTACAGCTAAATATTTGAATGCAGATTATTCACATCACATATCAAAATTAAAACAACATTAATCTATATGTGTTAAAGTTAATGGTTACTTTTATTATCTGTTTCATTTCTTCTATTAGCTGCTAGCAGTTATCTAACTGCAACTATAAGCTTTTTATGTTATCTCAAAATTTTAAAATTTTTGTGAAAATTTGGGGTTTTGACATATGTAGTTTGTAGATTGATATCTATCATAAATTAGTTTGAATATCATCATTTTCAAGCAATAACAACTTCTTAAAGGGTGCTAGCTCAATGGTAGAGGGCCTGCCTAATTATAGGCAGGAGGTAGGTGGTTTGATTCCTCTGTGCCCTATCATAAATTTGTGACTACAAAAACGACTAAATTTGCATATATACGACTATTAGTAGCTAGTTTCCCGTATCTTAGTCGTATTTAGCTTAGTCATTAATATGGTAACATCTAGTAGTTTATTTAGTTGTATATTTGGTCATTAATGGTTGCAATTAGTGACTACATCAGTGACTAAATCAATGACTAAATAAATGACTAACTCAGTGACTAAATCAATGCTAAATCAATGACTAAATCATTAACTATCAATGACTAAAACAATGACTAAATCAATGACTGTCAATGACTAAAGCATTGTCTATCAATGACTAAATCATTGTCTATCAATGACTAAATCAATGACTACTAAGTCAAGCTATTAATGACTAGTGAAATACGACTAGCTATAAGATAGTGGAAATTTGCTACTATTAGTCACCGACTCAAAAATAGTCGTTTATAGCCTGATTTTAGTCATTTTTATAGTCATTAATTTCTCATTTTCTACTAGTGTTTAAAGCTTACAGGAACATAGACATTGAATAGAGCCAATTGAATCTTACTTGAAATGTGTTGGAGTTCTGTATAAATCTAGTGTTGAGTAACAAACGAGCTTTTCAAAAGAAATTTATCCTCACACCATAAGGTTTCCAGACCGCCAGAATAGTCTCACACGCTGACTACCTTGCCAACATTCATTTTCCACTTTGTTCTGCTTAGGGAGAGGAGAGCTTCCTCTTCAATTTTTGTCTCCTGGAGCAAAATAATATCAGTAGAATCCATTCTCAATAATTCTTTAACAACTTCTTCTTTGTTTGGATTCCCCAAACCCCTGCAATTCCAAGAGATGATCAACATTATTCACTGATGGAAGAGGGAGTTATTACTCCCTTTTGGGGTCTAGTACTCTTACTTCTGCCAAGGGACATTTCAATTATGGATTGACAACCCTGCATCTTTAGTTTCTCATCATTTTCTTCTCTTGCTTCCTTTTGAGACTTCCTACCTACCTTATTGGAGATTTTCTCAATAGAATCATCATCAGAGGAACCAGAACTGACAACCAGTTTCGTCTTTAATATTTTTGCATAAGATGAAGAGGGATTTTCTCCAATTGGAGAAGGATGGATTTCCTATAGGATTACACCTCTGTCACGTCCCCATGCCTCCGACCGGCGTAGAGGACGCGACTACTAGCTTTATCAGACCGGGCTAACCGCCCATGAACATGTAAAGGCATAAAAATTGCTGGAACAGAATGCTTAAACATGCATAGATGCAATTATCTACCAAGCACAGCGGAAAAACAATCATTCATTCAAACAAGCATTCTTCAACATGTTCATTTCATTTTAATTAACAGTAAATATGGAATGCAGAGGTAAAATACACAAGATCACTTATCTTATGAAAGCTTTGCTCTGCAACCAGGTACGTCGCTGCAACGTTCCACCCAACCATAGGCTAGCTTGCTCCTTAATCTCTCAGCAACGCTGCCACCCCCGAGCTGGGCATGATTCTCCAAGGAATAAGGGAACTAGCAGGCTTACACATAGCCAGGCATGCACAAAACACACAGCCAAGCCAACATAGTTGGGTTTATCAGGCCATTAAGGAGTTGGAGATGGCAAATTGCTAAGCTGGTGAGCTCACTACAGAGCCAAGAACACCTCCACCAGAACTAGCCTGACCTCTAAGACACCCATCCACACCCAACACAAGGAATCAGTCCCTTCTCTGCTACACAGTCCCTCAGGCCCTGCATTCCCTTCCAGTGCTATTCAGGGGTGATGGAGAAGAAGGCCAGCCCTCTAGCTCTGTCTGTGTGGTTTCCAGCCACCAGGTTTATCAAGCAAATCTAAGCCAACATCCATGCCCCTCTCACAGTCCGAAGACCAACCATTGCACTCAGGCAACTCATTTAACTGTCACAGCTTAAACAGGGAAAAACGACTTCAACCCATCTACAATAGTCCCCAAACATAACAGCAAAAACGACTCATAACATGGGGGAAAACACACAGTCCTGAAGCTTATCAGTGAGCACAACTCACAGCAGGGAAAAACGCCCCAAATAGTCTGTGCTTGAGACCAATAGTCGGTGAGACAGCCAAAAATGTGAATGGCCCTTCACAGCCATGGTAAAAACACATGAAGCTACAAAAAAAACATGAATGGAAAATGCACCAGCAGCTCCCAAAACGTGAGGAAAACAACCCAATCCCTGGCACCACAAAAACGACCTCCAATCCATGGGGAAAATGAAGCCAACAACCAAAAACGTGGAATGAAAGACACAGGAAAAACTCCAGCTGCTCCCAAAAGCCCCAATGTGAAGGAGAATGGTGAGGAAAAATGGAAAACGTGGATGCATGGCAGAATGGCATACGTTTTTGGGCATTTTTTTTTTGCCAAGGAAGTCAGAACATGTTTTTCAAAAATGGGTCTCTGCCCAATTCGAATTTTTGCCCATACTCTTCCCATTCCATGCAATAACTAACTCAACCACATTCTGGCAGAAATAAATGATTGGGGAAAAAGACAAGAAAGGTAGTTGACAGTTTGATGGTTTTTCTCATAGACATTTGGCTTTTCCCCATTGGCCCATAGGTTAAATATTTCACCCCCCCCCTTATCCTTAGGAAATCATGCCCCATTCGATTTAGTTGCCGCGACCGTAGCTGGTTGTGTCCATTAATTAATTATGATGCATATTTACATGATGGCCAACATAATATATGCCGCATGCCCCGATATACCATCGGTGACAAATTTAAATCCAAAACATAGCATTACCGATCAATGGTGGGGCTTTGGCCTTTAGCTCCGCACCATGATCATTACAATATATATACATCATATACATCTAGTGCAACGGGGTCAAAACCGGGGCATTACAACCTCCACTAGGAAATTATGAATTTAGTATTCCAAAGTGTTCCAATGGTTTGACATTTAATTCCATTTCGTGATCATGCTCATTAAGTCACTGCACTTCACCCTCTTCCAGAATAGGAATATCTTCTGAGGAACTTAAAACAACAAATTGATTAGATGGAGCAGAGGACTTTTTTGTAAGATGAGTTTTATTGACATCATCAGAGACTCCATTCATGATCTTTGCTTCTTTTCCTTTCTTTCTATTTTCTTGGGTGGATTTACCTGATTTCTGAACATGAGTCCATTGGTCAGCCTTCTCTTTTTCAAGATCTTCTTCTGTTTTTTTTTGCAATTATGGGTAAAGTGGCCATAACAATGACAGAAGCGACACTTTAAAGGGAGTTGCTCGTAGTCAAGCTCCTGAATATAAGACCATTCCACTACTGTGAACTTCATCACCTCAGGGAGACCAATATCCAAGTCAACTTCAACGCAAATCCTTGCACACGAGTATTGATCTGTCCTTTCTGCCCTATCAATATATTTTCCAAGCTTATTCCCAATGGTTTCCAAAAATTCAGAATTCCAGTAGTGTAAAGGTAAATGAGGAAGCCTTACCCAAACATGAACATTAGATAGGACATCTTGGGTAGGATCAAAATTCAGAGTCCACTTATTCAAATAGAGCCCATAAGGCCCCATGAAGTATGGACCATTACGAAAAATAAGGTCACGATCCTCAGCTGAATAAAAAAATAAAAAAATAGTATCCTCTGCCAACCAGATGGTTTCAAATTCCTTTCGTTACCAAGGGCCTCCAGTTTCTCTGAACCCATCCTTCAATAACCTTTGGAGAAGGCCAGAGACCTGTAAATTTCCCTATGAGCCCTCTTTCCGCAAGGCTTAATGTAGTACGACAGGGCCGTTTAGCAGACAGTTCAACAGACATAATGTCTTCTTTCTTCACAAATCTCTGACTACTTGGGCCTGCTTTCCTCTTGCCACAAGAGGAAATCAAACGTTTAAATGCACCCATTTCGGGTGGCAGAGGAGGGGGAGGACCCCCTCCGACATCCATCAAAGAGAATATGAGCTCCTATCTTACGCTACAAAAGAGAATACAACATCTTAATTGAAATCTTGAAAGGGTTGCGATTGCCAACACCCAAACCAATAACGAATGCACTACACAACCATCAAATTCTGCAAAGCCCAATCCACTAGAGAAAGAGCCAGAACCGATGGCTCTGCTCACTTCAACAAGATCTAAAAAAGCTAGTAGAAAGAAATAAAAAAAATCAGCTACAAACCAAAAGATGATCTGGAAACAACACATCTACAAGGCTCCAGGCAATGAAGCTGCAACATAACTTGCAAAATAGAAGAGTAGGGCAAACACAAATGATCTAGAGCCGAAGAGGTTGCCACCGTCAAGAAAATTTTGAAAATGTTCTTGGAGCCAATTTTCTCGTTTGATAAGGAGCGTATTATTATTTTATTATTTTAAATTATTATTAAGTATCTTGTATTAAAAGAAACAATAAAATCACATATTTATATTGTGGTTTATATATTTGGTATAAAATTGAATGTTTTTTTAATACAATGTATAAAATGGTAAAATTAATCAAATTTTTTGAGGTGGAAATATTTTCTTATACGTATAATAATAACATTATATTTCTCATAAATAGATTTTCATTTTATTCTATATTCTATAATTTTAATAAGGAATATAATTCATCCTATCTAAAAAAAATTGATATTATGTTACCAATTAATCTTTATTTTTAATAGACAATATTAACCCTATATTAAATATGAAAATAAATATCTATCCCTCAACACAACATATATAGAGAGAGAGTTAAGCACTTTCAACTAATAAAACATCTTATTCTCGTTAGATGTAAAAACGGTTTATTAACATGATATTTTTTAAACTTTATATATATAACATAATAGTAAATTAAACTCTATATATCAGCATTTTTTATAACTTTATATTTATCGTTAAGGAATTTAACTCCTTTCAAATTTCCTTTCCAAATATAATTATATTTATATATTTATGTAAAATACATTTATATAAATATATATCAAATTCCAATTTCCATTTCTCACATTTTAAATAAATATTTTTATAAATAGTTATCAGACATACAAATTCAAAGAAATAATTTACTTCATAATAAGTGAATGAATTCAAATTTTGTTTATTTGTTTAATTAATGTGTACTTCATAATAAGTAAATGAATGCAATTTTTGCTTATTTGTTTGATTAATGTGTATGTGGATGATTCTGATGGAAAATACATTGGATTATGTATTATTATATTAATAATAAAACAATATATGTTAATAATTACTAGACATACAAATTTAGAGGAACGATTTTACTTCATAATCAGTGAATGAATGCAATTTTTGCTTATTTGTAAGCTTTATGTGTATGTCGATGATTGTGATGTAAAATATATTGGATTATGTATTATTATGTTAATAATAAAACAATATGTTAGATGTTTTTTTTATAATTGCAAATTAATAATAATACCATAAATTTGTAAATATTTTACTTTATAATTAGTTAATGAATAAAACTTTTTCCTATTTATATTGTTTATTTGTTATACTTCATAACATGACATGGTTAACATTTTCACGATTAAATTTAGGTAGATAACTATTTTACTTCATAATAAATTAATGAATGTATTTTTTTCATATTTGCAAAATTTTATTTTATATTATGTGATTTTGTAATGTAATTCATTCTATCTTTAAAATAATTAATGTTAAATATGGAACTGCTGCAGGGGCATATATTCCTTGAGTAAAGTCATCTATGACTTTGCTAGGTCAAGAAAACTTAAGGAGACCTAGGGTCTCACATGCTTCTAATTTGCTTTATATTGTTGAATAAAGAGGATAAGGATGCTAGATCCTTTTCCCTATGTAATCGATAGGGTTAGTTGAGCATTTTCAGAATTGTAGAATCAGTTAGTGATTTTTCAAGCGAGTCATAGGGCTTAGTTGAGTTCAATCAGGAACTAAATTCCTTCTTTGTAGGATCTCAGTAACATAACTGAATTGGTATTTATGTAGTTCATGTTATCTAATTAAGGCATCTTAGGTTAGTTCGAGAGATTTTTAGATAGCTCAAGAAACTGGAATATCTCAAAGGGTTTTTTTTAAGGACTCACAGAGTTTTTGTTTAGTTCATTTTTAGGTTGGAATTTAGGTCAGAGGAGGCTCGGAACCTAGTTCCTTGAGCACACACAGAGATACCCTTTCTCTGGTTGTAATGATCTAAATGAATTTCAAGTTTGGAAAGGGATCGATTACAATTTACATTCCATCGCACAATTGATGAAATTGTATGTTCTATAAGAATAAATTTGTTATAGACCATGTTTATGCATTTAGTGTGCACATGGTAACTGTTTATTTGAATTCATTGAATGAATCGAAGACAATTTCCTGCTTGAATTCATATTTAATGAATGTACTAATCAATTGAAGAAAACTGTAATACCCTAGTTTCGACCCCAATTGCATTAAATTATATATGATGTAAAGAGCGTTCATAAATCATGGTGTTGGCTCAACGCAAAGGCCCCGCCACAGATTTAGTGTTTACATTTCGGCAATTTAAAATCGATGCCGATATCTTTCTAGCCGATGGCACTATATAATTTGGGCATCATGTAAATATGCAATTAATAAAATACCCACAACGAGCTATTTCAATGCAACATTAAAGAGACCGGGGCATGATTTCACAAGGAATTGGGGGGGGGTATTCAAATCCATAAAGTGGTAAACTACGCAATTTGTCTTTTGTGCCCAGTCATCCAAAAGTGGTTGAGTTAGTTAATGCTTGGGATGGGAAGAGTATGGCAGTCCAAATTTGAATTGGAGAATCCATCAGATTTTGGAAAATGTCTTTTGCCTTCTTGGGAAAGTAAAAACCCAAAAACGTCTACCCATTCCATCGTTCATTCATGTCCTCTCTTCCTCATGCGTTTTCTGGATCTCTGGGGTGTTTTTCCTCACATTGCAGCAGTTTCTTTTGTCTTCCCCATGGATGGGAAGTTGCTTTGCTAAATGTTCAGTGGCTGGGATCTCTCTTGGTCAATTTTCTGTTGTTTCCTCCTTCATACGATTGGGAAATTTCATTCGTGGAGTTGCACAGTCAGTGGGAGAATAGATCCACGAATTGGGGAATATAAGGGTTTTTTTTTGCCCATGTGAAACCCATAGAATGTTTCTGAACGAATTGTTCATCCTGGGTCGTTTTTCCCCATTTTACTCATTTGTTTTGGGTTTCAAAACTGTTTTTGGTTATGTTCTATGGCTGGGAAGGTAAACCCACGATTTGGGTGTGAACAGAGGTCATTTTTTCCTTTGGAAGGCCATCCAACATTTTCTGAACGATTTGGGTCACTTGGGTTATTTTCCCCATTTGTCATTTCGATTTTGGGTTCCAAAAACATTTTTGGTTCCTACCCAAAACTTGCATTTTGTTGTGTAGTGCATCCCTGTGTCAGCTTGGCTGAGTAAGTCCAAGAATCCATATGTTAGTGGGCTGGCTGTGTTTGGATGTGGTTATTGGCTTGACTGTAACACCCCGGTTTTGACCCTGTTTGCATTACAAATGTACATGATGTATATATTGTAATTAATTGTGGTGTGGATTTAAAGGAAAAAACCCCACCATTGATTTAATGTTCTATGTTCCGGCAATTAAAATCATTGCTGATGATATATCATGCTATCCGACACATATTAATTTTGGCATCATGTAAACATGCATTTTAATTAAAAATACCCACAACCAGCTATGTCAATGCAACCATAATGAAAAGGGCATTATTTTCCTAAGGATAAAGAGGGGGGAATTATTTAACCCTTGGGAACCATTGGGGAAAATCCAAATGTCAATTGATAAACCCTTTTAGCTGTCACCCACCCTTTGTCTTAATCACCCTTTATCCATTGTCTCATTCAACAACCTTTTTGTCTTATTCTTGTTTCAACTACCAAATTAAATCCTTTAATGTTAGTTGGGGGAAGTTATTGCATGGGTAGTGGTGTGTGGTAGGACTATCAGTCCTTGCCAACATGCACACTCCACGAGGAGACTCATTCACCCTCACATGGGCAGGAAGAGACCACGACCCTCATTTCTTCCATTTTTCCCATTCTCTCGCGGATGCGGCTGTTTTCTCTCCTCATGCACATGTTTGGTATTTTCCTCAGGCAGAGAGCTAGGAGAGTTGCTTTAAATTCATGATTTTCCTATTTTGGATTTGTTCCTTATGCAGGCGCTCATTTGGTTTTCCTCACCTCAGGCAAGTAGTCGTGTTCTCCCTTCCACGATTTTTACTGTGGGTAATTTCCCTTCACACTGGGAGTTTGTTGTGTCTGCATCCCTTCCCGATTGGGCCGTGGCTCTCCTCTATGTAGGTGTAGGATTAGTGGTTGTATTTCCCCCATAATTTGGGTTGCTGTAGGTTGTATTGGGTCGTTTTGGCCATGATAGGGCCATAAATGACTTGGGAGTCAATTTCCGAGTCTAGGCTGTGCGTTAACCATTCTTGTCATTCCGGTTTTGGTATGTGGTGTTTTCCTTTCAATCCCAGGGCTGGTTGTTTTTCTATGTGTGCACAATGGATTGGTCTTTGGACCATGTAGGAGTGGAAATTAATATGCTTGATAAACCTAATGTTTTGCATGAGCCTCACAGACAGAGCTAGAGGGTTGGCTCTCTTCTCCACACCCCCTGAATAGCACTGGAAGGGAAGTCATGTCCTGAGGGATTGTGCAACATAGAAGTGATTCCTTGTGTTGGGTGTGTGTGGATGTCTCAGGAGTTAAGCTAGTTCTGGTGTAGGCATCCTTAGCTCTTCAGTGAGCCCATTAGCTTAGCAGACAGTGCTTCCATCTCCTGATAACCTAATAAACCCAACTTGTTGGCTTGGTTATGTGTTGTTGTGTACTCTTGGTCTGATAAACCCAATTGTGTTGGCTTGATTGAGTCTTGACATATCTTTGGCTATGTGTGAGCCTACTTAGTTTCCTTATTCCTTGGGGAATCATGCCTAACTCGGGGGTGGCAGTGTTTTTGAGAGATTAAGGAGCATAATGGCCTATGGTTGGTTGGAACGTTGCAGCGACATAGCTGGTTGCAGGATGAGCTTCTTCATAAGATAAGTATTCTGGTGTTTAAATACTTGCAATTACATTTGATAATGAATTACAATGAACATGTTGAATGCTTGAATGTATGGTTTTGCTTCCGCTGTATGGTGATAATGTATGTATGTTTTAGTTCAAAGCATTTAAATTTTCATGTGTAAGTTCATGGGGCTAGTTGGTCGGGTAGATAGCAGCAATGGTAGCATCCTCTTCATCGGTCAGAGGATTGGGGATGTTACAATGTGGTATCAGAGGACATGTTGCAACATGGGCCTCAATGGGCCATGAAGAAGCAGTGACAGAGGCAAGGTCCATCTTTGCTGAGCACAAGCTATCAGGAATTTTTTTGAAAAATTCTAAGTATGGAAAATATCGGATGACTTAGGCTGAAGTCCGTCCGATACGTCAGATGACTTAGGCTGAAGTCCATCCGATACATCGAATGAATTAGGCTAAAGTCCATCCGATACATCGAATAACTTAGGCGAAAATCCATTCGATACGTCGGAGGAATTAAGCTGAGTCCATCCGGTAAAGAAACCAAGCGGAGAGAAATTTTGAAAATTTCCTAAGTTCGAAAATTTTACCAAAAGTCTCGGCTAGGTGGAGCTGAAGGTTTCGGATGGGAGGAGCCAAAGGTCTTGGCTAGGTGGAGGCGAGGTGTTGGCAAGGCTCTCGGGAAGGTAGCCGACACGACGACAGAAAGAGGAAGATAAGAAGAAAAATTTATAAATTTTTCTAAGTATAGGTAATCTCGGAAAATAATAGAAGATCGATCAGCTGAAGCATCAAAAAAGAAATGAAGATTGATCCAAGGTGTCAAAAAAGAATAGAAGATCGATCAGCCAAAATGTCATCAAAGAATAGAAGACCGATCAACCAAAGCGTCGAAAAATAAATGAATATCAACCTGATATGGTATTGGATGACAGAGGAAGATCGACCCGATGTGATATTGGATGATAGAGGAAGACCGACCCGATATGGTATTGGATGATAGAGGAAGATCGACCCGATATGGCATCGAACGACAAAGGAATATTAAGCTAATGCGTCGGATGACAGAGAAAGATTGATCCGATAAGGCATCAGAAGAGGAACGAGGACTCACTCAATAAGGCATCGAAAGAGTTGTCAACTAGTGATCTAATACATTGAATGGCTTGTTGGGAAGGGATCCGATCGAATGGAAAAATATGAGTTTTTTAGTGGGATTTTTCAGCATATTTCAGTAGTTTTTCAGTGGATTTACAAGGATAAAAAGGAGAAAAATGGCAGTGATTTTATGCGCCAGATTGCGTGAAAATCAAATATTTACAAAAAAAAACAAGGGCGTTGTCCTCGACCCGCCCTGACCCCCATCATCCCCCTGAGACAGTCGTTCTTTGAGAAAGAAAATTCTGTGTTTTGGGTAAAGTTGCCATTGTATGATTTTTCCAATTGCAGGTAAGTAATTACGAACTCATGAGATTGTTCACTACAAGAAAACCCTGTGATTAGTGTCTCTTTTAGCTTCCTTTTTAGCGTCCACTATCACTTTTAGTGTATTTTTCATCATTTTTTGGACAAAGTGGACTCTTTTCCATGGGATGGTGCTTTTAATGGCGTTATTTGCGTCCATTTTTAAAATTTGGCGCTATTTTGGACGCTAATTAACATCCCCATTAGTGTCTCAATTAGTGTCCCAATTAGTGTCCCAAATAATGTCCCAATTATCGTCCCAATTAGCATCCCAATTAGTGTCCATTTTTAAAAATTGATGCTATTTTGGACGCTAATTTGCATCCCAAATAGCGTCCCAATTAGCATCACAATTATCATTCGAATTAACATCCAAGTTAACATCTCAATTAGCATCCAAAAAAATCCCATATAACGCTAAGAATATCCTCCAAAAAAACATCTTGAATAACATAGCACCACATATTAATCCAGGGTTAGTGACAAGAATTGTGCCATGAATTTCGGTAGGAAAAACATCCAACATAGCGCCAAGTATAGAGCCAGGAAATGCGCTTAGAAAACATCCAACATAGTGCCAGGTATAGATCTAGGTATAACGCTTGGAATAATGCCAGAAATTTTGAAAGGAACCACGTGAGGAATTGCACTAGGTTTAGAGCTAGGAATTATGTTCGGAAAATGTACGACATAACGTTAGATATATCAATTTCAATGTCAATGATCATGATTCATGTGATAGTACTTTTGGATCTTGATTTATCATAGTGGCACATAAATGATTGTAATCATGGCATGTAAAGGCGCCCTGCATGTTGACTATAACAAACATCATCTTTTCTCCATGCATGTGCTCCCTAACTGTTGTGTAAGTGCCAATATTACATAGCCTTAATCACTATCTTTCTCTAATTTTATCACATTAGCATGCACATGTTAAAACTACACTGTTTTGACTGATCGAGCTCCAATATTTGAAGGGATTTGCACGTGACTTGCTGACATACAACCACCAACTATAAGGTGCCCCTTTTGCAAGTGTATGATTCAACCTAAGGAAAAATATACTACAAGAAAGACACCTTGAAGTGCTAGAGATCCACTAGAGCAACCAGGCCCTGCATATTACTTATTAGACATATACTACAAGAATTACACCCTGTATTTGATTGAGTTACCATGCTGAGTGCACCGTAAAAGATTGTGTAACCAGACCAATCTTTGAGGAAAACTTGTGGCGGAGATATTTACTATTGTCTTTCTCTATCATCCAAATGAGCAAAAGTAATCTCGAAGTGTCTTCAAATTTCTTATTAAAATCTTTCTGATCATTAGTTGGGAATTTACTATCAACGGATCTGCTAGACACCCATTCCTCTAGAACTATGCTATTGGGAGCGGGGAGCGGGAGGGGAGCGAAAAGTGAAAATTTCAAAAGCTCCCATTTTGGGAGCGTTTTTTGTATAGTATATATTTTAATATATTTTGATGGATTTATATCTAAAAAACATGTAGGATGTTGAATTAGCTATAGAATGCATGGATTAAACCATGTAATATCAATCATCTAGTAGTTACAACTTATAACATTATCATCAATTTATCAACCATAAAAACCTTTGTAGGAGTTTGGCAAAGAAGGGAGGTACCATAACATTGT
The DNA here is from genome assembly GCA_001517045.1 of Pseudotsuga menziesii. Lineage (NCBI taxonomy): Eukaryota > Viridiplantae > Streptophyta > Pinopsida > Pinales > Pinaceae > Pseudotsuga > Pseudotsuga menziesii. Next base: position 699,526 of record LPNX011083658.1, read on the forward strand.
CATCAAATGATCAACCTAGTATAAGAGATTTTAGTATAGGAAAGGAAGGGATCGCCTTGGGAGATTGCTCCCAAAACTGGGATCTCGCTTTCGAAGGAAGTGAGCTTTAGGAGTGGGAGCGACGGGGTGGAGGGCGATCCCATGCAGCATAGCTCTAGACGACCTTTCTAATCAAAATCAACCATCTTCAAGACATTAGGAATCACTTGACATTCCTTAACATCAATGGGTGTGTTTCTCACCATTGTTTCATTGAAACTTTAGGTGTCTTTGTGTTGCAACGTCATGTGGCCACTATGGTTGTAGCTTTAGATTCTAGAGAATCAGAAGCTTCAGTGACCAGCTTATCTATTGAAGTGTTTTCTTCCTTTGCTTTTATGTCATGATCAAGTGAAGTGTCCTCCAAAGAAGATGAATTTGCATAAGTCAAAATACTAGGATCTAAATGTACTCCATGAATTATAATAGCTTTTCTATCCTTCATATTGCCTTTTCAAAGCTCTGGCCAAACCATCTTGATAATTCGGCACAGTACCAAATTCTGTCACAAGCTCTTCTGCGAAACTGAATCTCTATCCCAAACATGGTTTGAATCCAAAAGTGGACCCCATGGATCTAAAGTACCTATATATTGCTTCAGGGACCACAATTATCATCAAATCATTCCCAACATTGCTTCATTGATGTCTCCACCAAGCGTTCTAGAAATGATGATTGAAATCATCCTGAATTTGCCTTGATTTGATAAATAAGCCAACAACATGAACTGTCAATTAAGATGTTGTTACCACTCATTATGTCCTTTCTGTCATCATTCTTTGTATGCTAGTGCCTCATGTATTGAAGATGAACCAATAAAATCTATACATCAATTCCTGTATGTCATGTAGGGTTGCATAACAGTGGTGACATTATATTTTTTGTAATGTCTCTTCATGTTTTATGTTAGAGGTTTGTTACTGCTTCCTTACTGCTGTATTTACTGCGCATATAGACTATGTATTTGGATCAACTTCATTAGAACATTCAAGAGCAACCTCCTTGTAAGAGATGGTACCTCATTAGCAAAGTCTGGACATATACACACTGAGAAACTCTTAAATCTCATCAATCTAAATGAACGCCTCATTAGCAAATACACATTGGGGCAAATTTTGTGTTAACAGGTCCATAGTTGGAGTAGAATTAATTCTACTCACACTAGGTTCTATGATAGATAGAAAATAATGTGCCTAAATTATTAAAGAGATTGTTCACCATTTAGAAAAATAAATAACCAAATATATTTTACTCAAAATCACTCTCACAAACTCATAAATGCGGGTTGTTGTAGAAAACTCAGATTTATGTGTTTTAGTCTTGAACCACATGAAAACTCAAGTGGCAACTATTCATGAGAACTCATTTGATTAGTCCCTTAACTGCCACTGTAGCTAATTCCTTACTGTAGTTCAAACCTAGCATGCATACCTTTCAAAGACTAATCACCTCAACTAAAAGTAGGAAAACTAGTTAACCAGTGCTCTTCTTTCTTACATAAGCCTACAACTACTACTGTAGCTAAGCCTTAAATGTTTGTTCAGTTAACTAAAGGTGTGCAACTCTGAGACTAAATTAGGAGTGTTCCCTCTCTTGCTTTGCATAACACTGAAACACAAGTGCACTTGAACTGTCTGATTTTGATCCTAAAATAGCATAGTTAGTTTGACTGAGCAAAGGTGCCCTACATGTTGACTATAACAAACATCAAATTTTCTCCATGCATGTGCTCCCTAATTGTTGTGTAAGTGCCAATATTACTGTTAACACTCCATTTTCAACAGTCTATTTAGGGGCTTGATAGAGTTCGAGGAGGGTTTCATTCCTTTAAACATTAAGTGAACACCCTTCAGGTTATCACAGGCATTATAAACCAGCAATCCGGGATCACAGGGAAGAAGAGCAGTGATGGATCGTGGTTTTGGCCCAAGACGTGTGAGAATGGTCAAAGTTTGGCTTTAGCTGAGTCCGTTAAAGTGGGAAAACATATGGAAGGCCGAGATCAAGACAAATCCCGATCAATGGCCTGAAATAGTTTCACTGAGCAAACATGCTCGATGGTAGGAGCTTTTCCAAATCGTGAAACGGTTAAAAGTCAGAAGCATTCGACGGCAGAGATGAGACTCGAAGCAGATCTATAGTCTCAGCCGATCTCACAAACCAGACTTATGCGGGTAAAGCTGTGATTTCAAATTGCAAAAAGTGGTACCGACCGTGAATATCAACGGTCATGACAAAGAAGGGAAGAGATCTACAATCATGGTTTATTTCACAATGCAAACTAGCAAGGTTGAAGACCAGGATTTTGCATTGCGAAAATTAGTAGGGCCCACTCGTATCGATGACTACATGGAGGGGTCGATCGTGATCGACGATTGAGAGCAAGACTTGGTCTAAAACTGCTCGTTGTATCCAGAGAAGAAAGTTGGTGGCAGAAATGACGGAACGTGGACGACGGACGTAAAATATTCCTCGAATCGGAGGGCTGAGAAGACTTCCAGGGTATAGGTTTCACATCCAGTGTGGAGATGACAACAGAGGAGACGTTCACGTGTGTTATTTGCCTCCTTGTAGATTGGCCAATTCCCCAACTCCATTTGTAGCATACACATAGGTGAAATCATCCATGTGGCAGATTCATGTTATGTAAAGATAAGCGGTTTTTTGTGTGAGTTGGCATGCGAAAGTAAGGAAAGTAATCAGCGAATCCACTACTCACACGGTGAAAATACAGTACGAAGAGGGAGACCATTCCGTTTCCTACATCACAAGAGCGAGGAAATGTGGGAGTGTGCACTTCATGAACTTTGTAGCATGGATCAGTTGTACGAGGTGGTGTCCAAAAAATACTTCCCACAGTAGATGGTAAGGCACCATGACAAATGAAGTGATGTGACTAGATCCCCAGCAGGTAAAGAATCACTTTGCTCGTGCCCTCACACATGCTGATACCAAAAACACTCGATGACAGAATGTGCAGGAATGTTGACTTGTCATTGAAAAGGTCAGTCTCGAAAACTTATATATCTGCCTTCGAAACGCTGGGCATGAGCTAACGTAGTTCTAGAGCCCAAGTTTCCGCTTCGTTGAGAATCCAATGAAACTCAAAGAGTTGGTGATGGTGATTTGGTTCGAGAAGCTTATCCATCTGGGTGTGTTGATGGTTGGTGAGAAAACTTCCGCACTTGCCCGTCACCTTGGTATTGCATGCCAAGAATGACACTAGCCATTGGGGCCCAAACGTGATACCTGCACCTCGAATGATACCTGCACCTTGAACGACGCAGGGCCGGGACACTTACTCCCCGTAAGTGTTTTTTCATGAACCCCTAATACCATCGCTGCCACCAAAGCCTCCATGGAAGGAGAAAGTCCTTGACTGTTCCCTATATAAGAATTTGTTCGAATGGGAGCATCAGGGGTCTAAAGCCCACACAGCTCTATTTGTGAAGTCCAATTTCCAAGGGTGATGGGGCTGGTGTAGATATGCTACACCTTATTGTCTATGGGAGAGCCCACCCTACTGGAGATGAGAAGCACAAGAATGACAAGCCACCTCGCGGGCTTGCCTCAGCTAAGAGCAGTGCGGCCCTTCTTCCAGACCCCACGACTCACAGTGTTACCCAGAGAAGAATGAGGTGGAAGATGAGGTTCAACAGGGGAAAGATGCAAACTACCCTGCCAGTGTGTGCCCATGCGGAAAGATACATTTGAACACGGTGGAAACACACACTTTGGACAGAGAAGGAGGCATCATACTCATAATCCATAATAATGGCCAAGCACATCAAGCTGTCACTCAGGCCGAATGCACCCACTATCTCCATAATGTTTGTTTATATTTGTCAAACGTGGCAATAGTTCCACTCCCTATATTGTTAATGCATGATTGTGATTGGAAATAGTTTCTTAGGTTTGTTTGGGAGAATAATCTCAGCACTGAAGTATTATAAATACAATCCTGATAGGGGAAAAAAGAGCTAGCTAGAGGGTTGGGAAACCTTCAAGGGATGAGGTTCTCTGTTGTAAAATAAGATCTGGTTCCTGTGTTATGAATAAAAATTGCAGAGGAAGAGTTGTTTCTTAAGATGGAGATTCATGTGTCATTTCTTCTTTCAATATGTATTTTCCTTTCATGAAATGTGCATCCTGACTTCATTCCAGTTTGTTGATTTCTTTTATGTCTGTAACTGAGTGTACAATAGTTAGGAATTCATACATGCTATGCTCCTCCTGTTGTTTCAAACATTTATCAAGTTTTCTTTTAAAGTTGTGCGGAATTCATCTTACTGGTGCTCCGCATGATGGGCTGTTCTCTCTTCTCCCCTAACATCTTGCTAAATATCTCCTGATTGCAAGATCGACGGCTATCTTGCCTCTGTCGACAACCCCACGCCATTCTTTTCCTCATGCAAATTTTCCCTACTCAGGTTTTCGACTCCATTGCCAATGGTCCCTTGCCCTGATAATCCCACCTACATCTCATGTCACTCTACTTTGTCCCATTTCAGGAGTCCAACCTCCTGACCATCCTTGAGAAAATATCTTATTCGGAGTAAAATCTGAAGACAAGCGAGAGATCCCTCTCTGACTGCGCAAGGCCGTAGGCACAGTTTAAAGCGATTCTGCTGTTACCCGGGAGCGGGCCTTCCTTCAACCTTGGGGCTCAAATCCCGGTGCTAACAAATTGGCACCATTGCTGAGGACGAATTGAAGAACATCCCTGGGAAGAATGACATAGTTTTAGATCTAATTTTTGATGGTGAACAATGATCATACATCAAAAAGGTTGATCACTTTTCGCTTGGCAACTCCACTCTTGAAGGATTCAGACTTCAATGACTTTGCTGGTGGTATGACCTAGAATTCAAATGGCTGAGAAAAGCTGGCAGACTCCATCTGGAAAAATGGACCCCTTATAAAGCCTAAAAATGCATGGTAGAAGGTCAAGATACTCGAGTCTACGTTTCTTCCAGTATGCCTTGTTCTATCTTGTAAGTTTGTTCTTATCTTTCCCTAGGTTTATCAAAACAACCTTCTATGGTTCAACTCGTTCTGAACATAGCTATGAATATATTCTTGTTTATCCTTCTTTACGAACCGAAAGCGTCGCGACATCTTGTACATCTGGTTATGACCTAGATTTTTATCTAGGGGCTCACGACGTCAAAGGTCACCCCTGTGAAATTCATGAAACCTTGGATGATAGCATAGCTATTGTGCCTAACCTTGTGTCTCCCATTTCTCCAAGCCGGTACAAACCACTACAACTGCCTCCCATCCTCCATGATTTTCCCACAAAAAATTACAAGTACTTCCCCAATTTTGATGGAGAATCCAAAGACTTCAATGCTGAGAAACATTTACAAGCCTTCAAATATTTCTCTGATCTTTTTGAGATAGAACATGATGATGTCTGCATGAGGGATTTTTCCTAGTCCTTGCAAGGAGATGCAAAAGAATGGTTTAAGCACTTGTAGCCTAAGTCCATCAATACTTGGGAAGAGTTTTCTTGCACCTTCTTAAAGTTTTGGGGTAGGAGAAGGCCACTGGAGCAAATACTTTTAGAATTTTATTCCCTAAAGAGGCATGAGGGTGAGGCCATATCTAGTTTTAACAGAATATTCGCAATCTTTTATTATAACATGCCTAAGGAAGTACAACCTCTTGATAATGCTGCTAAGATCTATTATGCAGCCACCTTTCCTCCTGAGCTGTCCTTGCTTCTGTTGGAAATAAAATCAACCACTCTACAACATATGTTTACTGATTGTTTGGAGGTTGAGGAAAACCTTAAGATGTCAAAAAGATTATCAATGCAGGGTAGCGGTGGTGAAATAAAAGATACATTAAAATTAGTTGGGCCCTACAAGTAGAATGGGAAAGTCCTTGGACCATTAAAGCTCTCTCCTGGTATATAGAAGGATGATCGGCCCGACATAGGAGCATATGATCCTGCAAACCTGTTCTCCGGGGATTGCGATCTGCGCGGCCCTGGGTCCGTAAAGGATGATTTTAGGAAGGAGTTCAGTGTGCCTGTGTACAATGAATATGAGGAAGAATACCTGCGGGCTATACCTAAGGAGCTAGCCATTGAACCAGGACTTGCTGATGGAGAGGACCAAGATGTTATGCGAAGTCGGGAGATTAAAGCAGAAAAGGGCGATAAGGGCACTGAAGGTGATAACTTACCCTTGTGTTATGCCTCTTTTGAATTAATACGACACATGATTAAAGCCTCTAAGAAAAATTAGAAAGAAGGGGAGGTGGTGCAGTCCAGAAACCTGTATGTAAGTGGAGATGATAAAAAGAAACTGCCATGCAATCCCTCTCCAGCTGCCGATACGTCGGGTATTTGTGATGAGGTGTTGAGTCATGGAGAAGAATGTAGCAGCCCTCAAATAAATACATTTTTTGATGTTTCGCCTTCAGGAGTATCACCTCACACAGGAGGAATATGCCTACTCGATTCCGCTGGAGAAGCGGGGGACCTCCCTCTTGAGGCACATCAAGCTCTCATTGCAGACATTTCGAGCGAAAAGAGGGATGTTTCATTGAAGGAAGATTATGTGGGCCCTCTTCTACAATGTTCCAGGTATCAGCCGAAAAAATCACTAGAGGAAGGGAGTTTCAGATGGCTTTCCCATGAGCAGAAGACATAATATGTTGGAGGTTGCCGTGTTTTCTATGACCCCATAGCAGGGTACATGGAAGGGTTGGGTGAGGATGATGACTGGTCACATTACTGCTTTAGAGAGCAGCCTAATTGTCATTACCCTCTCCCTTTATCTATTTCATTTCTCTCCATCAATCATGAAAAAAGAACAAAACTATCAGGCAAGTTGCTTGATTGGCTTCATTGGAATTCTGATTTCACCTAATCAGACTTATGCACTAAATTAGGTAGAGTAGGTAGGAAAAAATAAGCTCCGAAATAATCAAGCATTTCCTTCATTACTATTTTAGTTTGTTTTCATTTTCAGTTGTAAGCACAGGTTTGCAGTCAAGAGCATAGTTTGTGGGAGTGGCATGAATTCGTTGCAGCAATAGCTCAGAGCAGAATGGAGATTTCAAAGAAAGATTGAAGATAAACCAATGGTTTTGGCACTTAGTCTACGGGGGTTCTTTGCTACCTCACTAGGAGGATAACATCCCTTGTGGAGCCGGTTGTTAACACTCTATTTTCAATAGTCTATTTAGGGGCTTGACAGAGTTCGAGGAGGGTTCCATTCCTTTAAACATTATGTGAACACCCTTTAGGTTATCACAGGCGTCATAACCCCGCGGTCTGGGATCACAGGGAAGAAGAGTAGTGATGGATCGTGGTTTTGGCCCAAGACACGTGAGAACGTTTGAAGTTTGGCTTTAGCTGAGTCCATTAAAGTGAGAAAACATATGGAAGGCCGAGATCAAGACAAAGCCCAATAAACAACCCAAAATAGTTTCAATGAGCAAACATGCTCGATGGTAGGAGCTTTTCCAAATCACGAAACGGTTAAAGGTCAGAAGCATTTGATGGTAGAGATGAGACATGAAGTAGATCTATGCTTTCAGGTGATTTCACAAACCATATTTGTGCAGGTAAAGCTGCAATTTCAAATCGTGAAAAGTGGTACCGACTGTGAATATCAATGGTCATGACAAAGAAGGGAAGAGATCTACGACCATGATTTATTTCGCAATGCAAACTAGCAAGGTTGAAGACCAGGATTTCGCATTGCGAAAATGATTAGGGCCCACTCAGATCGACAACTGCATGGAGGGGTCGATTGTGATCAACGATTGAGAGCAAGCCTTGGTCTAAAACTACTTGTTGTATCCAGAGAAGAAGTTGGCATTAGAAATGATAGAATGTGGACGACGGGCGTAAAATATTCCTCGAATCAGAGGGTTGAGAAGACTTCCAGGGTACAGGTTTCACATCTAGTGTGGAGATGACATCGAAGGAGACATTCACACGTGTAATCTGCCTCCTTGCAGATTGGCCGATTCCCCGATGCCATTTGTAGCATGCACACAGGTGAAATCATCCCTGTGGCAGAGTCATGTTATGTAAAGATAAGCGTCTTTTTGTGTGAGTTGGCCTGCGGAAGTAAGGAAAGTAACCAGCGAATCCACTATTCACATGAGGCAAAGCCAACACGAAGAGGGAGACCATTCGGTTTCCTACATCACAAGAGCGATGAAACGTGGGAGCATCCACTTCATAAACTTTGCAGCATGGATCAATTGTACGAGGTGGTGTCCAAAAAATACTTCCCACAGCAGGCGGTACGGCACCATGGCCAATGAAACGACGTGACTAGATCCCCAGCCGGTAAAGGATCACTGTACTTGCACCCTCACACATGCTGATACCAAAAACACTCGATGACAGAATGTGCGGGAATTTTGACCAGTCATTGAAAAGGCCAGTCTTGAAAACTTATATATTGGCCTTCGAAACGATGGGGATGAGCTAACGTAGTTCCAGAGCCCAAGTTTTTGCTTCGTTGAGAATCCACTGAAACTCAAAGAGTTGGAGATGGTGATCTAGTTCGAGAAGCTTATCCATCTGGGTGTGTTGATGGTTAGTGAGAAAACTTCCACACTCGCCTGTCACCTTGGTATTGCATGCCAAGAATGACACCAGCCATCGGGGCCCAGACGTGATACCTACACCTCGAATGACGTGGGGCCAGGACACTTACTCCCTGTAAGTGTTTTTTCAGGAACCCCTGATACCATCGCTGCCACAAAAGCCTCCACAGAAGGAGACAGTCCTTGAATGCTCCCTGTATAAGCATTTGTTCGGATGGGAGCATCAAGGGTCTAAAGCCCACACAACCCTATTTGTGAAGTCCAATTTCCAAGGGTGATGGGGCTGGTGTAGATATGCTACAACTTATTTCCTGTGGGAGAGCCCACCCTACTGGAGATGAGAAGCACAAGAATGACAAGCCACCTTGTGGGCTTGCCTCAGCCAAGAGCAATGGAGCCCTTCTTCCAGACCCCACGACAAATAATGTTACCAGGAGAAGAATGAGGTGGGAGATGAGGTTGAGAAGGGGAAATATGCAAACTACATTTCCAGTGTGTTCCCATGCAGAAAGCTTCATTTGAACACAATAGAAACACATGCTTCAGATAGAGAAGGAGGCGTCATACTCATATTCCATAATAACGGCCAAGCACGTCAAGCTGTCACTCGGGCCGAATGAGCCCACTAGCTCCATAATGTTTGTTTATATTTGTAAAACATGGCAATAGTTCCACTCCCTATACTGTTAATGCATGATTGTGACTGGAAACAGTTTCTTAGGTTTGTTTCGGAGAATAATCTCAACACTGAAGTATTATAAATACAATCCTGATAGGGCAAAAAAGAGTTAGCTGGAGGGTTGGGAAACCTTCAAGGGCTGAGGTTCTCTGTTGTAAAATAAGATATGGTTCCTGTGTTATGAATAAAAAATGCAAAGGAAGAGCTGTTTCTTAAGACTGAGATTCATGTGCCATTGCTTCTTTCAATACGTATTTTCCTTACGTGAAATGTGCATCCTGCCTTCATTCCAGTTTGTTGATTTCTTTCATGTCTGTAACTGAGTGTATAACAGTTAGGAATTCATACATGCTATGCTCCTCCTGTTGTTTCAGACATTTATGAAGTTTTCTTCTAAAGTTGCATGGAATTCATCTTGCTAGTGCTCCACACGATGGGCTGTTCTCTCTTGTCCCCTAACCACCCACTAAATATCTCCTGATTGTGAGATCAACAGCTATCTTGCCTCTGTCGGCAACCCCACACCATTCTTTTCCTCATGCAAATGTTCCTTACTTATGTTTTTCAATCCATTGCCAATGGTCCCTTGCCCTGATAATCCCCCTGCATCTCACGTCACTCTACTTTGACCCATTTCAGGAGTCCGACCTCCTGACCATCCTTGAGCAAATATCTTATGTGCAGTAAAATATGAAGACAAGCGAGAGATCCCTCTTTGACTGCGCAAGGCCGGAGGCGTAGTCTAAAGCGGTTCTGCTGTTACCTGGGAGCGGGCCTTCCTTCAACCTTGGGGCTCAAATCCCAGTGCTAACAATTACCTAGCCTTAATCACTATCTTTCTCTAATTTTATCACATTAGCATGCACATATTAAAACTAAACTGTTTTGACTAATCGAGCTCCCATATTTGAAGGGGATTTGCACGTGACTTGCTGACATACAACCACCAACTATAAGGTGCCCCTTTTGCAAGTGTATGATTCAACCTAAGGAAAAATATTCTACAAGAAATACACCATTAATTCAAAGATATGCACCCTCCATTAATTCACCAAGTGTTAAATCCTTTAACTGAATGTGAACTGATTAACTAACTACTTGACCATTAGTTAGGAGTTTAACTGAATGTCTTTAGTGCTTCATAATCAGTTCCATCCACTAGCAAGTTTGCAAGAGAGAGAATAAGAAGTGCGCCAGAAAGAAGAGAGAAGCAGTTGTCTTGGGTTTTACACTGTTTTGGTTGAGTTCTATAATGAAGAAGTTTTGTTGGGATTTCTCCCCCACGAGGGTTTCCCAGGATAAATATTTTTTTCTCTTGTGTGACTGTACTTGTTCTTTTAGTGATCCTACCATCTTAAATTGTTTTAGAATATCATCTAAGGAATAAGAAAACTTAACAGATGTTGTACATTTAACAACAGTAATAGTCTCCCTTATCTTTGTGCAATGGTGAAATGAGTATTGTGACTACACCTGCCAGTGCCTTTAGTCCTCCCACAAAAGAACACACACCCATGTAATTTTGAACCGTGGGTCACAAAAAGGGGCTCTACGATATTGAAAGAATAACAACAAGATCATAACTTGCATCCTAAAAGCAAGAGCGCCAATATTTGCGAGATAATATCCAATACAACCCAACTTCAAAAAAGAATGTTGCTCCTTTCGTTGTCCCATTCTACAATATATCCAATTTGATTCTCTTTTGCATTTACTTACCCAATTTTAGAGTATGCTTGCTATACGAAAACTTGGTTGCTGAGAAGCAAAGGAAAAAGGAAGAGTAATCCCATATATTTAAGATAAGCAAGGATTTGAAAAAGAAATAAAGAATATTAAATCTAACCCAACTTCGAAAAATAATGAATATCCTTGGTCGAGGAAGAGGTGGACTTAGAAATAACCCATATGAATGAATGTTTCATTTTGGATTTGGTTTATCTTCCATACAGTGTTATTCACTGATCTTGCTTATTTTTATTATTCTGTTAAGCTTTCAACCTCCTTTTTTTGTAGTGGAGTTAAGAAACATATTCATGAAATGTCAATGCTATTTGTCTCTTTTTTCAGAAGTTCGAAATTTTAAAAGAGCTTTGTAGTCTTAGTCAACAGTATGAGAATGAAAGCGCATGAGGAGGGAAATCCACCATAGTCAGTTTGAACACGGGCCACACATCAAATAAAACCAGTGAGAGCCGTTGCCTGCATGTGTGTCTCCATGAAAAACACATGCAAAGATCAAAGCAAAGCGAAGTGAACCAAAAAGCTGGGTAGGTCAACATTATTTGATGAAATGAAAATATATAGTACTAGCATACCCTCAAAGCCAGGGAAATGAAACACTGAAAAGAACTTCAGTATGTCTAAAATGAGCGAAAGGTATGTTTCATTCCCCCACTTTGGGAGTGTTTCGTAAATATGATTATATATATTTTTTATAATTAGAATTTATGTTAAAATAATATAATATAAGTAATTCTAAGGGGTGGCAAGTGTATGGTTTTTTTGGATATTGATGGAAATGAAGAAATGGAATTTTCATCGGTATAGGTGTGGCGACAAGTAACTAGGCTGAAATGTACACCTTCCTTCTATGTACAAAAATTGTGAAGAGTCTTCAACTACAACAGATTATAATTTTTAGAAATTAGTTTCTTGTCATAAAGCATATAAAGGGGAAAAAACTTATGGAAGGGAATATACAATGTAAGAATTATGAGTGTATTAATTGGAACCTTCAAAGCCTCGACGACCTGAAACTTATGCACCTCACGCATCTCAGCAATTCAGTTGCAGATCAACTTGCCAATGATGCAATCAAGTTAGACAAGGGAATTATAGTGTAAAATAAGGACCCCACAAAAAGAATATGGCTGCCTTAGAAAGTTTAATATAGATTGCAAATGTTTGAATTTAAAATGTTGTTTGGTGATGAATTAGGCATGTGCTCCATTTGGCATCTTCACCCATTCCAATGCACAACAAGTCTTGTCTCATTAATCCCAAGTGAGGGAGCCATTGCACTCACGTGTGGCTTCCTCTTCTCATTTCTTCCATCTGTGCTCACTTCAAACCTTATGGCCCTTGGTTTAGATTTGTGTAATGTTGGTGGGATCTCTCTAAAAAGAAAATGTTTTTTTATTGAGGTGATGCCTCCCACAATGAAGGATCGCACGACGACCACTTCCATCTTGAAACAAAAGATAGATACCACATTTGCTTCTCATTTTTGGGCTTTTAAAAATGTTGCACTTTCTCTACTAACCATAGAATTTATGTCAATTCAGTAATTTCACATAATGTTGTCCTCCTAAATTTCACAGTGACGTTTTAGAGGTCATATTAGCGTTTCATATGACAACGATATTTGTGAACAACTCTTGAAATGTAAAAAAAAAAAAAAACTTATTTTCTTAGTTGATGAAAACCAATTATTCACATTCTCTTTAAATCACATATTTGTTACAAAATAATAATATACGATATATTCTTTCGTTTCAAACAAAAATAACTTACTGAATCATAATTTTGAAAAATAATTCTGTTCATTTCGTGAAAAATTTGGTGTTTCATTTCCCCTACTTTCGGGTATTTATCTCCTACGTTACACATGCAGAGCTTTTTAGTATTTGCTCATGCATTCTATTCCTTCTCTTTCACGCATTCTATTCCTTCTCTTTGATCATTTCCACCCCTTACATCACTCTTTTCGTGGGGATCATCAAGCTACAAGCCCTAAAGCTGTTTTTCTATGGTTACCTTGGGGTTTGAAGGGCCCGGGGTTAAAACCTGTAATCAGCTATGTGGCAGTAATCGTTTATTCGAAGCTGCCATGGCCGCCACCTCGACAAACTATTTTCTCATTAACCCTTCCATCGATAAGTTCCCATCACTACAAACTCTTCAACTTTGTAACCCAGTGTTGTATCCATACAAATCCTTAATCTTGTCTGTAAACTTTCCCCATACTCTTTGCGGACACATTGAAGTTTATTGGCCCAAAATTGCTTAAAAATATGTGGGTTTTAGCGGTTTCAAGCTCAAATGCCTTTGGTCTCTGTTTTTTTCGGTATTGTTATTGGAGCCAAACTGTATTGGATGTTGAGGAAACCCACTCACCTTTAAAATATTCCTTGTAGGGTTTTTGGTTGCGAAGGTTTTAACGAGGGTTTTATAGAAGGTGGGAACACCTTTGAAACATTTGAGGCCCCAAGTTTGCTTTTGTGGTGTATATTTTAATTGGTTTTGGTAGTATTTTGTTGAAGCTACGGAGATGGTCCAAGTTCATAGATTCAGGCCCATGGACTAGAAGCTGACGGCTATGGTAGCACTTGCAACGAGCGTTGACGAATCTCAAGTTGCATTCACCCTTGAGGATGCTTCCATTGAAATATGGAATGCTGCCATTGACTCCGTAGGATGGAACCGCGAACTGGAAATCCCAGGTAGTGACGGTTCTATAATTTCGTCCCTTGTCTGGTGTCAGTCAATCTCAAGTTCCTGTCCATCTGGTCGTTTATTCTCAGTTGGTTTGGATGGATCCATTTTAGAATGGGACCTTGGTTATTTATAGCAGAAGATGGTTGTAGAGGCCATTGGAGGATCCACCTGGAAAATGGCAGCTGAGCCCTTACAAAGAGCAGGAGATCCTCAGATTGAATCCAATCGGCATAATGATGACGATGCTGATGATGAAAATGGAATAAACAGCACTGATAGTGGATCTGATAGTGAAGAAGAAGAACTTCTAGTGCAACAAGTGGCAATTGGTTGTGATGATGGTGATGTTCGTGAGGAAGGCATGGAAGATTACAGGTCGTTTCCAAGAGTTAAAGGAAAAATTTTGGGCGTTGTTTGGATGCAAAGAAAATTTTTGTGGGACATTTTGATGGTTGCATTAGGTGTTGGGATCTCACTACAATGCACGAGGTATACAGGATAATAGCTAGTATTGGAGGTCTGAAGACTGGGGCAGACATCTGTATTTCATCTCAAGGTTCCAAAGTTTTTAACCTGTAAAGGGATATTTTCCTCTCATCTACTACCATTGTCAGGTGAGTTTTCATATTCATCCATTATTTTTCCGGTCAAATTTCTGATACAATTCGTGGCTTGTGTTTTCTTGGGTACAAATTTATTCATTATTCTCGTCAATATAGATTTGTTAAGTTTTCTGTGAGGGCTTGTGGTATTTTCTCAACTCACTACTTTTTCATCTAGGGTTTGAGCAAGAGTGATCTGCACAAGCCCTCTTTCTTTTATGGTTATTTTTTATGTATAGATATTAAATCTCTATGTTTAAATTAGAACCATAACCACCCACCCATTGCAACCTGCGTAGTAATCTCACTTCAGGAGCATATTGCTACATTTAAGAAAACTTTACACAACATAATTAACAACGGAGCTTTGTCATCTTCCTTTAGACCATTATTATTTATTAGCACCTCTTCCATTAATTAATTTTTTGTTGCTCAGGGCTACTAAAAGATTGCCCCTTCAATTGGTAGTTATATCGGTCTTCGTGTTAGTGACATTCACAAGGAAAGGGTTTTACATTGGGGTGTGTGGGTTCTGATATAAATGCGATGGATTCCTTTTGTTAGGATGAGTTCTAGGTGTATAATAATACTGGAGGTTCACGTTTAGACATAGGTGTTTAAACAAAGTGAGCAGGACTAGAATCAATCATCATCTTAGGCACACAAAACTAGCTATATATCCCACCCACAACTGGTTGCACTTGGCTAGGTCAACCTAGATGATTGAGATAATATTAGGATCTAATTTGGTATCAATTGATTGAGCTAATCACGTATATATTAGAGGATTTAAATTTCTCGCATCTAGGGATTGCATAGGGAAGGATTAGGAATCAGGGTTTCTGCAATTTTTGGTCTTTGCAAGAACTTGAGATATTTTAATATTCTTCACGCTTTTTACCTCAATTTACTAGAGGTATGATTGAATGAGATTATGATACACATAAAATTTAATGGGCTTTACATAACCAAGATGAAATGTAAAAAGATAATTTGAGATTATCAAGACTAAAAATAATGAAACAACTTTTTTTATTGACCCAAAGAATTGTAAAAAGAAGCAAACCTACAAATCTAGTAAAAGTTAATAATGCTAAAACAGAAGAAATTGAATAGATGCAGAGAGAAAACTAAGAATTAATTCTAAAATAGAAACAAATGAAGATATGAAAAGGAAAACTAAGAATTACTTATCACCCATTTAACAACTGGGGTTCAGCTCCAGAAACTCAAATGACACCTTACAAATGAAGTTTGGTGGGTTAATCTGATCCTTTCAGGATCTGCTTGAACCAAAAAGAAAACAAAATGCTTCTTGGACTCTGAAACAAACTTTCTTAACACTACTAAAAACGTTACCAAATCCCCTGTACCCTCTTGATATTGAATACAAGCACATTACCCAATAAGCAACGCAGGATGTTCTAGTTACAACCATTGCAGATTTGCCAAACTAGTTTATCTATGTATTTTTCAACTTAATTAATTGGTGACCAATCCACTTAGGATTTAAGAAAATGAAAATCACTCACCATGTGAAATCTGATAATCCACTTTTTCAATCTCTTTTTCCCACGCACCCCAACGTTTCATCTAGGCATGAAAATCACTTAGAGTGCATATTTTCAATAAAAAACCATCAGAATACATGTATAGAGGTAGAATTCAAAACATAATTTAAATTGAATGAGATTTGAGAAAACAATATTTATTTCCCCTTGCACTTACTTTTTCTCTTCCTAGGGCGATAATTAGGCCACTGAATAACACATGGATAACTCCCAACGTAAAGATGAAGATGTGGAGTTGGTTCATGCTTGTTTCGGAGATAAGAGGATACTTAACCTTCAATCAGGAGACAACAAGACAAATTATTTTTAAAAATTATGAAAAACTGTAGCAGCTACATGATACACAATGAGAATTGCAGCACTACCATTATTACACCTTAAAATATCTCAGAATCCAATTCGAACATGATATGAATGACCCCTAATCGCACTGACAGTTTCAAATACATTTAGAGCATGCTGAGAGTAGAGTGTGATGTTTACCTGTTATTAAGATGTTATTAAGTCATTTGACACAATGTGAAGGTTATCTATAAACATGACGTGTCATTCTGGCTGAACTTTGTTGGCCATTTTGCCAAGTATCAAATTTTTTTTCGTGACCATTGCTTTCATACAAAACTTGGTTGAGAAATTTTCTGGGATGTTTATATTCAAATTGAAATGTTTTATGTTGGGGAGGTCTGCTTTTACCTTTTTGGCCTTGTGATTTCTGCCTTGCCATGATCATGGCGACCATTTTGTAATTTTTTTTTGCAGTAAATTGAACAATTTTATTGTCATTATTTGTCTACTCTTTACAAGCCTTGTGCTCTTTTTTTGTGAACCTTTGCATCAAGGGAGATTGCATGTTATCATTGATCAATAACTTTATGTTTTGTAGTTTCATTAATAATTTGGTATAGCATTATGACAAGTGCCAAGCAGCCATGGTTTTGCTCATTGAGTTCTCTCTTCTATACATCTCTCTCTAAAGTACCTTTAGAAATCTACGAGGAACACATTATCACAACTGCAATTTAAAATGTTTCCTTTGGGTGCACTGGGCATAAGTATAAACTTTGCTTATACTTGCTTTTGCAGATGTTCCATTCAGAAGCCTTCCATACTACCTGTTTGTCAAGAGTGGGATCGAGCTACTAGTCCATTCCTGCAGGTCTCAACATTGAATGGGCATATCCTAAGTTTGAACGAGCCTCCCCAAAATATGAATGGGCCTCTTTTTCTAAGCATGAGTCCATAAATATCAAGTCCAGTAGGAGGCTTGCAAACAATCATCTACAAATAAGTGATAATTATCACGTGCCTGATCTGAATTCTTCAATGCAGTTAGATGAAGATTCTCCTGATGAATTCCCATCATCTGGATTTGCACAAAAATCTATCCATCTTGGCACAAGAAAGAAGATGTAGGAATACTGAGTTCTAATGCTCATTTGTCGCTTCCATATGGAAGTAAGAATGGGACTATCCTTGGAAAAGTTCTAAATGCAGGAAAAGAATTCTATGTTTCATAGTAGATAACATCATATTCAGCTTATGATGTGCATAGATAACTTAGATTAGGATGTTGTAGATTGCAATAAGTTGGAGAAAAATACCCAATTTATTAGTAACATACTCTTTGACACAATTAAATGGTGGCCTTAGCTAATGTTGTTCAAGCCATCAAATAAAACACAATTAATTTCAAAGTAGCAGCCTTGATTGTACCATTGTGGAAGCCACACATAACAAATATATTTCCTGGTTTTGTGTGGTACTTGCTCTCAAACTTTGTTGAGTAAGATGGGGAAGATTAACTGGATTAGAATAGATCATCACAAATTAGATCTGGGTATTTTTCAAAAGCCAATAGATTTTCCAGGCCATTTATTGGCAATTTGTGAAATTGCATCTCATAAAGGTATGTACGTATTTTGATTTTGTATAAATCTGTTATTTTACTTTTTATTTTTTGATAGGTTGAAACTTTTCAAGGTTTCTCAAAACTCGGTTTTCTTTCTACATTGTCTTGAATTGGCTGGCAGAGGCGAACTTGAACTTTATCTAGCATGGTAATCAGTGATGTTTGTGTTGTGTAGAGGTCATCTCAAATTGATAGAACTTAAACTATGCATAGTTTGATTTTTCATGAGAACTAGTGGGCTACTGCAAACTTCATGAGTTTTATTTGAACCATTGTTATCCATCATTTGCCTATGGTAGCTCAAAAATATCTCTTCTCCCCCCCCCTTCTCTAAATTTGATAAAGTTGTTGAGAATTGGGATACCTTCCCTCTGATTGTCTTAAAAAGGCATGTGGAGGTGAAATTTCTCTTGGTCAACTTGGTGAACTTTGATGCTTGTGTTGTCTGGAGTCTGGACTCCATCATTTGCTACACTGACATAGATGCACCTTGGTTGGAAAGGTGTGTGAGGGATCAGGGCATATAGATATCCTGTTGGAGAAGATGATGGATGCTATTAATGCAAAAGATCAGGACCTAGAGGAAATATTCTATCATGATAAGTGAAAAATAGTTACTAAAATATAGAAGGAGATCGTAAATCTATTGCATCTGCATCTTTTGACATCTACATTGAATTCTAGGTTTAATCATGCTGATATGCTTTTATTTCCAGGAAGAAAAGTATCAAACAAAGACAAAAAGTAAATTGTAGTTGGAGACAAGAAAGTCTTGATGAGCATGCTTTAAAATCCCAAAGTTACCATGGAGGTCTGCTAGAAATTTCTGTACTCTTATCTTTAAAAATTAGGGCATATATGTGGATGTGGATACTATAGATGGAAAAATCATGAAGCTGATTGAATGGGTTGATCTTGAGAATTTAGCTATTATGCTTCTTTTCACAGGTCATCGTTTTGTTATCAATTGAGAGGAAGTGGAATATTTATTCCTTCATTCATGCAATGCACTGGATTGGAATCAAAGTAGGCCAAGGAGTTTGTAATGTTCATAACTTTTTTTTTTTCACAGAAACAGAAAGGGAGAAATATATTAACAGGCTGTGCACAACCATTCAGTACATAGAAAGCAAAATATATAGAGCCGGCAGATCAAAATTGCTGCACAACTGGCTTGTCCTGATAATTTCCCATAAGACAATGCATATGATCGTTCCAAAATTGCTATTGACTCGGGTTGTATAAACCCTCACGAACTAGCTACATAGAAATATGCAAAGAAACATTAACCAAACAAAATTTAAACAGAAAATCCAAAAGACATAAGTTAAGGGTTGCCTTTGACAGCCCTGGGCTGCACAACCGATTCTTCTTCCATGGGATGATCAGCTTCTTCATTTACTCCGTTAACCCTGCTGCCCTGGTTCATGGTGATGAGCTTCTCAATGTCTTCCTGAATTCTGTCCACCTTGCCCAGCAGCTCGCGCAGGTTGCTCTCGTTATCGTCGATACGGGCATCATGGTTACTAACCTGGAGCGATGTGTATCTCACAGTTTCGTTCATACTTTTGATTTCCTTGGCCATTTCTTTGTTATCCATAATCCCAATCGCTGTCATCTCATATAGCCTGCGTAAGTTCTTTTTAATGTCCAGCAACCCAGCATTATCACCAGCGTGAGCCATACCTCCAGAATCGGCCGCAATTACAATACAGGAGAACTGGCTATTCAACGGGTAAACAATATAGTCCACCCACAATTCACTTATAACACACCTGAGCACTACAATTTCCTGTTGCAAAGAAGAAACCCCAAGTCTTCCTATGCAAGACAACGTTCCCCACTGCGCCTCTTTTCCAGCCAGTGCATAGGCAGCCCAAAACCCGAACCAGACTGTCTTCACATGAAAGAGTTGTGCCAACAGAACCCTAGGATGCTGAAGGATAACTACATTGACAGAGGGAGAAGGCAGACAGAGCAAGACGCTCCTTTACAAAGGCGCGGATGAGAGGGAGATCATGCCACAGGATTCCCAGCAGTCTCCCTCCCCCGATTCCAGCTACTACATTCAGAAGGAAACTCACAGAGTCTGGAGAACCAAATCCAAATTCCAGAGCAAAATGATGGAACGAGTCTTTGCAGAGAAGCGACATAGAGGAGGGAATGAAGAGGCAACGATCGTGTGAGAGGGAGAGATAATAAATTGAAGATCTTCCAGTCTTTAATTCAGCTGCAGCCGAGAAGGGAAGGATAGTCCACGCGGCCACTGTAGGAGGGCATACGAGACACAAAATTAATAGCAAGGAGCCACCAAAAAGAAAGGGAAGGTGAGGGCCAGCTGGAAGGAGGCAAATGAGGGATGAAAGGTGGTGGGAGAGGAGAGAAATGGAAAGAGAGGAGGGGGAGAAAAGGGAGAAGGCAAGGAGAGGGATGAGGGTGAAGAAGGAAAGGAGGGGAGAAAGGGGAAAGCCAAGAAGGCTACCATACTTTTTATTAAAGGATAAAGTCTTCATATTAACATTTAGCATGAAGAGAATGCGGGAATGATTTTTATAACGTCTCATCATGGAATGAACTTGATGAAGGGAAGATTTCCATCCAGGCTGAAGTGGCCTTGGGGGAGACTGGCGCCAAAATTATCCATGTTATCCACTTCTTTGTTATTATGTCGAAGAATGTGAAAAACCTCGATAGATTGGGACATGAGAAGCTTAGCTTTTTTGTACAACCGGTGACATTTTATCGCTCCAGTGGGATACCCATTGATCAGCTTATAGATGACATGCCTAGAGTCGCCAAATATTAAAACCTTATGGAGCTTTTTGTCTTGAATGAGTTGAAGACCCTGAAGAAGGGCCAACCATTCAGCTTCATTGTTGGTTCTATAGCCTAGACCCCAGGCAAATCTTTGTTCCTCTTGTCCTCCAGGATCCAACAAGATACCACTCGCACCTGCCACCCCTTGTAATGTTCATAACTTCATTCCAACCTCCACCTTTTATTACATAAGAGAGTAAATTATAGGAAGGGGTCTACTAGCATGGGGGTGTCGAACCAAAATTACCTAAGTTGCATGTCTTTGATTGCACTCATCTTAATTTGGTAAAACAGTAAATGGTAACATAAGCTTCTACTGGTGGAGTATATGCATATGGATCTACCTCAT
This sequence comes from Pseudotsuga menziesii, assembly GCA_001517045.1. Taxonomy (NCBI): domain Eukaryota; kingdom Viridiplantae; phylum Streptophyta; class Pinopsida; order Pinales; family Pinaceae; genus Pseudotsuga; species Pseudotsuga menziesii. Next base: position 720,512 of record LPNX011083658.1, read on the forward strand.
CCTTCTACATCTCTTCTCACTATAAGATATTAACAATGTGGAACTTCAATACTCATATGAAGATAATGAATTTAATATGATATTTTGAATGAGTGATGATATGCTGTGATATATAATATGTAAAGTGACAATACTTATTTTTATGCATTGTTTACATACGATGGTTTAATATTAATATAGACATTCAGTTATATTTCAAGAATTATAGATGCTCACACATATTTTACATGTATTTTTATATATGCATATCCAACCATATTGTATCTAATTTGTTCTCATATCTGTACATATATCTATCTATATCCTGGGAACTTCAGCTTCTCACTGATAACTAGATGAATTATCATAGCTGACTTCTGTTAAGTATTTGATTACTAGCAATATATTAGGTCACACTAACCTAAGCTTCTTGTTGTTTTTTCTTAAACTTTACGCTCATTTCCTTTACATCCAAATGAGGGCATAAAATACGCTCTACATGCTGAAATGATTGTTACTGCATTTGTTTTATGGGAATGACCCATCTCCTGAAGGATACAACCTGGAAAAGTTCCCAGAAAATGACAAGAAATGGACGCCAACAAACCGATCTTAGGGAGTTCTTGGAATGGTTAGTATTTTAGAAATGGTACGAGTATTTTCTCTAAAATTTATTTTTGATCCCTTTGATCCCTTCATCATAATGAGTACCATTATCCACTTGATGTAGTTCTGCCGCATTACTCTTTTGTACACGCCATTTTTGATGTTCAGAAAGATATTGTAGATTCTCAGTGTATGTTGTTTCCATTGAAAATTCCTTGCATAATACCTTCAACCCCCACCCCCAACATATTTAGTGAGTGGTATATTCCTGATGTGCCTTACAGATCTTTAAAGACATTGGAGTTAAGTTTCCTTATAGCACTCATGCTATCTCCCAGATGCATTTCTACAGTTAATTCTCAATTCTCATGCTTTTAAATGCTTGAATCGACAATTCACAATTCATTGCAATGATATAAAATCTGTTTCAAGGCACACTCTCTTTGTTTTCACTCTTGTTTCCCCACTCTGTTAGAATTGATATTATGCAGGTAACTATGTTGGTGCATAAGTTATAACTTATCTCGTGTGTAATCACATGCAGCTAGGACCAATAGTAGAATTGTCTGTCTACAGTTAATTCTCAATTCTCGTGCTTTTAAATGCTTGAATCGACAATTCACAATTCATTGCAATGATATAAAATATGTTTCAAGGCACACTCTCTTTGTTTTCACTCTTGTTTCCCCACTCTGTTAGAATTTATATTATGCAGGCAACTATGTTGGTGCATAAGTTATAACTTATCTCGTGTGTAATCACATGCAGCTAGGACCAATAGTAGAATTGTCTGTCTACTAGAATAAGGTGCAAGATATTACATGTTTGTAACCAGGCTGTCATAATTTGGCTGCTAGCTAGACTGGTGGAACATTGCTTTTTTCTCTAGTCATGTGCATGCACTAATGTGTATTGCTGATCACATGGCTTATCAGGTCTTGATATAACCAGAATGCCCAAGCTACATGAGTTTAGGTAACCAAATTGGTACTATTACATTGTCATCTTCTAATACATGCGACACTGTTGATGTTGATGAGTGTCCTTTCTGGTATTACAAAATCCTCTTTCTATATTTCCTTGGTCGACCATTAGATACTCAAAGTTGTGCATTGATTCTTTTTACCATTATAGAGGACTCTGTAAGTTAGGATCCCAAATTCTTAAAGGGTTCTAGCTCAATGGAAGAGCGCCTGCCTTACAAGCAGGAGGTTAGTGGTTTGATTACTCCATGCCCTAATGATATTATAATATCGGTTAAATACTAAAAATGACTAAATTAGTGACTAAAACATGAGAGATGCGAAACTAGGCATTAAAAAGGATACAACACATGTCGCTAATGATGAAGCCAAACATGGCGTTGATATGGTAGCAAAATAAGACGTTATTTTGGATGCAAAACATGGCGTTGCATAGGAAGCAAAATATGGTGCAAAAATAGAAGAAATATTTGGCTTCATTTTGGTAGCAAAACACGATGCAAAAAAGGAAGCAAAAATTGGTGCAAATTTGGAAGTGAAAAGTGGCACATATTTGGAAGTAAAACATGGTGTAAAATGGGATGCTAAAGTTGTAGAAAAAATGGATGCAATATTGGATGCTAATTTGGATGCTAACATGGTGCTATTAAGGAAGCAAATATGGTGGTGATGGGGGTGCCATTTAAGAAGCAAAAGAAGACACTTGCTAGGAAGCAAAGTAGGACTTTATTTATGAAGAAAACCTCGACATTGTTTAGGAAGCAAAGTTGGATGCTATTCTAGAAGCAAACCTTGACGTTGTTCAGGAAGCAAAGTTGGATGCTATTCTGGAAGCAAAAAAAGAGACGCTAATTTGGACGTCATAAAGGATGCTATTTAGGAAGAAAAAAATTATGTTTTTTGAGACGCTTTAAGTTTTGTCCATGACGCATCCCATTTAGCGTCTAGTTTGACCACTCAATGTAAAAAAAATTACACTAAAAAGGGATGCTAAATGGGACGCTAATTCCATGATTTATTGTAGTGGTTATGCAGCTAACAGTTGTGTTACTAACACGTTTGCAGAAGCATAGTCACCTTCAAGGGTAGTGTTCCGAGTAGTGCGGTTCAGTAAGGTAAGTTGTGGTTTAGCCATGAGAATCCATGACAAATATGATGATTGGGACTCCTATGAGTGTGAGGGAGATTCCATGGGGGAAAATATTCAAGTTGGAAATGATGAAATAGATTCTAATGGAAGGAGATTCCAAGAGACACCGCCAGATATTGCAGCCACCATGAGAAGCTTGATTAAAGCCCAAGAAGAGTAGCATCAGTTGAATGCTGCTATGCTACAGAGTTTTGACAGACTTGCAAAGAAATATAGACTCTGGATAGGGTACCATAAAACTAAAAGGTAGTAAGAGCAACACTAGGAGAAGAAGAAGGACTTCTAGTAGATAATCTAACTCAGAAGAATCTAGTGGGGATTCAAGCTCTTATTCTCACAACAGCAAGAGAAATAGGCGTCACAGGGATCGCTCTCGAGATGAATTAAAAAAAGATAAACATCCTACATTTGACAGTGAGGTAAAGACTAGACAAGAGGCTAAAGATTGGATTCTTGGGATAAAGAAGTACTTCCAAGTTCAGGATTATTCGGGAAACATGAAGGCAAGGGTTGCCATATTCAATCTGAATGGAAGGGCATCCATTTGGAGGGAGCACTTTAATCTAGTAAAGAGGATTAGTGAAAGGAGACTTAAGTGGAAACAGTTCAAGAAGTATTTCAAGAAGAAATAACTCTCTGACAGGTATTATGATGACAAAATTAAGGAGTTCCATGAGCTGAGATTAGGACAACAGACCATGGAAGAGTATGCAAATAATTTCTTGGAACTATTGAGGTATGTTAGGTACATCAAAGATGAAAAATTGAAGATCCAACGTTTCCTGAGTGGATTGCCTCAGTCTTACAAAGACAGAATTGAGTTTTATGAACCTAGAACTTAGGAAGAAGCAATAAGGAGGGCTAAGTATTGCTATGAGCAAAGAAAAGGTAAACCTGATTATCATAAGACATGGAAGGTGTTGAGGCCCAGAAATTTGCAAGAAACAATAGTAAGGGATTCTCCCCATTCAATGTTCCCAACTATCCCGTGACTGTTTGGTGTGGGGAATCCATCCGGTTTGCGGTCCGGCTGCCGTAGGTCAAGTACAAAACAAAGGGCTTTACCGGTTATGGCCTGGTCCACCGAGTTTTTGTATTTTGACTTAAGCTATGAATTGCAAGTGCCTAATTAACAATGTAGGGTGATAAAGATGCAAGGAGCAGTCACAATGTGATGTGTAGGTTCTTACCTCTCGTCTTAAGGTTCACAAGCATCCGAATCGCATCCAATAAGAAATTAAACTAACTACCTAAACTATCCCTAGGGAGCAGGATTATCATTCATTGATGAGTAATACATTTTGTACATGCATTATGAAAAGTTACAGATAGCTGAATACTTCTTTCAAGACACATGAACAATTACAAATATTTAAACAACCAGATAGCCAATTGTTTTATGAACAACATTCATTACTCACAGTGGAAAACATCATAAAATATACTGAAGAACATTTAAACCAGAACATAGGTTCAGGAAGTTAAAACACTCTCACAGTTAATGAAACACAGCTGAAAACAAAATAGTTCCTCTTCAACATTGCTCATTTAATCGCATTGATACATTCCACATTTCACTTTCTCCAACAGGCAAAAGTTGTAGTTTCTGATTGTAAAACAAAATAGTTCCTCTTACAAGCAAATGGTGTACAAGTTTTTCTAGGGAAAAAGTCCCCGTCTAAGTTCTACTTTCAAATATTTAAACTACAACTGTAGAACGCTTCAGTTTCCCCCCAAACGCATGACCTTTCAGTTTCTCAAACGCTTCATATTCCTCTATCTTATCTGTATGCAATCATGAACCATTTGGTAACTGATCAGTTTTTGGGTCCGCGCTTTTATAGCTCTTGATTTTGTCTTTTACTCCCCTGGTCCTCCTGGCGATCCCGTTGGTTTCAGTTATACCTCTGTCGAATGATCTGTCTCCTTTAGCGCCGCAGTGGTTTGACCAACCTTCGAAAACCACCTACAATCAAAAGACGTGCATCATTCATTGGAATCTCGTTCAAACCATATCAACTAAAATGGCTAAGCATTAAGAAAACCATGTACTGCGTTACTACCACAAGGCTTAACAGATGCCGACACCACTACTTCGTCTAACTATGGGTTCGAGGAAACCCCCACGACAAGGAAGATATGACCTGAGACGCGGGCGGGAAAAATTCCAATCGGAAGTCGGAAGACATTTACATCAGAAGCTGAATGGCTTTCCCAGCCGCAATGGCGGAAGAGACAAGGGCTAAAGACACTTGAAACGCGGGCGGGAAAAGCTTTAATCGGAAGTCGGAAGACATTTACATCAGAAGATGAAAGTGTATTTCTTTCCGCAATGGCGGAAGACCAAACCATAGATCCATCCGCAACGGCAGGGATAACCGGGTGACAAATAACCGCACGTCTAACATCGGAACAAAAGCAGAACCGCAGCCACAACGGCGAAAGAACAAAGGATAAATCACTCCGCAAAATGAGTTCAAAATTGGAAGGAGACATTAGAGGATCGGAAAAGCTAACGCTTTCGGCAGCCGCAACGGTGGAAGCACAAAGGGTGCGACCTTCCGCCACGGTGAGTTTTAAACGACTTAGACGGATGGAAGGAAAAGGTTTCCCACAGCCGCAAGGGTGGAAGCCCATGACTTACGGAATCGATGGAAATAACAAACAGGTCCGAAATGTTAAAGCAATGATCGGAAGAGGAAGCAGTCTTCCTTCCGCAACGATGGATAAAAAGTTCCGATGTAAACTCAAAATCAGTCGAGGTAAAACAAACAAATCGGAAAGGAAGTTGAAGTAAATACCGATTATCCATCCGCAATGGCAGGAGGAAAAGCAAATACCTTCCGATTTAGCCATGATGAAAACACAATCAAAAGGAAAATGATGAAGTTTGATCAATCATTGAATTCTTTAAGCGTTAGAAAAAAATGGAAACCAGCGGTAGATCAATCCAAGCATAAGAGAAGTCCTTTTGAAAAGTTCTTAGACCAAATCAAAGAAGAAAACCAAACTAATCCAAGCAAAAGGAGGGCCCTAAATTTTTTTGGAATTTTGGGAAATTGTCGTAGCTGCAACAATTGGTGACTACCTGGTGAACCCCAGATTTGTGAATTAACTCCTTCCCCGTGCAAGACTGTCTGAATAAGTTGAAATATTCTAGATGCTTGTATCCCTAGGCTGGCCAACCTATGCATTTAAATCATTGAGAAGCAGTCCATTCTTTGGGAAATGGTAACATCAGAAATATTGCAAGTTTGAATAACTCTTTTGAGGCCTAATAAATGAGGTTTATTTTAACCGTCCTTGGGTAGTTTTAGGCTTGGACACCACAGGATCGTAACAGATAGTAAAAAACATTATCCTTTTGTTCCTCATTCCCATGCCAATTGCACTTTTGTGCCATTTGAACTTTAGTTCTTGTGAGTCCTCCATTTGCCTTTCTTTCTGAATTTTATTCAGGCTCCTCTATCCCATAGTGCCATTTTGTGTGAGAGAAGATTTGGCGTTTCATCTCACGAACAGAGAGGAACTTTCGGCAATTTGAAATTCATGCTTTTGATACTTTGCTTTGATATGTCTTTGTTTCTTTAAGGAGTTTTGACTCTTGATAGCTTTTAGATTTTTCTGAAATTATGGAATGGGATCATTTATATATGATATACTGTTTACCTTGCTTCCTTTCCGTGGGCCTTTTGTTGTCACCCCCTTGGATATTTAAGCTGTGAAATGGATGGAGACTCGAAATAGTATTCCAGACCTCTTTTACTTCTGAGTTATTTACAGGGGTTAAGTAAGACTTCAATGAATGCATGGCCAGTTAGGGACATTGCTACTAGAAGACATTCTATGTTTTAAAGCGCAGTCTTTTGCTCAAGATTTCAGTTAATAAAGAACCCCGATGTTTCCATTGCAACCAAAAGCCTGCCTCTTTATTCAAACCAAAAGGAATAGCATTAAACTAAAAGAAAAACAACAGCCAAGCAACAAATCAAAAGAAAAAAGCTTCAAATCACTAAATAAAGGGAAGAGCATCAAGCATTAAAGAAAACAAATCAATTTATTTATGTACAAAAGCAAGAAGAAAGAAAATAAGTGTGCCTGCCCTAAAATTATTTAAGTTCAGCGAGTTAAAGGGATATGCTGGAGTGTAGGCCAAAACCTATCCATGGTCTAAGTGTGCCGTTTTTGAAATTGAAAGCATGTCTATTAATCTTCCACCCTCCTTTTCAGCCTGAGGCAGTTGAAGGAGATCAGGCTGAGTGTCAATTCTAGAACTGGCCTTTCTTGAGGTATGATGTCTTAGCTTAAGCTCAGTCAGATAATTTACCAGGACAAAATTAGCAGATTCATTACTTTCTCCCAACTTAGTGACAATGTGCTTCATGTAGGGTTCTCTCAAAATTTTAAACTGATTAGGGGTACCCTTCAGAGATAACCATAAATGAGACCAGTCTGAAGCAAAATAACCTTTTAATCTAGCCGACCAATCTCGGTTGAGAATAAGCCCATATCCCCTTGGTATATTAGCCACCATAATGTCAATGAATTGGCATATCTTATTGTTTGCAGAAAAGTGAATTAGAACATTTTTCATTTCTCCCACTATTTTGACACCTGTGCTATCTAATTGCGTTACTCCCCCAGCTGTGGATTCTGGCTATCCATTAATCTTTTTGCACACCTCAAGTGGCATAACATTCACTGATAATCCAGAGTCCACCAAGCAATTATGCACATTATGATTCAACATTTCTAGGGTCAAAAGAAAAGGTGGGGTGTCAGCTTTTTCTTCCCAACCTGGTTCTATGTCTTCTTCCCCCGGTTGATTTTGAGTAGGTATGTCCCTTTTAAGCTCCTTGATTTCTTCAGCGTTTCCTTCATTACCACCTTCCACATGTTTAATAGGTTCGATGACTAGCTCTACCTCCTGGTTGAGGGTAGTGGCTTCAGGTGTTTTGTCTTCAACATTTACTTCTACCTGTCTCTTGACATTCTCCTGCAATTTTTTAATCTTCGAAGTTATTGTATTGTCCTTAATTGTTAGGTTCTTATCTTTTGTTGTTGTAGGTGTATATTGAGACTTGAGAGCATTTTCTTCTGTGTTGAACAGCGAAACACCATTCCATAAGAACATGGTATCATCATCTTGCTTCTCTTTGGTCTGTTTTTTTCCTCCTTCTTCATCACTGTCTTCAGTCAATTTGGAGTTCAACAACTTATTCATCACCAATGACATTGAATTAAACCATTGAAGGCACTTCTTTTTAGAGTGAGGTTGCTGGTGAAAACTATAGAAATTATCCCCCCCTATTTCTGTTATGTTCATTGATGCTAAATTTGGTGGAGGGACTTTCCATTGGTTTTTATCCTCCCTTTTTTGGTAGTAGGGTTCGTAGGTTTTCTGAACTTCCTTTTCTTTTTCCAGTACTATTATTCGGTTGGATAGTTTCTGAATCATTTCCAACATTCCCTGATAATGACGTGATTGTTCATCTTGAGGTTTAGACAGCAATAAGGCTCTCCTCTCGATAGCCTTTTCTCTCAGTTGCTCGGGATAGTCTTCTATACTTTCCCTTTCAGCTTCTACCCTTTCTGCTTCTTCATAAGTCTCTACCAATGTAGGTTTGGCTTTCATCTTGGCAAACATGGCCAGCTCAGGTCCTAAAGCTGAGGTATAATACTCAATTAAGACTTTGTTTGAGTGTCTGTCAATTTCAGAGAAGTTCTTTAGATAAGCAGCAAACCTCTGGGTGAACTTATGCACCTTTTCTTTTCTATCTTTCTTCAAAGTGCATAATCCTTTCATTAGTGCTGCATGAGTTTTCCGGATTGCATATTTATTTTTGAATATTCTTTCAAAAGTATCCCAGTCTGGAATTGAGTTTGCAGGCAGAGCGAAATACCATGAAGCAGCTGCCCCTTTCAAGGTATGAGGAAATAATCTACAGACAACATCTTCGTACTCCCCAGCCCTTAACCCTTCTACCGCCAAATAGAAACTTTGTAAGTGATCATCTACATCAATCCTTTCCTCAGGGTCAAACTTAGGCAACAGCTTATCAAAAGCTTGAGGTAGGTTATGCATGGGAGGTGTGAGGTTCAAAGGGGATCTAGCTCTCCAAGCAGGCAATGGGTTGGGCTGGTTCACAATTACCCCAGCCATGAGCACAGGAAAAAGAACAAAAGTCTAAGCAAAGAGAAACGTAAGGTGACACCAGGTTTTCTTGTTTCAAAGGTAGAGCCAAACTTGTAAGTGCTTGGGTTAGGTTGAAAGCTTCAAAACATCTGCTGGTAAGGTAATCTTGGGAAATATGTTCCACGGCCAGCCATGCACTAGCGGCCCTCCTTCTAGCGCTAGAACTGTTGAGGCCCGAAAATTCGTAGGAAACAACAGTAAGGGATTCTCCCCAGTCAACGTTCCCAACTAGGCTGTGACTGTTTGGTGTGGGGAATCCATCCGGTTTGCGGTCCGGCTACCGTAGGTCAAGTACAAAACAAAGGGATTTACCGGTTATGGCTCGGTCCACCGAGTTTTTGTATTTTGACTTAAGCTATGAAATGCAAGTGTCTAATTAACAATGCAAGGTGATAAATATTCAAGGAGCAGTCACAATGTGATGCGCAGGTTCTTACCTCTCATCTTAAGGCTCACGAGCATCCGAATCGCATCCAATAAGAAATTAAACTAACTACCTAAACTATCCCTAGGGAGTAGGATTATCATTCATTGATGAGTAATACATTTTGTACATGCATTATGAAAAGTTACAGATAGCGGAATACTTCTTTCAAGACACATGAACAATTACAAATATTTAAACAACCAGATAGCCAATTGTTTTATGAACAACATTCATTACTCACAGTGGAAAACATCATAAAATATACTGAAGAACATTTAAACCAGAACATAGGTTCAGGAAGTCAAAACACTCTCACAGTTAATGAAACACAGCTGAAAACAAAATAGTTCCTCTTCAACATTGCTCATTTAATCGCATTGATACATTCCACATTTCGCTTTCTCCAATAGGCAAAAGTTGTAGTTTCTGATTGTAAAACGAAATAGTTCCTCTTACAAGCAAATGGTTTACAAGTTTTTCCAGGGAAAAAGTCCCCGTCTAAGTTCTACTTTCAAATATTTAAACTACAACTGCAGAACGCTTCAGTTTCCCCCCAAACGCATGACCTTTCAGTTTCTCAAATGCTTCATATTCCTCTATCTTCTCTGTATGCAATCATGAACCATTTGGTAACTGATCAATTTTTGGGTCCGCGATTTTATAGCTCTTGATTTTGTCTTTTACTCCCCTGGTCCTCCTGGCGATCCCACTGGTTTCAGTTATACCTTTGCCGAACGATCTGTCTCCTTTAGCGCCGCAGTGGTTTGACCAACCTTCGGAAACCACCTACAATCAAAAGACGTGCATCATTCATTGGAATCGCGTTCAAACCATATCAACTAAAATGGCTAAGCATTAAGAAAACCATGTACTGCGTTACTACCACAAGGCTTAACAGATGCCGACACCACTACTTCGTCTAACTATGGGTTCGAGGAAACCCCCACGACAAGGAAGATATGACCTGAGACGCGGGCAGGAGAAATTCCAATCGGAAGTCGGAAGACATTTACATCAGAAGCTGAATGGCTTTCCCAGCCGCAACGACGGAAGAGACAAGGGCTAAAGACACTTGAAATGCGGGCAGGAAAAGCTTTAATTGGAAGTCAGAAGACATTTACATCGGAAGATGAAAGTGTATTTCTTTCCGCAATGGCGGAAGACCAAACCATAGATCCATCCGCAACGGCGGGGATAACCGGGTGACAAATAATTGCGCGTCTAACATCGGAACAAAAGCAGAACCGTAGCCGCAATGATGGAAGAACAAAGGATAAACCGCTCTGCAAAATGAGTTCAAAATTGGAAGGAGACATTAGAGGATCAGAAAAGCTAATGCTTTCGGTAGCCGCAACGGTGGAAGCACAAACGGCACGACCTTCTGCCACGACGAGTTTTAAACGACTTAGACGACCAGAAGGAATAGGCTTCCCACAGCCGCAAGGGCGAAAGCCCACGAGTTACAAAATCGATGGAAATAACAAACAGGTCTGAAACGTTAAAGCAATGATCGGAAGAGGAAGTAGTCTTCCTTCCGCAATGGTGGATAAAAAGTTCCGATGTAAACTCAAAATCAGTCGAGGTAAAACAAAAAAATCGGAAAGGAAGTCGAAGTCAATACCGATTATCCATCCGCAACGGTGGGAGGAAAAGCAAATACCTTCCGATTCAGCCATGATGAAAACGCAATCAAAAGGCAAATGATGAAGTTTGATCAATCATTGAATTCTTTAAGCGTTAGAAAAAAGTGGAAACCAGCGGTAGATCAATCCAAGCGTAAGAGAAGTCATTTTGAAAAGTTCTTAGACCAAATCAAAGAAGAAAACCAAACTAATCCAAGCAAAAGGAGGGTCCTAATTTTTTTTGGAATTTTGGGAAATTGTCGCAGTTGCAATAGAAGGACAATAAGAAAGAGAAGTCTGACCAAAGGAAGAAATATTTCAAACCTTCTAACTTCAGGAATCAAGAGAAGAAACCATCACAAGTTGACAAGTAGCCAGCCAAAGTGATGGGAGAAAGGCATAAAGAGCCACAACAGAACCAGGAACCTCTCCAATGTTGGAAATGTGGAGGACCCCACATGCACAAGAATTGTCCCCTCGAGAATGAGAGTGCAAGACCACCTTACAACATTCAAGAAGTAGAGACAGTGGGTCAAGTAGAAAGGGTCGTCCCCAGGATTTATGCAGCACTGGAGGACCTCCAGGAACATCACCAATCAACTATGGTTGAAGTTGCAGGTAAGATTGTTGAGCAATCTGTTTCTATTTTGACTGACCCTGGTTCTACTCACAATTACATTGCTCCTAGAGTAGTGGAGATTTGTGCTTTTAAGAAAGTAAAGCATAGAAAATCTTGGTTAGTTCAGTTAGCCATTGGAACTAAGAGAAAGGTTAGTGAAGTGATAGAGAAATGTCCATTGGTCATGAATGGATTGGTCACTTGGGTAGATCTGAATTTTCTACCACTTGGTTCCTATGATATTCTCATTGGAATGGATTGGTTAGAATCTCAAAGGGTAAAGCTTGACTACTACAATAAGAATTTTGAATGCATGGATGAAGAAGGGAACCCAGTAGTGGTAAGGGGCATTCCAAAGGTGATTTCTATGAGGTAGGTTTCAGCAATGTAGTTGAAGAAGTTCTGTAGGAAAGGTTGTCAGTTGTATGCAGCTCATATTTTGGAGGTAACAAATAATGAAGCTCCTAGGTTGGAGGACTTTCATGTGTTGCAGGAATTCAAGGATGTTTTTCCTGATGAGATTCCAGGGCTTCCTCCAAAGAGGGACATTGATTTCACAATTGAACTTGTGCCCGGAGCAGCACCAGTGTCCAAGAGACCCTACATGATGAGTACACTTGAGATGCTGGAGTTGAAGATGCAACTGCAAGAATTGTTGGAGAAGAAGTATATCAGGCTGAGTGTGTCTCCTTGGGGAGCACCCGTTATGTTTGTAAAGAAGAAAGATGGTACACTTAGGTTGTGTATTGATTACAGACAGCTGAACAAATTCACTATGAAGAATAAATATCCTTTACCTAGGATTGATGGCCTCTTTGATCAAATGAGAGGAGCAAGGGTGTTTTCCAATAGTGACTTGAGGTATGGTTACCATCAAGTGAGAATCAAGGATGAAGAAATTCATAAGACATCCTTCAGAACAAGGTATGGACATTATGAGTTTGTAGTCGTACCATTTGGTCTCACAAATGCACCAGCTACATTTATGTGCCTTATGAACAGTGTCTTCAGCAGGTATTGGACAAGTTTGTTCTTGTTTTCCTTGATGCCATTCTTATTTATTCTAAGAATGAGAATGAGCATGAAGAGAATTTGAGATTGACATTGCAATTGCTCAGGGAGCATCAACTGTATGCAAAGTTGAGAAAGTGTGACTTTTATAGATATAGAATTCAGTATTTGGGTCACATTATCTCTGAAGAGGGTATATCTGTGGACCTTGAAAAGATTGAAGCCATTATGAATTGGCCTACTCCAAGAAATGTGACAAATGTAAGATCTCTTATGGGACTTGCAGGATACTACCAGGGATTCATTGAAGGATTCTCCAAAGTTGCACATGCCATCACTTCTTTTCAAAAGAAGGAGATAAAGTTTGAATGGACATCGAGGTGTGAAGAAAGCTTTCAGCAGTTAAAGAATCTTCTCACCAGTGCACCAGTATTGAAAGTTGCAGACCCAGAGAGAGATTTTGTGGTGTGTACCGATGCATGCGGACAAGGGCTTGGAGGAGTTCTTATGCAAGACAACCACGTGATATGTTATGAATCAATAAATTTGAAGGAACATGAGAAAAACTATGCCACTCATGATCTAGAACTTGCAGCCATAGTACATGCTCTCAAGATGTGGAGGCATTACTTGATGGGCAGAATATTTGAGCTAAGGATAGACCTTGCGGTCTGAAGTACTTGTTTGATCAGCCTACTCTGAATGCTAGGCAAGCAAGATGGCTAGAGTTTTTATGTGAGCTTGATTTTGAAATCAAGCACATAAAGGGAAAAGAGAACAAGGTAGCCAATGGACTCAGCAAGAAGGTGTAGGAAATGCACATGGCATCTATTCGTATTTGCCAATCAAATTTGAGGCAACAAATTGTTAGTCATACTGCTGAAGATGAAATGTATGTGCAGGTGAAAGACAAATTGCAGCAGCAAAGTCTTGAGAAGAGGTATGAGGGTATAAATTGGAAGAAGATGGACTTCTTACTTATAAAGGCAGAATTTATATTCCAAATGTAGCAGAGTTGAGGAGAGTTGTTATGGATGAAATCCATTAAGCTCCGTATAGGAGAGTTGATGAGAGTTGTTAATTTTCATGTGTACGTTCATGGGGCTAGTTGCTCGGGTAGATAGCAGCAATGGTAGCGTCCTCTTCGTCGATCGGAGGGTCGGGGATGTTACATTGACTGTGGGTGTTTGTCCTTGCTATGTGTAAGTCCATGTCCCCTAGTTCCTTGTGGAAATCATGCCCCAACTTAGTGGTGGTAGTGACGTTGAGAGAGTAAGGAGCACACTGGCCTATGGTTGGGTGGAAGGTTGTAGTGACATAACTAGTTGTGGGGAAGCTTCTTCTCAAGATACGCATTCTTGTATTTAACTCCGCAATTGTAATTGTTTATGAAATAATATGAACATGTTGAATGCTTGAATGGAATGTGTTTTGCTTCTGCTGTATGTTAATGATTTATGCATCTGTGTATGTTTTTAAGTTCAATGCATTTATATATTACGTTCATGGGTCTTAGATTTCCTGGATTGACAGCAGCTTAGTCGCATCCTCTCTCTGGTAGAAGGGTGGGGACGTGACAAGAACTAATGATCGTATGATAAGAAATATTAGGCAGAAATATGTTTCATGTTATGCAGAGGTTTTTGGAAGTTTTTACACAGTGAATCGACGGCTCCTGAGTGCCTTTGGAAAGAATCAACGGTCACTGAGCGTTGATTAGGAAAATCGATGGTTGTTGTAGGTTAATAGTAATATCGAAGATGCAGATAGATTTGTTAAGGAGCTTACAAACTCAATGGAGGAAATCGAACACTGCATTTATCAACAGTGGAAAGAACACATTACAGTCAGAAATGTGTCGAAGTTAAATGTAATGTCCCCGGTTTCGACCCCGTTTGCATGATGTATATATTGTAATTAATCGTGGTGAGGAGATCAAGGCAAAAGCCCCACCATCGATTTTGTTGTCTATGTTTCGGAAATAGGGATAATTGCCGATGGTATGCTGTGCTATAAGGCACATTATAATTTGGCATCATGTAAACACGCACATCAATTAAAATAAACTACAACCAGCTACGGCAGTGCAACGTTGAATGAAAAGGGCATGATTTCCTAAGGATAAGGGGGGGGGGTGAAATATTTAACCTATGGGCCAATGGGGAAAATCCAATGTCTATGAGAAAACCCATCAAACTGTCAACTACCTTTCTTGTCTTTTTCCCCAATCATTTATTTTTGCCAGAATGTGGTTGAGGTAGTTATTGCATGGAATGGGAAGAGTATGGGTAAAAATTCGAATTGGGCAGAGAACCATTTTTTGAAAAACGTGTTCTGACTTCCTTGGCAAGGAAAATGCCCAAAAACGTATGCCATTCTGCTATGCATCGACGTTTTTCCATTTTTCCTCCATTCTCCTTCACGTTGGGGTTTTTGGGAGCAGCTAGAGTTTTTCCTGTGTTTTTCATTCCACGTTTTTGGTTGCTGGCTTCATTTTTCCCATGGATGGGAGGTCGTTTTTGTAGTGCTGGGGATTGGGCTGTTTTCCTCACGTTTTGGGAGCTGCTGGTGCATTTTTCATTCACGTTTTTGGTAGCTTCATGTGTTTTTACCATGGCTGTGAAGGGCCATTCATGTTTTTGGCTGTCTCACCGACTATTGGTCTCACGCACAGGCTATTTGGGACGTTTTTCCCTGCTGTGAGTTGTGCTCACTGTTTTTTGCTTTGGGGCTGTTGTCTTCCTCACGTTTTTGTGTTAGCTGTGGTGTCCAAGTTCATTTGGGGCCATTGTGGAGTGCCAATTTGTTGGTTGTGTTCTCCTCTGTCCATGCTGGGGGTTTGCTTACCCTTCATTTGGGACTGTGCATAGTTGCTGTCATTTCCATTGTGAAATTGGGCTGATGTTGTTACCCTGGTTTGGGTGTTGTTGCTGAGTTGTCTTGGCCACGATAGGGCCAAGAACAACTCCGTATTGACCCGTGGACTTGTGCTATGCACACCTTCTGTTTGGGATTATCCCTGGTTTCCCTTGCGTCTTCACGGCATTGTGAAGGGATTGTTTTGCTGCTGGTATGCAGTGGATAGTATTCGGACTGTGCTGGCTTGGCTTGTCTGTTGAAAGCCTGTGAAACCCAGCTGTGTTGGTTTGCTGTTTTGTGCCCCCTTGGCTATGTGCAAGCCTGCAATTGTCCCCTTAGTCCTTGAGGAATCATGCCCAGCTCGGGGGTGGAAGCATGGCTGAGAGATTGATGAGCAAGCTGGCCTATGGTTGGGTGGAACGTTGCAGCGACGTAGCTGGTTGCGGGCAAGTTCTTAATCAAAAGATAAGTGCTGCTGTTACTTCACCTCTGCAATTTATATACTATATTATGTGAAATGATGAACATGCTCAATGCTGGAAATGTTTATGTATGTTTGCTTCCGCTGTGTGAATAAAGACTGTGCATCTGTGTATGCTTGCAAGTTTTATTTTCAATATTTGATTTCTGTCAATGTTCATGGGACGATTTTCCCGGCTGTGTTGATGTTCGTCGCGTCCTCTTCGCCGGTTGAGGGACGGGGACATGACATTAAAGATTCCTCGGTGGTGCGATGAAAAACCATAGTGGTTTTGTGGTTTAGTGACATGGTAGGTTTTAGTTGGATATCACATTCAAGATGGAGGTATAGAGCTCTCCTTTTTTATTGATTGCGATAAGGTATTTGGTTGTGGATTTGGTCTTAGAGGGGACATGACCATCAATTTTTGGTATCAGAGAGGGAGAGTATTAGTCTTTTATTTTTGAATATTGTGAAATTGTTAGTTATTAAGATTGGAGTTTTGTTTTCTTGAATAAAAAACAAGATTGAGATTACTATGTGCGACTAATAGATTCAGAAAAAGATATTACTGACAGTAAGATTGTGTCAAGAAGTGACTTGTTGTGCCAGGAGATGGAGGTCAGAGTTGGAAGAGATTGGGGCAGGAGAGGAAGACTTGTTGCCAATGCAAACCTAAGAGAGGAGGTAAGAGCTATGAGAGCAACGCTGGAAGCTTTAGAGACTGGTAGACATCATGAACACACTGGAGACACAAGTGATGAAGAGGTACCTGAAGAGGAGGAGGATACAACTGCTAAAACTCCTGAGGTAAAAGTACTGAAATCAATCTTTGGTGCAGGTTCAAGTTCAAAGGTTGATGTACCATTCTATAATTGGATCCTGGATACATAGGAACTAATTTATTGGATCAATGCTAGGAATAAACATTTTGATTATGCTAAGGTAAAGGAGGAAAAACAAGTGAGGTTTGCTGTCACAAAGTTGAGAGGGCATGCATCCTTGTGGTGGGATGGTGTGCAAAATGAGAGGATCTTGAAACACAAAGCCAAGATCAATAATTGGATTAGAATGAAATCTAATTTAAGAGGTAAATCTCTTCCTAAAGATTACAAATTGATTTTGTTTGGGAAAATGCAAAATCTTAAGCAGAAGTCAATGAAAATTTGGGAGTTTACTAAGGAATTTTATAAGGTGAATATCAGATGAGGTAATATAGAGGATACACCTGATAAAGTTTCCAGGTATGTAAAAATTCTAAGGTTTTATATACATGATTAACTAAATTTGTTGTCATTAACATCTGTTGAAAAAGCCTATCAGGTTGTTTTGAAGGCTGAGGAGAAGCTGATGAGAAAGCAGAGTCAAAAAGAAAAGGTAAGAGGCTCTGGAGGAAAGGAACAACAACGGAAAGGTGAAGCTAGTAGCTCAAACCAACAAGTACATCCTAATAGAAATAGTGAGAACAGAGGTGGAAGGTGTTGGCTTGCATGGGCAGACCCAGGTTTTACTGTGTTTAACCAACAACACCCCTAGCTCACTGGCCCTTTCGGCGACAAACCGCAAAGCGGTTTGAAGTCTCACACAAAGTGATTCTAATGGGTTGGCCAAGGACTCAAGTGTCTTCGACCAGGTTCTGTGGCAGCCTGGGAATCTCGCAGCTCTTCTAGCTTGTGAGATTTCTATCTTTCTGCGATGCGCAACTCCCTCTTACTTACGACAACTCTTAGTACTTATCGCATCGCCGCACCTCAGGCAATGTGTAACTCCTTCCTACGCTGATTCTCAACCACAGCACACCACAGCTCCTCTGCTGGTGCGATATCGCTTCCTTGTGATATCCTACCGCTGCGGCTCAACGTACTCAGGGCTACTCGTTCCGACTTACGGGATTCAATATACAAGGTTGTTTAACTCTACGACTCTTAACTATCTGGGATGAAATGTAGATAAACTCTTACACAAAATAATTATGGACTTCAACTTGCATTTATCTTCTATAGTGCTGTAAACTAAATAACGCATACATACATTAAACTGTGAACAAGGCCCATGTGATAACTGATAGATGCAACAAATAAACACAACACATAAATAAATCACATAACACACGATTTTAACGTGGTTCACCTCCAGGATGGAAGTTACGTCCACAGAACTGTGTTTCTATTATAGCTCAGGGGAAGGTAAACACAGTTCTGCTGCACCGCATATGCAACTCGAGATCTTCTGGGTAAATCCGCACACAGCCTGGAGCCCTTCTCTCTTAGATCTCTTTTCTTCTCTATATTGCACATCTTACAATATACTCTTCCCTCTCTGTCGATCCCTGCGGATCGTTACATGCATACTCAGTGAGCCAGCTACTGGTTACAGTAAGATAACTACTGTTAATAGCAGAACCAGAGCTCGGCTTCTACAACTGTCTAATAATCTACAAAAAAACTAACAACTGAACGAACTAACTAACTGACTGACCAACCAACCAATCACCCAACCAACCAACCCTTTTACAATACAAAATACATCCCTTTATAGGTGGCCCGAAGGTCTCACCATTACAACACTGTGGGCCTATCCCAACAGTAACCCAAAACCCTAATTAGTGACAGTCGGCATATCTGTACTTGAGGTAGCCACTTCTCGTCACACCACAACTCTCTGCGGTCTTCCATGCTTCCCGGCGCTGACCATGGGTACTGTGCACCGCTTCCCTGCTTCTGTCCTTCGTCTTCAATACCTCGGCCTCGTTGCTCCTTTTCCTTTATGAGGGTAGCTGAGCCCTCCTATCTTCGCCACTGCCTTCAATGCAGTGGTTGAGCTCTCTCTTCTCGACCGCTCAGGTACTGTCGTCTTCCTTGACTTCTCTGTCCTAAAAGTCACGGTTTCCAACGCTTCTCTGCAGCTAGAAACATGCTACGGTGTCGTAGCTCTACCTTATCTCCTCTCCACCAAAACTGTCTATCCGCTAAACTGGCAGCTTCTTCTGTAGCTGCGGGACCCTGCTCCAATAGTCCCCTAACACTTACTTGTGGCTTGTCCCCGAGCCACTACTAGCGGGATTCTCCTACTGTAGCTTCTCCTTGGCTTCCTGTGAAGTCCTTTGAAACTTGTCCCGAAGTCCTGCGACTTCGTCCTACATCGCTGCGACACGCTCCTTTTAGTTTCTGTAACTTAGTTTGTTGGGCTCTCTTATCTTTCCTTCCCTTAGTTATGCTCTCGCTCTCGTCGCTCCTGAGACCTTTCAAGCGTCGTCTGGTTTTGAGAAGTCTTCCACAAATATCCTTTCCTCTTTATCTGGGTTAGAACTTTTATCACAAGGCAAATCTGTATCTTCCAGCCTTCTCAAACATTTCATTCAGTCTAGAGCCTACTTATGCGAAAGGTATACAAACCAGGAATTCTATTCCGAGAACAAGCCTTTGTCTGCATCCTGAAGTTCTGCTTGTTCAGTTTGTTTTCCCTTTCACTTTTCTTCTTAGCGACTCACTCCAGGTATTCATGCTGCTTAGGTTTTGCATATTTTCATTCCTGACCTTTGGAACCTCTTGTTCTTCTCTTAGCTGATGAGATAGGTCATCTTCCTTCTCTCGTTGCTTTCTTTTTCTTATTTTAACTTTTTTCCTGGCAGGAGATTTCTTCTCATCATTCCTCTGCACTACTTTCTTATCTTCAGTGATCGGTTCAGATTTCTTCTTCTCCTTAGCAGAGGCTTTGATGACATCTTCTACATCCTGCGCTTGACTCTTCATCCTTGGCGGCTGTTTGAGCTGTTGTGTACCTAATTTCACAACCCTGGGTGGCGTCATCATGGCGGACATATGGCCACCAGGGTCGAAACGTCTCAGCATGTCTTCTAAAGGTTCCTCCTTGGACAGAACCCACTCAGTGTAAAATGCTGGACGTGCAATGGTTGCAAATTCTGGAAATCTCAGCACTCTGTAACAGGATTAGCTCTGCACAGGAAACTGATCGATGCACTCTATAACTCTCGGCTCTTGAATTCTTGCAAATGTAACCCTCCTGAATGAATAACTTCTGCTTTTATGTCAACGATGATAATCCCGGACGCAACAGTCATCTAGACTGAACCCGTCGGTCGTATTAATTGCATGGACGAGACCACACCCGTCATCCGATCCTCAATAAATGTTGAAATCCAATCAAATTTCCCTCGAAGTGTGTGTATAGGCGCCAGTCTTGTCGAAGATTTACCAAATCTGGAAAATTAATTATGCTACTACCAAATCCACGGTAAGATATACCGGTCATTTCTTCATTAACTGCCTGTCAGAAGGCAACTTGACTAGCCCTCTGCTTCTTTGCGAAAGTGGGTACGTGGCACGGAGAGACATCGCCTCACTGCGATGCAACACCGCATCCTCTGCTCAAAAAAACCTTAAGCGCTCTTTTTTTTTTCCCCCGCAAGCCACTGATGACTTGCGCAAAATGAACCGTCTTTATGCGATTCCTCATACTTAGAATACCTGCCGGTGTAGACTAGTTTTCGATGCAATGCCTCCTTTCAACTACACTGGACATCTGCACCATCGTAAGTTGTCTAAGCTAGGGCTAAGAGGTGGGGTGGCTATCACTATAGAGCTGAAGCCTACTGCCATTAATCAATGTGGGAAGAAGCTCTCCATTCAGTTTGCTGAGCTGAACAACACCTCCCTCTGTAACTTGCTATATCTAGTATGGCCCCAGCCAATGCGTCTTGAACTTCCCTGGAAACTTAATGAACTTACTGTCGTAGAGGAGTACTAGGTCTCTGATCCGAAGAGTCTTACTCTTAATGTGTCTATCATGCCAAGCTTTTTCTCATGCCTTCTGTGCTTTCTGATGAAAGCCGACGATCAATCTGTCTTCCTCTAAGGCAAGCAGCTGTGCTAGCCTTTCATCCACTATGTCTGTATCAGCCATCCCAGTGATCTGAGCAATTTGTAAGTTGGGAAGAATATACTCCATAGGCATAACAGCCTCCTGTCCATACACCAAGCTAAAAGGTGTGTATCCTGTAAGCTTCTTACATGTGGTCCTATACGCCCATAATACAGTGTTAAATCTGAGGTCCCAATCATTCCTTTGGTTGTTGCATATCTTAGTAAGAGCATTTTCTAAAATCTTGTTAAAGGCCTCCACCGTACCATTAGCTTGTGGGTGGTAGGGGGTGCTCTTATGGTGCTGAATCTGAAATTCTTCCGTCAAGGCCTCAATAGTGTGGTTCAAGAAATGTGTGTCTTGGTCGCTCATCAAAATTACTGGGCATCCAAATCTACTGATGATGTTTTCAAAAAGGAACTGTGCAGCTGTAGCCGCATCACAATTTCTTACTGCTTTGGCCTCCGCCCATCTGGTGAGGAACTCTGTTCCAGTGATGATATATCTCACCCCAGTGCATTTTCCTGGTGGGTTGATAGGACCCACGAAGTCTATAGCCCACTTGTCAAATGCACGCAGCCCAACCTACGGTCGCAGCGGCATTTCATCTCGTTGCGACGGTTTTCCTACCCTCTGGCAGATATTGCAGCATCTGCAAAAGTCCTTAGTGTCCTTATGCAATGTAGGCCACCATAATCCTGCAGCTAGGATTTTCTGCACAGTCGGCTTTCCTGCGAAATGACCTCTTGCGGTTCCTGAATGTGCCTATCTGATGATAGCGTCTTTTTCATGCGACATCACAAATATACGTAGGACTTCATCTGGACCTAACTTGTATAAATGTCCTGCGATCAGGGTGAAGTCTACTGCTTTAACAACCAACTGCTTCTTTTGCTGCTTAGTAAACTTGTCAGGTGCTAATCCTGTAGTGAGAAAGTGAATGATATTAGCATAGTAGTCGTCTGTGATCTAGATAGAAAACAACTGCGCATCCAGAAAATTGTCCTCTAAGTTACGCTCTTCTCCTGAGTCTATCCGCGACAGATGATCAGGTCCGGCGTTCAATCTTCCTAGTTTTACAATGATTTCAAAATCATACTCCTGAAAGAGGAGTAACCATCTGCAGATTCTCCCCCCTAACACTGGCTTATTGACCAGATACTTCAACGCGGCACCCAATAGGTAGTGCCTGAACTTCTATAGCGCGTACACCATAACTAAGCCTTCTCTTTCTGTCGTGGTGTAGTTCTTTTCTACCGTTGATAGCTTTTTGCTGGAATATGCGATAGGATGATCAATATCCCCTTCTCCTGGTTGCGTTAAAACAACCCCGAGTGCGATGCCAGATGCATCCACATGTACATGAAACGGCTTAGTCTAGTCTGGAAATACTAGGATGGGTGCTGTAACCATATTCTCTTTAAGTGTGTCTAGGCTCTGCTGACATTCCTCGTTCCATAGGAATTTTACATCTTTCTTTAACAATTTCTCCATCGGTGCTATAATATTTGCGTAGCCCTTGATGAACTTTCTGTAGTACCCAGTATGACCGAGTACTGTCCTTAATTGCTTTACTGAGTTGGGTGCTGGAAGGTTTACAATGATGGCGATCTTTGCGGGATCTACCATCAAGCCTTGTTTGCAAACAATGTGACCCAACAAAATACCGAATGGCGCACAAAATATACATTTCTTCAAGTTTAGAGAAATCTGGTACTGCCTACATTTCTCTAACATCAGTCTTAAATCTCCTATGTGCTTGTCAATTAGTCCAAATACAGTCCAATCATCAAAATAAACTTGTAGTAATTTATGGATGTACTCTTTAAATACAACAACTACTACTCTAGAAAAGATAGCTGGTGCATTTTTAAGGCCAAAGGGCATTACTGTATACTGGAATGAGCCCCATTCTGTTGCAAAGGTGGTCTTGGATCGATCTTCTGGATGGATTCTAATCTGATGATAGCCTGAAAAGCCATTAGTGAAGGAGTAGACCTCCTGTCCTCCCACGTTGTCTAATACCTCGTCAGTGAACGATGTCGGAAATGGATCATGAAGTGATGCATCATTGAGTTTACGCAGATCGATGCAGATCTTGATGTCTCCTTTAGTTTTATCTTCTTGTACGACCATGGGACTAACCCATTCACTCTCTTCTACAGGTTCAATGATGCCTGCTGCTAGCATCTTATCGATTTCATCCTTAACTTTTTCTTTATAGTGCGGATTTAATCTATATGGACGCTGCTTGACTGGTCTAGCATCCTCCTTCAATGGTATCCTAATTACTCCCATGTCTCTGACTATTCCCTTCATCTCTATGAATTTGGTGGGAAATAGCTCCTGATAGTCATGTAGCAAGTCTGCAATCCGTCCGATTGTTTCATCGTTCCAATAGTCTCCAATAGAGGCAAACTTTGGTTCTGTGTATGTGCCATTATTGATCTTTTTAATCTTGATGGGCTCTGTGATTGTTGGAATTTATAACTGTGGTCCCTCAACATCGTGAGTCCCTTCTGACTCCGGAATGTTGGTGTTGCGAGGATCCTCATCCTCCTCCTCTAGTTTTGCTTCAAAGTTATAGCACTCAAGCACATCTTTTAGCTGGACGACCCAGTTAGGCTGAGTTGGTACTGATAGGGTACAGTCCTCAAATATCTTTCTCTTTATTATATCTAGGGCATGGTCGACATTTGGATACTCAGATTCAAAAGCGAAGGTGAGTAGAAAGCTGTCTATCATAAGTGGCCATGTAGTTGTTCCCTTGTGCAGTTTAGTCTCTGTATACCAGTTCCTTGGAACTGTGTCCAAAGTGTGAATGAATCGGTGAACCCATTCATCCTTGGGAATGTCCAACCAATTCTGTTCACATGTTTGAATATGTGACCTGGGGTCACTTTCTCCTGTGTATTGCTGGTGGACATACTCGCTGTCGGTAGAAAATCTGATCGCCATCAATCTCTTAATATCATCCCATGATGCGATATTCTCTTTATGTGCATACCACCATCTTGCAGGTGTGGCGTGTACTGCAAGGTCCATAGCTATGACCCTCTGCTCGTGAGGAATTTGTTGTTCAAACTGCTTGAGAAAGTTCTGGATATCTGTTAAGCCATGGAACGACAAAATATCATTGATCTCCGCACCAATCCATCGCAGTGACTTAGTCAAGTATGCACATCTGCGCGCTGAAACTTCATGAAGTCTGTTTTTCCAGTTCTCTAGACCAACATCTGAATCCGATGTGCATGAGCTGTTGCATTGCCAACTAATGTTCCCTTCTTCAGTCGGATTGATGTAGTCACTCTGGTTTGTGGTCATCTGATAGAGGCTCTCCATGTTATGTGCCTCTTCCTCTGCTCGGATAGGTTCAATATATCTAGGACCCTGAAAAGGATCCAACGGTGCGATGACCCGGATCTGCGTGTCCTCAAAGGTCATTTGTCTTCTCTTTAGGTCGATAACGGCCATGTTACCGATCGCCCAATCAATGCCTAGCAATGCTGGATATGGTCTACTATCACCAATGATTTCTATAACTTTAAAGTTCGCGAAGCTGTGAACTCCGTCAATGTCAACTGGCACTTGCGGTAATCGACCCAGGGGTGATACTCGCTGCTGATTAGCTAATCTCAGATGAATAGGCGATCTGACTAACTTAGGGCTACCCATCTGTTCCCATGTCTGCTTAGTCAGAACATTTATGTCTGATCCTAGATCTAGGATCACCTCATCCATTTCGAATTCTCCAACCTGTGTTGTGAGTCGCATCTCTCTTCCGGTTCTTGTATGTCCCGTAATATTATGAACAACACACTGTGTACTGCTCACAGAAGAAGATGGCTGGCACTGATCTATGATGCGCTGGAATTCTCCGATAGCTTGCTCATTTCTTACAAGTTTTAAGCAACTCCGCAGGAAGGAATGTACACTTCCTGTCATCTTATCCTCATCGCATGTACCCGATGTGGTAGCCACAAGGTGTTTGCTGCGGTATGCCCCTAGGTGGCGGTACTTGCGATCTTGATTGCATAGGGTCATCAAAGAAAGTCCTAGCTTCCTGAAATTTCTGTTTATTCTTCTGCAGGTCAAGTGGTGTTGCTTTTTTAGGAGCTCTGCGCACCCACTCCTGACCTGTGTTCTTTTCAGTATCCTGCGATGTCTCACTAGTGGAAACACCGCTGCGAGTCACAATCTTGACTCTTGGTTCTGGCTCCTCCTGCTCAGCAGCAATAAGCTGGATGTTTTGGTGTGCTGCTGGCTTAGGTTCTCTGATCTTAGCTATCAAGGTAGGACATTCCTGTATAGTGTGATCATAAGATTTGCAATAGTTACATGTGGTGGTGGGACTCTGACAGTCTCTAGCATAATGTCCTACAACTCCACAGTTGTAGCAAGTAACTGGTCTATGACCACGACCAAAGCCTTCTCCACGGCCAAATCCTCTTCCATGTCCTCATCCTCTGAATCCTCCTCCATGGCCACCATAAGCCGTATCCTGTTGTGGTCCTGCTGCTGGACCCTATGTTTCCGATTGGACTTTGTACAAGTCTTGCTTTGCTCCGACCATGAGATCACAGGCTCGACAATCATGTACATCATGGCCTACAGACTTGCAGAAGACGCAGTATAAGTTCTTAGGTGTCTGCACGTACTTCTGAAGTAAAGGGCACTGCTGAGGTAGATGTCCTCTTGTTTTGCATATTTCACACCACGGCCCGTGGGTCTGTGGTAAGGGGTTAGGAGCCCCTGTTGCTATACATTCTACAAAGACTGGACAATTATCTTTACCATGGCCTTGTGCTTTACACTTTACGCACCATATGTCTTGCGCAACCTGTTTCCCTTTCTTAAGCTCATGCAACTGTAACGTGAGATTAGCCAACTGGTTTTGTAGATTTGTCATACCTGTGCTGGATTCCGCTAGAGGTGAAGCCTCTAGTTTCATTGCCATCTCCAACGCGTCATCCTGCATCTGGAGTTTCTACTGCATTAATGGTAGTCTGATGTGAGGGAGCAGCGCTGCAATAAACCATTCCTTATGCTGCTCCAGCGTAAACTCAAAGCTGACTTGGTCTATAAGGGCTTTGAATTTATGATCAAAATCCCACACCGTCTCTGTAGGTAACTGTTTGATGTCTTTGATCTCTGTAATGCACTGTGACTCAGACTTAGGTTTCTTAAATTCTTTAATCATGGCGGTCTTGATCTGGACAAGTGTTCTGGGTACTGTGGTATACTTCATATACCATGTTAAGGCTCGATCTCTTAGTGTGGTGACCAACTGTACCAGTTTAATGGTATCATCATTGATGGTTTTAATGGTCCACATGGCTTCACATAGAAACCAATGTTGCTCTGGGTCCTCTGCCCCTGTTCCCTTAAATATAGGTAGCTTCATATCATCCCCCATTCTATTTCTACGTGGTGGATGTTGATTTGCTGCGTTACTACCACTCGGCGGTATAGGTGAAGGTGATGTAGCGGTAGTAGGTACTGTCTGCGAGCTACTAGATGGAGTTCCTACGGGTTTGTTCTGAGTCCCGGTCTGTTTCTGTGGGGTGTAAGGATGGTAAGGGATACCCCCCTCTGTTCTTTCTGTGGTACTATGACTCTGCTGTCTAGTATTATCTGAACTGTCTTCAAATATGGGAGATCTGAAATCTACTTTATATTTCTTTCCACTACGTGTATGTCCAATGTCATCAAAATCACTTTCAAACTCTTGTGACATTACTATCTTTACTTATTCATCTGAAACTAGATCCATTGTTCCTTTTTCATGTAATAACATCTTAATGGACAATTTTAAAGATTTTAGGTACTTACCATGATATCCTTTGAAGAAGTAGCGCTCAGCCTCGCTGAAGCTTTTTGTCTGGTCGACTGCAAACTCTATGACGAAGCCTTCTAGCACACTCGTAAGCCAGAAGTATACTGCTCTCGTAATAGGATTATCAAGATTCTTCACAGTCTGAATCAGCTCCGGTGTCCAGACAATGTCTCTTTTCTTCTTGAATATGCTCGTATCAGTCAACTTTGATAACCAGTCGTAAAGCTCGTTCCCAAAGGTCGCAAAAAATATCGCATGTAGGTCTGTAATGATATGTTTCTGTAACCAGGCCTCTGTACTCAGTCTAGGACTCCTGTTCTCTCGTTCGGCAAACTCTTTCTATTTATACCAAACCCACTCATTGATTTTGTCTCTAGTAGGCCGCCACCAGAACATCAATGCTCAGTTTGTTCAAAACCGGCAACAGAACCATTTGTTGGATTGCATGGGCAGACCCAGGTTTTACTGTGTTTAACCAACAACATCCCTAGCTCACTGGCCCTTTCGGCGACAAACTGCAGAGCGGCCTGAAGTCTCACCCGAAGTGATTCTAATGGGTTGGCCAAGGACTCAAGTGTCTTGGACTAGGTTCTGTGGCAGCTTGGGCGTCTCGTAGCTCTTCTATCCTGCGAGATTTCTGTCTTTCTGCGACGCGCAACGCCCTCTTACTTACAACGACTCTTAGTCCTTATCACATCGCCTCACCTTAGGAAACGCGTAAATCCTTCCTACGCTGATTCTCAACCGCAGCGCACCACAGCTCCTCTGTTGGTGCGATATCGCTTCCTCGCGATATCCTATCGCTGCAGCTCAGCGTACTCAGGGCTACTCGTTTTGACTTACGGGATTCAATATACAAGGTTGCTTAACTCTGCAACTCTTAACTATCTGGGATGAAATGTAGATAAACTCTTACACAAAATACTTATGGACTTCAACTTGCATTTATCTTCTATAGTGCTGTAAACTAAATAACGCATACATACATTAAACTGTGAACAAGGCCCATGTGATAACTGATAGATGCAACAAATAAACACAACACATAAATCAATAACATAACACACGATTTTAACGTGGTTCACCTTTAGGATGGAAGTTACGTCCACAGAACTGTGTTTCTATTATAGCTCAGGGGAAGGTAAACACAGTTCTGCTGCACCACATATGCAGCTCGAGATCTTCTGGGTAACTCTGCACACAGCCTGGAGCCCTTCTCTCTTAGATCTCTTTTCTACTCTATATTGCACCTCTTACAATATACTCCTCCCTCTCTATCGATCCCTGTGGATCGTTACATGCATACTCAGTGAGCCAGCTACTGGTTACAGTAAGATAACTACTGTTAATAGCAGAACCAGAGCTCGGCTTCTACAACTGTCTAATAATCTACAAAAAAACTAACAACTGAACGAACTAACTAACTGACTGACCAACCAACCAATCACCCAACCAACCAACCCTTTTACAATACAAAATACATCCCTTTATAGGTGGCCCGAAGGTCTCGCCATTACAACACTGTGGGCCTATCCCAACAGTAACCCAAAACCCTAATTAGTGACAGTTGGCATATCTGTACTTGAGGTAGCCGCTTTTCGTCACACCACAACTCTCTGCAGTCTTCCATTCTTCTTGGTGCTGACCATGGGTACTGTACACCGCTTCCTTGCTTCTGTCCTTCGTCTTCAATACCTCGGCCTCGTTGCTCCTTTTCCTTTATGAGGGTAGCTGAGCCCTCCTATCTTCGCCGCTGCCTTCAATGTAGTGGTTGAGCTCTCTCTTCTTAGTCGCTCAAGTACTGTCTTCTTCCTTGACTTCTCTGTCCTAAAAGTCACGCTTTCCAGCTCTTCTCTGCAGCTAGAAACATGCTACGGTGTCGTAGCTCTACCTTATCTCCTCTCCGCCAAAACTGTCTATCCGCTAAACTGGCAGCTTCTTCTGTAGCTGCGGGACCCTGCTCCAACAGAAGGAATGCTTCAAGATGAAGAGGTAGAGGAAGAGGTGGATAAGTGAGGTGTTACACATGTGGATAGCTAGGTGACATGTCATGGGACTGTCCAGAGAATGTTGCTAGACAGAGAGGAGCACAAGTTGTGCAAGTTGAATCTGAAGCTTCGAAGGAATTAGAGGTGGTTGAGAATTATCCTGAGCAAGGTGAAGCCTTGTTGACGAGGAAAGTAATTATTGAGTCAGTTCAGAGGAGGATCTTATTCAAGATAGTTTGCAAGGTTGAAGGTAAGTGTTGTAAATTAATTGTTGACAGTGGTAGTACTGATAATTTGGTGTCTATAGAGATCCTGGAAAAAATTAATTTGAGGAAGACAGTACATCCAGAACCCTACAGGGTCGCATGGATGCAAAAAGGTCATCAAGTTCTTGTGAGAGAACAATCCCAGGTAAAGTTTCAGATTGGAAGCTATCAGGATGAGGTAAGATGAGACATTATTGAGATGGATGCTTGTCAAGTTTTATTAGGTATACCTTTGGAGTTTGACAGGGAAGTAGTGCATGAGGGAAAGAGGAATGTCTATTCCTTTGAAATGAATGGGAAGAAGCATAGTCTTCATCCATTCAAGGGTAAGCAATAAGGGGCTAATAATTAGTTGTTGATGATGACTGATAAGAGAATGGTGAGTGATTGAAAATATGAAGCAAAGGTAGAAGTAAATGATTATGAGGTTGAATTGACTAATATGGTGTGCAGTGGTTGGCTGAAGGACAAAATAGACCAGCAAGAAATGTCCAATGCAAGCATGGAATTGATGGAGGAAGCACAATATGAAGTTATTAATGATGATGGGAAGTGTATGGTTACTGAATTACCAAGGATGGTGATGTGACAATAACAAGCAAAATAGAGGAAGGTCAAAGAATTCAAGTAGAGGATTCTTGGATATCAGGCATCATTACGCTAATAAGTTTTCTAATTGTTGTTGTAATAGGAAGGATAAATTATTTATGTGTAGATGAAGGAGAACCTATTGACAATTTGTTTGCAGGCCAGAGGAAAGAAGAACTTGAATGGTCAATGAAGTCTGAACATAGGCTGGAGGAACCAAAGAATATGTTGCAGACACAGTGTTGGAAAACATGGTTGAAGGGGCTGTTTAAAATGAGAACACTGCCTAGGTTTATATCTTGGGTCTCTGCTGCAATCGTACAAAAAAACAACAGGAAGGGAGCTCATGGACAGGAGCCCATGAAAAATTTCAAGTTGGGGAGTCTGATGTAGGGGCATAGACTGCTTGAGTAAAGTCATCTATGACTTTTTTAGGTCAAGAAAACTTTAGGAGACCTAGGGGCTCACATGCTTCTAATTTGCTTTATATTGTTGAATGAAGAGGATAAGTGTTGTTCAAGACAATGAAACCTTTTAACCTAGGGTCTCTGGTGTTACCAACTTACTAAGACACTTGCAGACAATCGAAAATAGAAATAGGAAGGAAACTTAGCATACCTGATTTATGATGATTGATCCAAGCTTGGTCTTCTCCTCTTTCAGTCCCTTCCAAAGCTTCCAGGGCTTCTCCAATTCACCTACAAAAGACAAATTCTTCCATCAATATCTTGTATATATATGTCAATGTTTAATGAGATACATGTTCATAATAAAATAATTAAACAATTCATAATTCATCATATACAAGAATGCAACAATACAAATATTTGGAGGAAGAAATTTCTTTATTAATAAACAAAGAATGGTGAGATTACAACCTAGCTTTGAAACTGTTGGGTAAAATATATGCTATCTAATTCAACACTTAATTGTCAACCCGGGAGGGTAACTTATGAGATGCAAACACTATATGTGTAGGATTGAAGGGTTGAACTAATCTAAGCTAATTTGAAGCTAGTAATCTACCTAAAATTGAGTCAAGGTTCTGAACTATCAAATAGATCAGAATAGTATCAAACTATACTACTTTACCTTATAAACAAGAATGGAAATTATGAAAGAAAATACTAGTCTGAAAAGCAAGACTTAATTGAAAGTAAGCTACTCACGAAAAATGGAAATTACTTAACAATTACTGAAAATGGAAAAGGCTATTCAAATTTAAACCATGAAACAAATTCAGAAATCTAATTGCAATACAATTTAGAAATTACAAGTTAAAGGAATCTAAGCATATGCAAATGACTTGGAAATAAATTATATTCTAGAAACAAGTAGAAAACTTAATAAAGTTATTCTATTTATAAATCAAATACTATCCATGAACATCTTCATTAGCTATGTAAATGAGAAAAACATATCCTATTCTTGAACTAAGATGGATGATCAAATCGTGAAAACTAATGTACTTTCGAAAATGAAATTACCAAGTTTTAATCCAAAATCAACCTTAACAAAAATGGAGTAAACTAAACTAAGAATGAAATTGACGAGTTCCAAAACAGTAACAAGTTAAGGAATCATACATAAAGTATTAACTATAGATTAAGGTACAATCATAAAGGAAAACTAAGGCAAGCTAAAAGATGAGGAATAACTAAAAAATGAATATGAAACTAAAGCAAAACATTATGCCATTCAAAACAAGGTTCTAATTACATACAGGAATGCTGGTTAATTACAGGACATAACACAATTCAAAAACTAAAAAAATCGAACTTTAAACAAGCATAAAACATAATGGAAAATATTAAAGGATGAATGAAGGTCTCAATGATAGTATGAACAGACAGTCCGAATGACAGTCCAGATGGAGAAAAATAGTGCAAATTAAGGAAACGAGCAGACTAAATGATCTTGATGCCATCTGGTTGATGCATATGACCCTACAATGCAAGAAACACAGTAAATGTATTGCTAAAAAGATGAAATAACAAAAAGACATCTATACTTATCATTATCTAAGGAAACAAACTATGTCTATTGCATGACAAGATAAGGCTGAAATGTAAATGAAACTAATCTACATCTACAGGAAAAATTAACAAAACTAATTCTGATTACAAACTGAACTAATTAAATTCTATTTAATTGCAATGGAAAAGCAAAAAGGCAAGCCGGAAGAAACTATGGAAATGTAAATTACATATAAACAACAAAAATTACAGTTTATGAACAATTAACCATCACCTACAGGAAAACAAAATTATACACACTGGAAATCACAATTACTCATCTGCAAATGAAGAAAAAAACCGAAATATACACAATGAAAAACCTCTGGTTGTTGAGGGGCCCTTCTCACTAATCAGGGGTTGTGTCTAACTCAGATCAGTCACCAGCAGAGAACGGAAATACTCATCAATAACTGAAACAAAGTTTACGAATAGTTTTTCTGTGTCCTTCTTCAAAATCAAAGAGGTATTTATATAATGATTACAAGGGAGAGTAGGCTGACTACCTCTCTAAAAATAGAGGGTTTTAAATGCTGAGAAATGACTCCATTAAAATATGAACAAACTCAGAAAAACGACCAACCACGTTTTGACGTTTTCTAGGAAAATCTGTTTCAAGGAACCACACATTTCTCCCAAATGTCTTTGAATTTTCGCAAAATTCCTCGCAAGGACCTAAATGGGCCTATTCTGCATAAAACCCATGTGCTGTAATTTTCAGTTTCACCTCTGTTTTCCCGCAAATATAGCCCGAAATTGTGCTGTCTGTTAAAAACACATTTTTGAATGGGTGTCCGGATGAGCGTCCTAATGACCTGTAACGGAAATTAGTTCACAAATCCGAATTCTGAGCATATTTTCTGCTGATTTGTTG
This sequence comes from Pseudotsuga menziesii, assembly GCA_001517045.1. Classification (NCBI taxonomy): domain Eukaryota; kingdom Viridiplantae; phylum Streptophyta; class Pinopsida; order Pinales; family Pinaceae; genus Pseudotsuga; species Pseudotsuga menziesii. The sequence continues at coordinate 752,872 of LPNX011083658.1, forward strand.
GCCACATTGACAACTGGGTGCTTGAGTTCTATTGGTTGAATCACCATCTATTTATGAGTTTGTTTCTTATATTGATCAATTCTTTGTTAAGTGTTCTCTCCTTCAATCTTTATGCGATCTACCTTGCATTATATCACCACGCAGTATGTTTTAAAATAAGGCACCTGCATACAATTAAAAAATTCATATATATTAAAACTTAAGATGTGAGGGATTTCCACCATATGGTTCGTGAATGTTAAAAGACTTATACTTATATTAAATGGTAATTTATTTAATAATTAAAAATCCATTTTTGTTCAACATGTTTGTATAACAGTTTTGTTTAAAAATATTATTTTATGATATAACTTTTATTTATAAATAATAATTGCAATAATGCTTTTAGTTATAATTATTCATTTGGATAATACAAAAGCTTATTATCAACCTTATGATTTTAATTTGTGTATGCATGTATGACAGGTTTTAGTGAGGACAAAGGAGCAAATATAGATCAATTTTCTAACAAAGTAAGTCAAGCTATTTAAACCAATAAGAAAAATATTATCAAACCCAATGCAGAACTCGAGACTGGAAGAAGGGTTAAATGAAAGGTCAGATTTGCGTTTAATACATTAAAAATAACATACTTAGGCTCACTTTACATTTACGAGATTTAATTAATAAAACAAATTAAAAGATAGCCTTATCAAACATAGATGTATTAAATTATGGTAGATAGGATGGTAAATTAACGTAAATAACATCATTATAGAAGACAATCCCAGAGCCCAACAAAAACAAGGACTCCTCTGCAAACCGAGGACACTGAGATTTGCTGCTCCAAGATGTTTGAAGGCATACCACCAGCATAACTTTTCTCTTCTAAGAATGATTGATCAGCCCCATCCCATGCCCTCTATTTATACATGGGGAAATAGAGAAGTTTCGAAGGTTAGGATGGCTGAGACAGTTGAGATCATTATTGATTAAGGCTCATCTGATCTCGATTAATAGTGATTTATATTTTTTAACATTAAATTAGGGTACACACGAGTATATATAGGAAAGACATGTGTGACACACTCCTTGATTAAGGGAAACTCGTGTGTTCAATGTACACGCAGGTTACAATGAAAATAGCCGCATATGATACGCGGGTTGCAATGCAAATAGTCACATGTACAAGCCTAATCTCCAAATAAAAATGTATAAAGCTGGTCAGAAGATTATGTACCATTAGTCATGCACATCTATATTGTTTTGGATACTTCAATCCTAATTGTCCTTTTGTGTCCCGACATATTGGATGTCAGTACTTGGACAGAGAAGTGTCATTTTGGTTGATGAAAGATGCACCCTAATGTGTGAGGTCAGAGGGAAGCGACGACCGAAATACATTACAATCTTTTAATATCGGAGAAATCAAGTGTCCAAGGAAGCAGAGGAAGTACCTGAAACAAATAGATATCAATTTCATATACAAAATCATATCCGAGGATGCCATGTTCAATATAATGGAACACTAGCTCCTTTACAATATTTGATTACATCATGTGATAGAGGTACAGGACCACGTATATTAAAAAGGTGGATCAAAGCCACAATATACAGTGACGAGTCTTCAAAATATGGAAGCTGTGTAACTGATCATAACATAATATTGCGCAACTTAGGTTATAAATGTGAACCTAAGTTCTTCATCGAAATCTAAAGGGACCATTACAATCCTTACCATGTGAATAGATGTGCTGAAGTCAAACATGGAAAGAACTTAATAGAATGTCAGACAATGAGTGAAACTGACAACTGAAGCAAAGGAGTTCACCAGTAATGATAGTGAATCCTAATCTACCATCGTCAAAGCTCTAGGTATTTATCCTCAGGAAGTACTGATGAGAAACCATACCGTGATGAGGAAGGAAATGTATCCTCCAATAGATCACAAGAGTGACTAGGAACTGGATACAGGAAGGTAGACACAAGTAATACTCAGATAGGATGATGATGGAATCAAGATAATAATCAGATGAAGGGATAAATACTTGAACAATGAGCACTACATAGAGATGACCCAAGGAAGCTTTTAACTTGCAGATAGGACAACTAGACTTATCTGTCATGTAGGAGACATGATCAGATTCCCCATGTATAAAGGACAAGTGGAGGGGTAAGTAACTCGAAGTAATATATGAACTAGAAGATGAGTATTGAAAAGTTCAAAGAGTGCTGTGTTCAAGGAGGACATGCTTCCACTGTTTATAACCCAAAGAGAGTACTTCTTCCTTATCTTTCCTGTTAACTTTTAACGAGTCCAGGAAATTCAACTCAGGTCTCTCTTCATTTTTGACAAGCTTGAAGAAGGGATAGAATAATGCTTGATAAAAGTCACTGAATCGTGGATTTTACGGGCCCGGACTAGTACATGCTCATTGGTTTTTTCATGTTTTGAGAGTCTGAAAACTCCGAAGAAGACTCTAGGGGGGGTGCTTTTTTGTACAATTTAGTCCCTTGAGGCCAGAAAAGTATAAAACAATCAACAAAAGAACTCTCTTAGCTTCTGAATAAGTAAGGCACACATTTTTCGTACTTAGTTTGGAAGGTTAAAAAAAGGTTAAATTACCACCTACCCAATGCCCCTTCAAAAGCAAAATATAGCTTGAGTTTTATGAGTGTGAATGAAGGCAAGATCACTCGGAAAGATCCATTTGATTACGATAAATGGGGATTACAACAATAAACTCGATGCTTTGTTCTTTAGGGTTTAACAAGCATGACAAAGACATAAAGTACGCTTGAAATATTTTTCATGTTTGGGTCCAGAGCACAAAAAAGAGAAAACTAAGCTCATACCGAGCATTCATTTTTTGTAAATTTAGACCCTTCGGTCCGGAAAAGTGAAAACCTATGCCTGAGAATACTCTTCTCAATTCTGAAGAAAAGCGAGTGTTCCTTTTTTGTATTATTCCACATGGTCTGAAAAAGCGATAAACTACCACCAATGGGGATTCCCATTCACATATTCTTAACGAGCCTATAAGAACAAGTTTACTCGGTAGTCAAGTTTGTTTTGAGGAGTCAGAATTGGGCCTAAATAAACTCCATAGGGGCGGGGAGCCTTATAAAGAGGGATAGCTTGTAAAAAGAGACCAAAATGAGGCTCAATTTGGCGTGAAAAATATATAAGAAGGCTCCCCTACACCTATGACAAATGCAACATGAGTACCAAAAAATGACAAAGTCTTCTAAACTAGGGTACTCATGGAAAGGAGGCCCTATCCACGTAAGAACAATGATGTAAACGAGGTAAAAATGGTTAAAAACCATAGTCCGTGGTCAAAGAGGTAATCCTAGGTTTAAAAATGGATAAGGTATAGATGTATAACAACATATGACAGACCCAAATCCTACCCTATATGAGTGGATAACGACTTTTGAAAGACTTCGAACCTATTACATTAGGGAAAAATACATGGTATTATTCTAATTATAAAAATAATTTTCAAACTATAGGCTAGAAACCCAAAAATTGAAATTTTTGCTATATATAGTTCAAAACTAGAATTAAAACATAACATTTGTCATTTTTACCCAATTTGGAAAGATTTCACCTCTAACTGGGATTGCTCAACAAGGCCAAACCGGTGGACGATCTCAAATTCCGCAAGTGTCAGGTTAGCTAGCTTCCCCTTCTCTATCATTCCAACCATTCTAAATTTAATTTTTATGCAAAATTTTAATGTTTTGGGTCTTCCCTAGGGAGGTTGCGCAGTACATGTGGGTAGGCGAATTATATAGTCACGTACACATGTTGTACAGGTGACCTGTGCGAAGGAAAATCACATGTGACACGCAACCTACCTAAAAGATAGTCGCCTGTACTACGTAACATAGAAAATTTTACATTATGGCTAAAATTAAAAGAATTTGGTCGATTGTAATGGTTAATGGTGGTCAATTGGGCAGGTTCAATCATGGTTTTAGAATGGAGGGAATGAGAGAATGAGGATATGGACCGATATACTCTCCGTGATTTCGCCACTGTGCATGCATTACGGAAAAGTGGGTTACTAAAGTTCTTCTGCACTTCTCTAATGTGGGCCAATGTCCGCTTGCTTGAACATTTGATTAGCTATTAGGATCATGACCTCGAAGCTTTTGATATTCAAGGTGAGATCTTGGAGATAACTGTAGAAGACATGTATTTCATCACCAGGTTGTCTTGCAGGGGTATTTCTATGAACCTCGAAGGTACTGGAAGGGGTGGTGACCCCATGAGTGTCCAAGACTATGTGGACACCTACTGCATGCCACGGAGTCAGAAAAAGGGATCATGCATCCCAATTGTTCATATCGCCAACTTCCCACTACAGGTAGTGGTAAGTAAAATAGTGTGGGTTGCAAGATCTTCTTCATTACATCTCACCACTCAGACAAAAATGAGAGTGGCAGTGGAGTGTTTATAGTAATTGTGTTCGATTTGTGTTCGGGTATGATCCCGATCATGAAGAAGCAACTCTTTGACTATAAGAGAGGACGCTGCAAGAATTTTTGGTATTCTAGTATATTGGTAGCATTCTTCTTTGAGAGAGTGCCTTCTATCAACCCCATAATACCATTTGCAGCTTTCTCTCCTCGCCAACCTAGACTGACCAGGTGGAGATAAGTCTTCCTTTTCCAAGGTGGCGTAGGATCAGTCCAGGGTGTATATGATGATGACTTTTATGTGTGGTGGGAGCAACAGTTGCCAGAACTTGAGAAATTTCCTTACTCTGGTTTATATTTTAGAGGAGACAATGATCTCATCCTCCTGCCAGGAGGAATGTGGGGAGAGCTAGGTATTTTTCTTTTTATGTTTTTATTTTTTATGAATTTTTGTCATAAATTTATATACATATGTATAAGAGTTTTTAATCCATTTTAATGTTTTTAAAATGCAGATGTCAGACCTGTATGCCTCGATGGGAACCCTAAGATGTATGTACGGCCTGTAGTAGGTGAATACCATGGTTTACTAAGGGTACTCGAGGGAAAGCCGGCTAGGATGACCCAAAGAGTTCCGACTATATAGATTGAGAAAATTCCTGCTATTATGAAAGAATCTATCGTAGGGATTCCACCTACCTAGATACACCTCATGAGGAGGGTAGGCAGGGCCGTTCTAGTTTACATAGAAGCCGAAGAGGTTGCTGCAGTTGATGAGGCTGATGATGTTGGTGATGCGGGTGATTAGGCCTAGATCTATGGGAATTTTATGGATTGAAATCCAATATTTTTTGTATATTTACACAATTGCGACTGGATCTTAGGATCAAAACTCGACCTCTCTATGGACATATTTTTACATATATATATATTTTTCCTGGTTATTTACATGTGTTCCAAATGTATCTGTTATGTATATTTTGCAAAATGTGTGTTAAATACCAATCTAGAATACAGCTCGCATATGCATTAGTTAATGTATTTTCATTACGTGGAATATGATTAAATGAAATATAATCGAACTTTCTTTCAAGTAATATAACCTTCAAAAACAGACGTAACAAGGTAGGGTTTCGTACCTGATAAGCTCCGCTGAGCTGGGAAACCACCAGTTGAGAGTCAAGTCTAACTTCCAATTGGGTGATTCCACGTGACAAGGCATCCCATAGCAACTCAATCAAAGCCCCGTACTCGGCCACATTATTGGTAGTAGGACCTAGGCAAGCGCCTCCAGAGGCAACTAGTTGTCCTAAGGGTGAATAGATGACCCATACGGCTGAAGCCAGGTGTAACACCCCTCTTTTGACCTCGTTTGCATTAAATATATATGATGTAAATATTGTAATTAATCATGGTGTGGAGATAAACACAAAATCCCCACCATTGATTTAACGTTTTATGTTTCGGCGATGAAAATCGATGTGGATGGTATTTTGTGCTAGCCGACACGTTATAGTTTTGGACATCATATAATTATGTAATTTAATTTAAAAACCCACAACCATCTATGTCAATGCAACAAATAATGAGACGGGGGCATGATTTCTTAAGGATGGGGGAGGGGGGGGGATGTTTAACCTTGAGCCATTGGGGAAAATCCACATGTCAAAAGAAAACACCCAAAAACGTATGCCCATTCCTTTATGCATTCACGTTTTCATCTTCCCTCATGTTTTGGGCAGCGGGGGACATTTTTTGATCATCCATCCTTCACATTTTGAGTCTTTTTTCCTAACTGTGCATGCGCATTCCATCATCTAGCTCTCACCGGAAAATGTTGTGGCCCATTTTGATCATTCTCTATTCCATTATGTTCATGCACGTTGTGTGTTTGTCCTGCTTGCAGAACCGTGTTTTTATTCTGAGTTTTTCACCTATTGTTACCATCCTCAGTCGTGCAAAGGTTTGGGGTCTCCTTTGTTTGCTGAACGAATGAGCTGTGGAGATCACTCGATTTTATGAGAAAGAGTGGTAAACTGTCGTTTCCTCAGTGTTGTTGTGCAATGGTCTCCTTTGTCACAAAGTGAGTGGAATCCTGTTTTGTTGTGTCAACATTGTGGTTTGCTGTGTGTGCATATTTTTCTTTGGTCTGAACTAGCTTGATAAACCTAGTGTAGGAAGGAACCTCACAATTAGATCTAGAGGGGCTGGTTTTCTTTTTTGCACACCCTGAAAAACACTAGAATGGAAGACATAACCTGAGGGAATATGTAGCAAAGAAGGGGATGCTTCCTTGTGTTGGGTGCATAGATGTTTTAGGAGCCAACCCCGATCTTTTGCAGGTGTCGATAACTTGGTGGTTGAGCTCACTAGCTTAGCAGTTCAAGCTTTCCAGCTCCTTTGTAGCCTGATAAACCCATCTGTTAGTTGACTTGGCTGGTCCTTAATGTGAATGTTGGCTTGGATGATTAGCTTGATAAACCCAGCAGTATATTGGATTGTTTGTTTGTATCCCAATAAACCCAACTGTGTTGGCTTGGCTGAGTTTTGTTGTATCTTTAGCTATGTGTGATACTGCTAGTGTTTCTTATTCCTTGTGGGAATCATGCCCAACTCGGGGGTGGCAGTGCTGCCGAGAGATTAATGAGCGCATTGGCCTATGGTTGTGTGGAGAACCTCCTGCAATAAACAATAAAAATGCATGATAGAACATAAATATTGGAGCACAAAAGAGATTTTATTGATCTCTGGCCACTTCGAAGGGGCAACCCCCTTTGAGCAAGCTCAATACAAAATAACTCTTGGATGATTTCATTGGCCTCAACATTTAGTTATATACTAAGTCTAATCTAAACAACTATTACTCCCCATTAATGTGGGATAATACAACATACTAACTGGATGACTTAACATCAACTATTAATCCCCATGAATGTGGGATAATACAACATACTAATGGGAAAAATTACAAAGCATATGCATCCAATAAAATATACTAACAAAATAAAGAGGAGGGTTGACATAGGTACTTAACATCCCATCCCTCTTAGAAAAGATTTGTCCTCAAAGCTTAAGATGTGGAAACTGTTTCCGAATCTGAAGGAGTGGTTCCCATGTAGCATCCTCTGGTTGCATGCTGTGCCACTGAATTGAAGACCTTTGTGATGGACCGAGAGAGAAGATGACAAGTGCACTTATTGAGGATGGCCTCCAACTTTGAAATGATGGATCCTTCATTATCCCATTCTGGTAAAACAATTTGTGCGCTGATATTGGTGCCAATCACTTGCTGAATGCAAGGAGGAAGTTACAATTTATAAGCAACATACCCAATCTTTTGAAGAACTGTATATGGGCCAGAGATCTTTGGACTGAGTGTTTGATTCCCTTTTCCTTTCAAGGAGGATTGCTTGTAAGGATGCATACAAAGAAAAACCATATGACCAACTTGAAAAGTGTGCTTGGAACAGTGTTGATCGGCCTGTTGTTTCATGTGGGCTCTTGCGATGTGAAGATTGCCCTGCAAGAGGTGAATAATATGATGTCGGTTTCGAAGAACCATGTCAACTGCCTGAAATGGTGAACTACTGGGGGTGGATGGAAGGAGTATTGGAGGTGAATGACTGTAAAATGCTTCATATGGAGTCATTTTAGATGCAATATGGTAGGAATTATTGTACCACCATTCAGCGAGAGAGAGCCACTTTTCCCACTGATGTTGTTCTTCAGAGGTGAAACAATGAAGATAGGTTTCCCAATATTTGTTGACGACTGTAGTTGGACCATCTATTGGTGGGTGATAAACTAAAATCATATGCAGTTTGGTGTCAGTGAGGCAGAAATGACTTGTGAAAGTTGTGTTGCAGTCTGAGACAATGGAAGAAGGGTCCATGAAGAAGGAATATTTGGTCCACAAAAATTTGTGCGATTGAAGAGGTGGTATATGGATGGCTGAGAGCACAAAAATTACTATATTTGGAGAGTCATTCCACCACAACCAATATTACGGTCTTCCCTCCATATTAAGGGAGCCCTTGAATGAAATCCATCGAAATATATGTCCAAATCCTTGTAGGGGTGGGAAAAGGTTTGAGCAATCCAGAAAGGAGTGTAGTTTCACCCTTGTGGTGCTGACAAGGAGCACATTTGGAAACCATATGTTGAATTTCTCATTACACCCCCTTCCAAAAGAAGTGACGTCGCGCCAACTCATATGTTTTGATGAACCCAGAGTGCTCTGTCGATGGAGAAGCATGGAGTTCATAAAAGACCACATGTTTAAGGTTTGTTCTCTGGGGAAGCACTAGACGACCCGTGTATCTCAGAGAAAATCCATCCCAATATGAATACGGTACCACAGAAGGGTTACTGGCCAATTGTTGGATGATTTCAGATAATGGGGAGTCATTGACATAGCCTTGTTGAACAGAGTGTAACCAAGTTGGTATAGGCATAGAAAAAACTGAAAGAGAAACATGGGTATCAAATGTGTGGAAAAGAGCATCCACCACAAGATTTTCCTGAGCCTTCTTATAGTCATAATCTCTGAGTTTTCTAACCCATTTGTAGTGTGTTGGAGATGAGACCCATTGTTCCAGGAAATATTTCAAACTCTGGTGATCAGTCTTGATGCCGAAAGGATTCTCTAAGAGGGATGGCCACCACTTCTGTACTATGTGCAAAATAGTCATCATTTCCTTCTCATATGTAGAGGTGGATAAATTCTTTCCAGAAAGGGATTTGTCGGTGAATGCAATGGGATGTTGATATTGAAAGAGGACAACCCCAAGTCCATTTTTGTAAGCATCACTCTCAAGAGTGAAGAGCTTGGAAAAATCAAGCATCTGAAGGGTGCATCAGAATGAAAGAACCAAGGGAGTAGCTGAGACTGCGGAAGGTTGCATCTGAATGAAATGGAGCTGAGCAATGACACCATGTGAATTCATATTAAGAAGATTTTCCATGCGATGGGAAATGATGATGCTGAGAGAACCTGGTTTTAAGCCATTGAATGTATGTTTGTTCACATTGATTGAAAATTGTATCCACAGTTCAGCAAAATCCCATAAGATGGGTCCAAGTGTGCGTAACCATTGAGTTCCCAAAATCACATCACATCCTCCTAGAGGCATGGAAAATATGTTAGAGCACAAGTTATAAAATCCAATAGAGATACACACATTGTGACACTTTCCTTTGCAAGGTAAGGTGCTCCCATTGGTAAGCATGACTTTAAAGATGGAGTAAGGATTGAAAAAACTATCAGCTTGTTTGGAAATTTGAGGGTCAATGAAGTTATGGGTGCTACCAGAATCAATGAGTATTGTAAGAGGAATCTTCTTGAAGAAACCCTTGACCTGCATGGTTTGTGGGGCGGTGACTCCGGCTAATGCATGGAGAGATATCTCTGATGTTCATCACGAGAATGAGGGTCAATAGGCGGCTACTGAATGTCGACGTGGTCGCCTATTGGATCCTGAGAAACTTCACAAATTTCAAGTGCAGGAAGAGAAACCACATCCAAGAGATAGAGCTTTTGTTCAGTACATTGATGTCCCCAAGTGAATTTCCCATCACAATTATAACAAAGTCCTTTTTCTCTATGTGCCCGCATCTTGGCTTCAGACAAATGCTTGATAGGAGTGGGTCTAGGAGTTGGAGGGATTGGATGTCTTTGGGAAACCATATTTCTGAATGGAACAAAATTGGACTTGGGGCTTTGTTGAGCCCTGATATTGTCCTCCGCCAACTTAGCCAACCCTAGGATTTCCATCATTATGTTGGGATAGAACATGTTAACCTCATATCGGATTGTATGCTTAATACCATTGATAAAACAAATCCTACAGAATGCATCAGAAAATCCTTCTGTGTGCTTGACTAATTTCTCAAATTGTTCATTGTTACACAGTGTACAATTAAATAATGGCAGATACTGTGATGTGTTGGGAGAAGATGTTCTCGACGTTTCGGTCCTCAATCTAAGACCATCCTTAGGAGACTAAATCAGCTCAATTAAAGGGATCGATCCTCATGTCTATTAATGTTGATCAAAGGTGAGAAAATTAGCTTTTGGGGCCGACTTCGATCAACCTTTAGACTTCCTTCATTCTTATTAAATTTAAATTTTAAATTTAAAATCTTTAAATTTTAATTTTATTGAGTACAGGTTTCCATGCTTCACTAATTTGTAGTCCATCGTCTGTATTTAAGTTATTTTCTGTAGCTCTATTTCAAGAGCTTCCCATATTTTTCTTTTCTCATAATGATCAATTTTTGCTATGAATTTAGTGTCCTCTATGCATAGATGGTGTCCCGTGTGGTGGTAGTGTTTTTCCAAATCCGATTTCTTGACTCTGTTGTGTTTAATGTTAGCTATATGTTCCTTTAATATTATTTAAAAAGATCTACCTGTCTCCCCAATGTATTGTTTGCCACAGGTATAAGGAATGGAGTAAACTCCTCTATGTAGGCTGGGATTTATGGAATCCTTTGCATGGTCCAACATGGTCCTTAGTGAGTTAGGAGGGGAGAAGGAGACTTTGATTTTTTCCTTTCTTAGAATTTTAGCAATCTTCTCTGTGGTACCTTTTATGTATGGTAGGTTAATATTCTTAGTCACCTCTTTTTCTTTTCCTTTGTTATTTTCTGTTCTAGGTGTTTTCTTTGCCTTCAGGATAGCTTTATTGACTTGTTCCTTGTTGTACCCATTCATTATAAAGACCTCTTTAAGGTGTCTTAACTCTTTCTCAATGTGCTCTTCATCTGATAATCTCATTGCTCGGGTGACAAGGGTGTTAATGACACCAATCTTTTGCGCTGGGTGGTGGTGTGATTTGGCATGTAGGTAGCGATCCGTGTGCATCTTTTTTCTGTGGACTTGATGTGACAAGGTACCATCATTGCGTTTGGATATGAGGATGTCCAGAAAAGGTATGCTTCTATTTTCTTCTAGCTCCATTGTGAATTTTATGCTTTCTGACTGTTTATTTAGATGTTCAAAGAACCCCGGAATGTCCGTTTTATCATGTGGCCAAATTACGTTTGTATCGTCTACATATCTTTTCCACATATCTGGTTTAAGTGGATAAGAATCAATTACGAGTTTCTTGAATTTCTCCATAAATAAGTTGGCTACGATTGGAGATAGGGGAGACCCCATCGTGACACCTTCTACTTGCTCATAAAAACATTCGCAAAAGATGAAAAAATTTGACTTTAAGCACACACTTACCAATTCCGTTGTTTCCTCATCCGTGATTTCTTTGATGGTTTTAATGGCTTCTTCTATCAGAATTTTAGTGTAAAGTGAGACCACGTCGAAGCTCAATAAGGTGTCTTCTTCTTTAATACTTTCCCTCTTGATCTCGTCAACCATGTCTGTGGAGTTTTTTACAAAGGAGTCTGTGTGTCCAACCCAATGTTTCAATTTACCCGCCAAGTATTTCGCCAATCTGTATGTCGACGACCCTATGGTATTCACAATCGGCAGTAGTGGTATGTTTTGTTTATGTACCTTCGGTAGTCCATAAATTCGAGGAACGATAGGGTTCTTTGGTAAGAGTTTATTCTTAGTTTCCTCATCCAAGGAATACTTCATAATGGCCACAGTCACCTCTCTAACGATCCTCTTGCTTGGGTCACTCGTCAGCTTTTTATAACTCTCGATGGCAAGGTGCTCTAGCATTTTTCGGTCATACTCTTCCTTTTCCATCGCCACTGTGGCATTCCCTTTGTTGGCCTTTACGACTAGAATGTTTTTATTGTTTCTCAGGGAATGTAATGCGTTCTCGTCCTCCTTGGATAGGTTCATTTTTGGTGCTTTTTCTTTCCTCAAAGTCACCGCACAGTCCTGCCTGATTTCCTCCGCCTTCTCTGTTGGCAGGTCTTTAATGGCGTGTTCAATGGCACAGATCAATCATTTGAATGGAACATTCTTTGGAATGACTGCAAAATTTAAACTGTATTCCAATACGTGCAGTGTTGTCTTGTTTAACTCCATGGCTAACAGGTTGACCACGTTTATTTTGGGTTGCATACTGTTCAGTGCAATATTATCATCGTTCTAAGTATCATTTCTTAACAGGAGCTTTGCAAGTTTTCTGTCTTATTTCTGGGTTATCTCGTCTAGTTTCTTCTCCATTTTGCATGCCGACGACGCCTCAACCTCTATCCATAAATCTGTTCTAATAGAATTCACCAATTTGAGATGTAACTTGAAGAGTTTCTCTGACAGCGAATTGATGCATCTCCTTGTGTGCCTGATTTTTGATCTTATTAGGGAAAAGCTTGCATTTTTGAAGAATTCATGGCCCCAAAAGCTAATTTTCTCACCTTTGATCAACATTAATAGACATGAGAATCGATCCCTTTAATTGAGCTGATTTAGTCTCCTGAGGATGGTCCTAGATTGAGGATCGAAACGTTGAGAACATCTTCTCCCAACACAACATAGTATCCACCATTAGTTAATTTCTCAAATTCTGTCTAATACTCTCTCATAGTGCCAGTCTAGTGAAGTTTGGTTAGTGCTCCTGTGAATTCATCAAAACCACTAGGGCCAACTTGGTGCAAAAGGAGTTGGCAAAAATCTGTCCATTGGGGCTCTTCATGATCCTTGATGTACCAACAGAACCATTAAAGAGCTTCACATTCCAAATGAAATGATGCAAGTGGGACTTTGGTGACATCAAAAGTGTTATACATATTAAAGTATTGTTCTGCCTTGTGTATCCATCCAGTTGGATCATCACCATTGAAGCGAGGGAAATCAATCTTTGGCCCATGAAAGTTGCTGGAAGAAGAGAATTCGGTGTCTACAAAAGACTCAAGCTGTTGTCGGTTGCTCATGGCTAAATGCTGAATATGGAGGTCAAGAAATCTTTGATCCAGATCTATGAGTTTGGTCTTGAGGGTGACAAGTTATTCTTCCATTTGTTTATTTTCTCATGTGTGGGTGACAACAACAAGAATTTTTTTGTTTTGTTTTGTTTTTGGGAAATGGGTAGAAAAACAAAAACAAAGAGGGTTTTAGAAAAGAAAAAATTTGAGGTGGGAAAGACATGAGTGGGTAATTGGAGTTGACTAGCTTTGGGACACTTTCTGAAGGACAAGGAACAGAAAATGCGAATTTTAGAAGCGGGGTGAAAGAATGGGAAAATTTCTCAAAGAGGGACAATGAAGCAGAATTCAGAAACGAACACTATGGAAAAATTTGAAGGCTATTGGGTGATAATTGAAGAAGTATGACAAATGTGGAATTTGGAGCTTCAGGAAGTGGAATTTGGGTCCTCAATGAATGAAATACGCAAAATGGAATGACGGGGGTGACTATGAATTTTCAAGGGAAATGGAGCTAAATCAAGGAAGATATGCCTAAAAATATGGAAATGTATACTCTTTGTTTTTTGAAGAAATGATCTATGGCAGTGAAAGAAAGTTGTGCTTTATCAACTTGAAATGGAGTAAATGATCTATGGCAATTCTAGAATTCTGTGCGTTATCAACTGTAAATAGATATGGACCCTAGGTATATTTGGCTTCCTAATGGTTCAAAGGTTGTCACTCGACCACCAAGGTTGTCTCAGGCTTGAGTATTGGGGTAGTACCCTTCACTTCACGACACAGGTAAAACTGCTAACTGCTTGGCAAAAAATGATAGCTCTTTGGTTTTCCTCACAGATGGGAATCTAGTCAATCTGGTGTGGGTCGTTGCCCTTTTCACTTGGCAGATCCTCTCAATGGCCAGCTACTTCGGGGTTCCTTCAGTTAATCGAATAGGGTTTCTTCCCTGATCCGAATGAATAGTACCGCTGTAAGAATAAGAACTACTACAATAATCACATTGCCAGAAAAAAATTTGGCAGAAACTCCATCTGATGCAAAAGAAAAACCCGTAATTAGAATTAGGGTTTTGAGAGGAAACTTTAAAATCAGCATAACCTGATCTATATTACTCAGAATCGCTATTATAGCCTGTTTTTGGAACTAGAATAGCCACTCTGCTTCTACCCATGCACTTGGAATAGAAATCTGGGCACCCAGTCAAAATATTTTCGCTCTGCAATTTTCGCGGCCGTCACTGAAATTCTGAAAAATTGCAGATTTTAAATCCACGATATATCCACTTCTGAAACTCCAAACGAGATGTTTTTTTTAAAACTACGTATATTTTTAAGAGGAATGCATATCTGCAACTTGATTCTTCTGATTCTATGCATAAAGTTTTAGAAATTGATCTGAAATTCGTCGCCCAATTTTGCCTTCTTTTTTTTTAGAAAAGAAAATCAATTTCCCAATTGTTCCAAGGAAAGTGCTCTTATACCAGATGTAGAGAACCTCCTACAATAAACAATGAAAATGAATGATAGAACGGAAATATTGGAGCACAAAAGAGATTTTATTGATCGTGGGCCACTTCGAGGGGGCAACCTCCTTTGAGCAAGCTCAATACAAAATAACTCTCGGATGTTTTCATTGGCCTCAACACTTTGTTATCTACTAAGTCTAATATAAACAACTATCACTCCCCATGAATTTGGGATAATACAACATACCAACTGGATGACTTAACATCAAATATTAATCCCCATGAATGTGGGATAATACAACATACTAACGAGATGACTTACAAAGCATATGCGTGCAATAAAATATACTAACAAAATAAAGAGGAGGGTTGGCACAGGTTGGGTGGAACTTCTTTCAAGATAAGTATTTCTTGTGTGTAATTCGTGCAACTGTATTTTGTTTAATGAATTGTGATGAACATGTTGAATGCTTTGATGAATGTATTTGCTTCTGCTATATATTGCATGTTTTATACATCCGTGTATGTTTTAAGTTCAATGCATTCTATATTAAGTTATAGGTCTTATATTGTCGGATTGGTGATGGACTGAAGGACCAAATTTGTCCAAAATTGTGATTAACAGGTCGAATTCCTTACAGCAATCTCCTTTCGCAATGGTCCATTTTGCATGCGGGATGCGAGATGCAGGATTTTTTTTTTCCAATTAAGTTCCCTGCAGATCTCTTTCCGCAAATTACGGGATGTGAGATGCGGAAACGTCATTTGGTAAATTATGTTCCCTGCATATTTCCTTCCACAACTTATAGGATGCAGGATGCGGGATGTGGCTTCACATATCTCTATTTCTACAACTTTCCTTTCCGCAATGGTCCATTCTGCATGCGGGATGCAGAATGCGGTATGCAGGATGCGGGATGAGGGATTGCAATTTCCATATTTCCTCGATTCCGCAAGCTCAAGCTTTCTGCATCGTAGATTCTTGCGGGTTGATTCTCAGCCGTTGATCTATCTCCAGATGCGGAATAGATGATGACCATCAATTTTCGTCGCAATCTTTCTTAGTCATTCGATCTTCTCTGATATCTTTCTTCGTAGATCATCGAATTGATCATTGACATGATCAATTTTGGTGTTGTTGGGAAGTTGGAGAATTTATTTGTAGAATTGAATAGACTAAACACAAGATGAGTTCAGGCCTCTATAGTTCTCTCAAAAATCAAGAATCCATCAAAATACACACATAATTCAATGAACTTTGAGCTGGATGCTCCTGCATCGGTTAGATAGCAGTAATGATCGCGTTTCCTCTTTGGTGGATGGGAGGGGACATGACAGTGTGGTATCAGAGCATGAATGTTGAAGAGTGTTTTCACAGTCATGCCTGGTGATTCAAGGAAGAACAAAGGTTCTTTACGAATTTTTTCAATTCCGCGTGGTAATTAGGCATGGGTACGTGACAATGTGGTATCAGAGCTGCAGGTTGCAGTATTGGGCCTTGATGGGCCAAGTGGAACAATTAACATAGATGTTGGTAAATGGTTTTTATTTCTAATTTTATTATGCAGCTAACAATTTTGTTTATTAACACATTTTCCAGAATTATAGTCACCTTCAAAAAGCAGCATTCCAGATAGTGCAGTTCGGTAAAGTTGGTTTGACTGGGCCATCAGAACCGACATGTGTGATGATGCACATAAACCTAATGAATATGAGGAAGATGTTATGGGGGAAACTTTCCGAGTTGGAAATGCTGAGACAGAGTCTAATGGGAGGAGGTTTCAAGATACTCCCCCAGATTTTGTAGCCACCATGAGAAGCCTAAGGGTGGAGATGCAAAGTTACAGGGTAGATAATGAAATATTAGTTAAGGATTTAGAGGAGCAGAATCAGCTGAATGCAGCCATGCTACAAATTTTGACAGACATTCAGAGGCGGATCAACTCTGGGGACCAGATAGTAAGACCAGAAGAAAGTAAGAGCACTTCTAGAAAAAGAAAGAGATTTCCTAGTGGGTCATCTGAATATGAAGGATCCACTGGTGGTTCAAGTTCTTCTTCTCACGAAATAAGAGAATGAAGGCGCTACCAGAACCGTTCATGTGACGAATTTAAGAAGGAAAGTCCTCCTACCTTTAATGGTGAGATAAAGAATGGTCAAGAATCCGAAGCTTGGCTTCTTGGAATAAGGAAATATTTCCATGTCCAAGACTACTCTGGAAATATGAAGGCTAGAGTAGCCATCTTCAATTTGACTGGAAGAGCATCCATATGGTGGGATCACTTCAGGAAAGTGAAAAAGATTAATGAAAGAAAGATTGTGCGGAAACAGTTCCAGAAGTATTTCAAGAAGAAGTACCTCTCTGACAAGTACTATGATGATAAGATCAAAGAATTCCATGAGCTAAGATTGGGACAGCAGGCCATGGAAGAGTATGAAAACAAGTTCTTGGAGATGTTGAGGTATGTCAGGTACATCAAATATGAAAAAGTAAAAATCCATCGTTTCTTGAGTGGATTTCCTCAGTCCTACAAAGACAAAATTGAGTTTTATGAACCTAGAACTCTAGAATAAGTGATAAGGAAAGCTAAGTATTGCTATGAGAAAAGTAAAGGAAAAACTGATTATCATAAGACATGGAAGGAAAATAAGAATGATGAGAAGCCTGACCAAAGGAAGAAAGGTTTCAAACCTTCTAACTTCAGGAATCAACAGAAGTAGACATCCCAAGTTGAGAAGCAGCCAGTTAGAGTGGTGGGAGAAAATCCAAGAGATCCACAACAAAATAGAGAACCACTCCAATGTTGGAAATGTGGAGGACCCCACATATGTAGGAATTTCCCACTTGAGAATGAGAATGCAAGGCCAACTTACAATATTCAAGAGGCAGAAATAGTGATTCAAGTAGCAAGGGTCATCCCTAGGATCTATGCAGCACTAGAGGACCACCAGGCAGATCACCAGTCAACTGTGGTTGAAGTAGCACTAATGCATATGAGCAAATTTGCAATGGTTTTTCGTTGCTATTTCCATGTTTCATCATCTCAATTACGACAATAATGGTCACGATGTTTCGTGGCACTTATTTCGTCGCTATAACAACGAACTTTATATGCCATCGATATAGAGATGAAAACTAAACGTCACGTGTCTTCTATACAGTGGCCTTGAAATTTATTTTTTTAATTCATTTTCTATGTTTCGTCACTCTATCAACAAAATTATCATCCCTATAACAACAAAAATATGGCCAAAAACTGCTACGCAAAATTTTGTTTCCACGCAAAACCATGGAATAGTTTCGACGAACGTTTGTTTCTTTGTCGATGAATTCTGGAATTTGAACATAAATTTCTTCCACGCAAAACCATGGAAAACAATCTCTATAGATGAAATATGCAAGTTGAACGGTGATTTTTCCATGAAACTGCATCGCTATAGCGATGGTATTCATGGAAATCCACCCGGGGTTTCGAGGGTTTTGTAATACCCATGACGAAATTTCGTCAATATTTCCATGAAACCTGGAGGTTTAAAAAGAAATTAAAATCCATGGAAAGGAACATTCCTTTCCACAGTTATGGATCTTCAATAAGTGCTTGTGATTGATGTACAATCCCTTGGAGCTTTTGTGTCTATGGACAAGCGAATCCACATATACACCTCAATAATCAGCAGTCGATAAATCAATAACTTGGATAACTTATCCCATTCAATTATTTCTAGTGGCATGATTATATGCCTAGAATTAAATTTTGTAAGCACTTATTCAAAACATAGCATCTATTGTATATTGGTCTCATGTACACATTTCCATGACAGTTTCGTATTACTTGCAATATTTCTATACTTATTCATCACAGCCAAATAGGGTCCTTACAGAATGGTCTTATTCACACCCTCTGTGCATATGAAAATTGTATGGTTTCATCTGGGTCCAATGTGCATCCTATGAACTTCCAAAGTTTTTATCAGGTAGACAGAAAGGTGATAGAAAAGAACAATGACATAAAGAAAAACCAAGCATAAAATAACATAAACTCAAAATTACAATAAGTCTCTCTACCACCATTCAAGTGGGCTATATCATAGATGTTACAGTTATTACAATGTTATCTATAATGGAAAGTGTTAACACCATATCTGTCCTGTAAAGGCAGTAGGTTCGAGGCTCTAACTTCTATTGAGATGCATTATTTGCAATTACAAGATCTAGTTCTAGAAGAAAATGTTAAATGGATTGATACGATCAATGGACTAGTTGATTCTACAAGGGATTTTAGTAGTGAAGAATCAGGGTTTGAGAATTTATTAGTGTATATGTGAAAATATCCTCAAATTTGAGATCTGAATTAATAAATTAAATGCTGCTACAAACTTGCAAATGATATGTCTTTTCCAACCAACAACCAAGATTTGTGACAGCAGAATGTTTTAACCTTTAGTTAGATTTGAAATAAGGTACACATGAGGCTAAAACTAGGGAAGATCTAGGAATTTCACTTATTAAGATGAATTTTTCAACCCTGCAAATCAACCTTTTAATTCTATTTTAGACCAGATTTAATCAGCACTACCGAGCAGATTTCCAAAAGGTAATTCCCAGCCACAAACTAGGGAAAACCTACCATGTGATTTGATGTTTTAGGGATGAGTTTAATACATTTAAATGACATAAATTTTCAGATCTTATAAAACAGAAAATGAAAGATGAATTAAGATTTCAAATGGCATAAAAGTTGTGATTAGTTCCTAACAAATCCAAGTTAGGCATATGGGGTCAATTGAGGATCTCATGGAGGCTTTAGTGATTAAAGAGTAGATAGGGTTGAATGGTTCAAACCCAATCTGCTCCTTAATAACTAGATCCACTTCAGAAATATTCAATAGGAAAACCCTAAGCTAGACATTAGATATTTTTCAAACAAGAGCCACGAGGTGGCAATGTCACCGCGATTCCTAAAAATTATTACTACAAGAAAAATGCTATAGAATGGAAATATACCTCTGTTTCAACCCCAACAAAGTTTCCCATGCCAAACCAAGAAATCTATCATAATACACTTGTAATATAACTGCAAATGGTAGCTTTAGAGATTGAGGATAAAGGATAATTGCTCTTACTAGGTTTTAAAACTCGAGACTCCTCTTCCCCATGAGAAGGTTGGATGAAGCTTGGACGATAGGAAAAGAACCTCCATTTCCACCCAAAAAAGGCTTCTCGTGCAATATTTTGGTTTGGTAGAAAATAAACGGGAACAAAAAATTCCAAGATTTTGGTAGAAAATGAAAAATAAAACACAATTTTGAATAGTAATTTAAAGAAGAGATGAAGAAATGGAGCCAAAAGATGAAAACAAACAGTTTCGATAGAGGGAAAGTGGTTAAAAAACAAAGGTGGGTGTTACCACCTAAGTTGTACTTAGTGGTTTTTTATCAAGTGAGCCTGGTGAACTAGACAAGGATAACTTGTTCGAACTTCAGAGAACTTTCAGTCTTGCTTCTGGGAAGCTTTGTTGTACTATATCACATGTTCATACCCCATGGGGGAATTGTAGTAAATGTTCTAGCATGATAGTGTCTGTAAAAGACTCGGTCTCTTAGACTTTATTTGTCAATCCGATCAGCCCAGGGTGTTTTTTCCCTTGGTTATTATTGGTTGTTGAATAAACGACTGATAATTTTTGAGTTTTTCACTCCATACCTCCAAAGTTGGGGTGGTCGGCTTGGAATTTAGGCCTATTGAGGTTATTAGAGTCTATGTGTCAATGTATAACCATGCTAGACATCATGGTCGAGTCATATGAACATGTTTAAGTCCCCCTAGGTTTTTTCAATTTTTCAATTTTTTAATTTTTTCAGTGTTTTCTGTTAAAATTTAATTTTTCCAAAACTTAGGCTATTTTTTAATAGTTTAATTGGAAAATTTGATTTTGTAATAAACGTGGGCCAAATAATCAGTTTCAGTCATGTAGGTGCCCATTTTCAAGCTAAGAGCACCATGTAAACCCATGGACCCACTATTTCCTAGTTTTGAGTGATTTTCCATCACTCAGGTCAGAAAGCCCCAAAAATCAATTATTGGTTATTTTAATTAATAAATTGATGAATAATGGAGCAAATCCAGAATCACAGATAAGTGGATTCTCAGCCGATTTGATTGAAATCAGTCAGATCTGAACCAGATTGACTGGATCTGACAAATCCTTGACTGAAGGAGGTGATCAAATCAGATCCAGAGTTGATCTTCAGCATCCTTTATGGGGAATTTCTCCCTCCCTCTCTCCTCCACACATTTTTGGCTCATCTAGATGAGTTTTGGTGGATGCTTCAGTCATTAGGTTGAGGTGTCAGTCAGATCAGCTCTTCGATTGACAATTGCACTCATTGAGACTCAGATCTGGCTCGATTCAGCTTCAGATCTGCATTGATTGACTCTCCATCAGCATATTTGGTTTATCTCCTTGGGATTTGTACCCCCCTGGGCTGGATCTCCTGGTTTTTGTATATATCCAAGCACAACAGCCTCTTCCAAGCGAGTTAGAGTTGGATTGAAGGGCTTGCTATTGTAATACTGTTGTAATATTTTGATTTTTGAAATAAAGAAGATTTGGAGGCCAAATGGTGTAATGCTCTCACATGTGTGGATTAAGCATTGTCTTACGGCTATTGATGTTGCCAACTTTTCTCTCAATTTCTGCATCTGAACCCTATCTGGCTTGAACAATTCAGCTGAATCAATAGGAGTATAGTTGGGCAAGTAAGGTTACTTGTTTTTCTTATATCTCATAGCATATATGTTAGAAGATCTAGATTATACATGTTTAATAAGTTTATTTGCATGTAATTCTTGTCTCTTTTTCATATATATATCCAGATCTCATGAGGTTTCGTGCAGGATTGTGTGTTTAGCTTTCAGGTAGAAAGGATTGGATGAGCTATGGATATAGTTTGAATCCACTGCACATCCAAAAGTTTTGTGAAGATATTACCCCTCTGTATTCCACTAACAAGTTTCCATTGTAGATCTGCTTCAACAACAAGCACTTCTCTTCTCCTTTTCCTCCTTCAAAATCAATTTTCTTACTTGGTTACTGTGTTCGAAAGCTTTGTTATCATTTGGATCTGTTATATCAAATTAAAATTTACATACATCTGCTATTTCAAAGCTCATAGTCTAGATCTTAATTCTGAAAAGTATCATTAAGCCTTCTGGATCTAGCATAAGGAAATCGTCCATTTTGCATGGCAAGTTAAAGAAAATCAGTGGGTTGCATGCTATAGATTTCCTTTTCTGTTTTAAAAAGATTAAATCCAGAAATAAGTGCATATTTCATTGTCTGCACAAACAGCAAGCCAAGATCCCAAGGAAAGCTTGCTTTCCTTGGTTCCTTTTTCACCTGTTTAGCTAGTTTTAACTTAGTTTTTTTTGGTTAAAAGTAAGCTGACCCAAAGGTACTTTCAAAGTGCTTTTGGGAATATTTTAGTCTAATATGCTTGCTAGTTTTTATCAGGTGTGACATAATATAAAGGAAGCTGCTGCTCGAAAGTGGCCTCAGAAGCGTTCAAATCCCCCCACGGGTTTCCCATTTGATTAAAACCTTTAATTTTTGCACTTTGTAAGCTCTTGATTTCACTCTATATAATGATAAAGAGGAATTATATCATTTCTCTGATATTGTAACCGCTGTTAATAAAAATAATTTTTTGAATAGGCTCTTTTGAGCCCATTCCCCATCCCCCCTGGGGGGATTTGCGTCGGTGTCAATTTTTTACTTTTTGTTCATCTCTTTTCAAACTAGCGTAGCTATAATCTATAGGGTAGTATAATTTAATTCATTATCAATTTCATTTTCCATATTTGATATTTTAAATTAATCTTAATACTTACCCCACGACTTCCCGATTGACCCAAAAGGGGAAAGAGATTCGTGGTAGGACTAATTAGAAAACCAGAATTGTGTATCTATGTTTTCCTCTTCATCACTTGTTTCTTCAACTATTATAAAATTAACCCCTCCTTGATTCCCCGATTGAGATCCACTTGGATCGAAAGAGGTTCTTGGAGGGTTTTCTTTTTAACAAGAACACCCTTTTTTAAAATTTACTAAAATTGACAAGACTTCGGTGTGTATGCTCTACACTTGGCTGCAGTTTGTCCGATCAGTCAAGCTGTATCAAAAGCATTTGAGTGACTAGAATAATTAGGACTCACTCTCCCTAATTGACAAACCATCAGGTGAAAATCCAACACCTAGATCAAACCTTTACGGTGGCAAAATACCCAAAGGAAGCGGGAACTTCTGAAAAGTGACCTCGAGCGCCGATCTCTATCACACCCTAATGGGTGCGTTATGAACAATAGCCCTAGAGACTCCATTCATCCCACATATTCCTTGCGGGTAGCTGTGAAGGTTTAGTTTTGGACATACTCCAAGTACTCTCGGGTATATCTGGAGTCCACCCCTTCACCTAATTTTAATCAACTCACACCTCAAATTTAACTTAAAACGTACCAAGAGGCAATTGCAAAACATTCACTCCAAGCACATGAAAGTACGTTGATTCTATTTTTTGACTCCATTCTAAGGCATTGGTTATTTTCTTGCTTTATATATATATATATATCAGCATTGTGCTTTCGTGTGTTCATTTTTGTATCTTGTCATCATTGATTTTCTAGAGTTAAATTTCAAAGTCCTAAGTAACTCATTCAGTTTAACATCACCACACTAAGTAATTATCCTTAGTAACTTAATAGGGTCTACCCCGCTTGGCTTTGTTAGGAGTAAGCCTAAACGGAGGAGTCAAGAACAAGGTGACAACCTTAACTCGACACTTGCCCCCAAGGACACACCGAGTGGCTTGAAGATTTATACCACGTGACCCAGGTGTGTGAAAGGCGGCAACAGTGGGCAATGCATAGAGAGAACATACGAGTGCTAAAAGTAGGGAATGGTACAACAAGAACACACCAAAGACAGTTAAGTCTGATATTTTTATGTTTCTATACAAACATTGGATAGGAAGCATGATGAAGAGGCTCGAAATGAAAATAACAAAGTTTTATTATACGACAGGTACAAGCAAGTCATATAAAGTATTAATGCCTAGGGAGAATGTAGGCAATGCAAGAACCCTTACCTTATCAATCTCCTTTCGCTAGGTCCATTAACCCATACCGCTTGCAAAGAGTTGTCCTAATAAACGGAAAACCACTATGTTGGCTGGAAATTAAATTTATAAATTAAATAAATAATTCATTCCTAGACCTATACACAAGTGGTCATTTTGCTAAGCATGGAAACTATCAAAATACTCTATGAAATAAAAAATGGGCATAAAATTAAATTAGCTAATGTTGTCTGGAAAGTGTGTTCTTGGGGTAATTCCACCAAGGGATGTGGTTCTGGAGCCACATTCCACATGTCATGCGAAGGAAATCAACAATCTATGTATCCATCACACATTTTCCACTAGAATATCAACTCGCATTTAAATGCTATATTACAATACCGTTGCCTCAACTGATGTGGAAACTTGTGTTTGTATTAGACAAGATTTCTTTAACCATTGTATTAAAGTGAAAACAGCACACAAATTGTAAAGTTTAAGACATAAATATATTAAATACACATATAAATAGGTTTTTACTAGAAATGTGTGGACACTGTTAATACCTTCATCCTGTCAAACAATATAAAACAAAAAACAGAGAAAAGATTCATGTTGTCTTACTATATGAATAAAATGTCACTAAATAATCTGAATAAATATTTTTTTATCTATGAAATGATAACTTTCCAGTAAATAATAGCCCACACGGGTGTGGCTTATTGGCGGTTTAGTTCTTATGAAGTCACTTGTTGTAAATTGGAGGTCAAGAGATCAAATCCCACTTGGGTTTACCTATCTTTCATGTCTTTCGGCAAGTGTGGGGCACCTAGGGGTATAGTGGTAGTGGGAATGGATCCCTGGACCCTATGTCACACAAGTACCATCCCAGCTCCAGTTGTCGATTCCCCTAGTTACGAAAAAAAATCCATCAAATAATATTTAGATATGGAAATATTTGTTCTAACAGAATGCACTTTGAGGAGCTCATGGAATGATTTTGTAGCACATATATAAATATATTTTTGTTGACTTATAAAAAAACTAAAGAAACAGTTCAGGGGAGGAAGTTCGAGGATGAACTTGCAGAGATACGAGCATGGTCTTGTTGTGAGAATCATTGCATATGATGTTTCCATCTTTATTCGTTCTCCCATTGCATCTTCCACATATACTTGGAGACCCCAGTGGATCTTTCTTGACCCCTTTTCTATTATTTATTTCTCAGCTTTTCTCCTAATAGTCCTTACAAACTCGGAAACCAACATCTTTTCAAGGACATCCTCCAGCTGCAAAGTTAAACATAGTTACTGGATTCAGCCCTAAGCCTAACCACACCAGAATCGGATTCTCAGATTCTTCCACCTCATTTTGACTAATATAAAGTTGTTTACATAGGATAATTAAGTTTAATTAGGGTTAGGGTTATGAATCCCTGATTCCTGATTTTAGGATGAGTGTCGAATCCATATCGGATTCTTTGGCCGATTTCGATCGCACCCACAGTTCGTGTAACCTTGGAGTTAAATTCAAACCATTAAGAAGCAAAATCTTGAACATGATTTTGTTCTTCTTAGGTTTAGGCTTGGGTTTGTTCTTAGGAAGCACTATAAGGTAGCCCTCATTGTTGCTTCTTTTCCTCCTGGTAGAAGATTCGGCCATCTTGGACACAAGAAATGGAAAACTGCAGAGGCAATATTGTGTTATTCCATCACAATAGTTTCCTACACTTGGAATTTACAAGAATTGATGCATGCAATGGGATTTCGTTATTTTATACAGAGAATGCTATGGTTGGGGTCGATGTCTCACTAATTACTCAAAGCAATTATGCATGTGCAACTTAAGACAAGCTCCGGCATTCCACAATTGCTACAAAGCTCTGCTCAGTAGCATCAAAACCACTCTGAGCAAACAAAAACAGTTTTCTATAGAACATTCAGGATTCAAACTCCAATAATTCAAGTCTAGGAGGTTCTATCAAACTTTTATGTGAGTGAACTCCAATAATTGCCACAAATTTAATTGCAATGAAGTTAAATCAATTCCATTTACGGTTGTGGACCTAAGTTACACGATATAGGGAAATAGGTATGTGTTTCCAAAACTGAAACACATTGGAAACATGACCACTCATTTATAAATATCACATTATATTGGAACTTTGAAAGAAAGGATTATGAATAAATGAGTAAGAACATTTAAATGACAAGAAAAGTTCCACCATCGCTTATATTGGGATCCTCACCATTAGTATCACCCTCTGCCTCCTCATCTATCCTTTGGCTCTACCTCAATCCTCCAGGGACATCGATTAACACCATTCAATCTTGATGAAACTACCTAATACAAGCCTTAAAATATCATAGAAAAATGTCATGCCTAATCAATGATTTTGGCTTGAGTGAAGGGTACATTTTTGCTAAGGCCATGATAGAGGAATTCAACAATCAATGGCACCAACATCAGGTTACATAAAGGGCTTGGTGCTCTTGATTAAATGCCAATCCCATTCCTTGATACATGATAGAATCCAATCAAATGACTGTAATATTGCCAATCCTGAAATCCTTTAAACTATTAAGTCCGTTGAATTTTGAATGGAGTATGAAATTCTACTTTTTCCATATGAAGTCGGATGAGGTTGGAAACTTTCTCAAACATACTGGAATAGTTAGTGGTAATGTTAAAAATTTAAATAAAAGGATAGAAAAGGAAAGATAGAGGAAATGCCAACTTTTACCAGCATTTTTGGTCAAGTCTAGTAAAAAAATGAGGCAAACCAAGTCAAAATAGGTGGATGTAGAGAAGAAAACATGTTGTATGGACATTGGTATGACATGGAAATTATTTTCCAGCTGTAGAAACATGTTTCCATTGGACCTATCTTTATGGATGGTAGTGGTAACTGGTAACACATTTCTAGTCTCTACCACACAATTCTGTACCAAAATGTTCATGGCACAACACCTATTTTGGTCTTTTCGGCAACTTAGCGATGGACTATAGTGCCATGGAAAATGAATTTGGTTGTAGGGAAGCTTCTTTCTATTTAATTACAAGGACAAACAACTAATCTTTTATAGAATTGTATTAGTGACCAATGCCTTTCAATCAATCACTTCTATGAATGAAGAAGACATACTAAGTTGATTTACTGCTTATAGATGCAAATGTAAATGATATCAAGTCAATGTATTCAATTCAAGATATATGGAATTAGTAGTAAGGTCATCCAGTAGCACTTTATCATACAAGAGATCATTAGCCGTGTAAGAATATACAATTCAATTGTAGTATTTAACCAACCAATAACCTTCCATTCAAGTATGAGGACTCATATAAATATAGCAGCAATAATATAGTATGACAGTTCTAATTATGACAATTTTATAGCAGCAATTAAGGTTACCAATGTAAGGTGTATAAGAGTTTTATTTTTGCATTCAATGTAAACCACACCACTCCAAACCTTGAACACTATTCTTAGCAATATAGGACAACCACCAAATGTATGTTCCAGATTTGTAGCTATGCAAATAATTTAAATTTTCAGACTTTATTTACCTCTCTTAAACAATGTCACCATCCAACTAATAGTTAACCTTTGATTCAGTTCGATGTTTACTGTGGTTACAGATAGGGAGGGCTGTCAAAGTTTGACAATTTGTAGTTTATTGCAGACTGTAGGCATTAGGTGGAAGTGTGTTGATATATGGCTGTTACAGCCTTGTTTTCAAAATGGTTTCTGAAATGGTAACAACCAACATAGATTCCTCTCTAATAGAATACCTGGTGGCCCTTTAAAGAAAAAACATGGCATGGAGTTATCTTGGCACCTAAGAGAATTAGGTTTTTGAGTCCATAGAGCACCAATTATTGTATTATAATTAACATAATAGCCACTTAAATATCCTATTAAAAACATTCACAGTCTAGCTTTGAACTGTCAATTCATGGGAATTTTGACATGATGCCCAAAAGGAATGAACAAAACTAGAAACAAACACACATTTTGCAGACATGCCAACTAGATAAATACCCAGAAAATTATATGAATCAAATCCATATTTTATGGTGAGGATATGAACTTGCTTACCCTGATCATAAGCCGTGATGTTTGTACAAATCAGAAGCACCGTCGAGAAAGTAAAATCGTTTGGCCTCATCCCCATCATCAATGCTTGCCAACTCATATTGAGAGCCTCTTCATCTTTCCCATTCAGAGCATACCCTGCAATCATATAGCTCCACAAAACCACCAAATTCCATTCAGGCATATTGTCAAAATATCTCACAACAAGCAAACACATGCATGCCAGCATTAAAATATCTCATTCCCTTCTTCCTTTTCCTCGATAACTATTGGTTTTATTTCTCACATTGAATTTCTCAAGTTCACTTGGACATCTCGTGCTTCATGCTTGCAAGGATATTTTAGCCATTCATCTCCACCACATCCACAACAATGAAAAAAACCATGAATAAAATAAAAACACAATAGGTAATCAAGAAAAACATAGAAGGAAATAGACCTGAAGGTCTAAACATTGCTGCCATTCTAGAGGTGGGGTAGGTGGTTCTAGAAGCATGGGCTCATATGCGAAGGGAGTGGATGATGCACTAATAGGAAAAGTCCTTCACTCGCCCTTCCTGTAAAAAAAACATCATAGCCTGTTCCAGATCCTTTAGTGAAAGTTCGAAATCAAAAACCCCCAAATGGGAGCTGGAGTAGATCCTGCACGAGTGTTTTTGAATGCTAATGAGCTAGTGCGCGGGTGTTTTTGAATGCTAATAAGCTAGTGCATGGGTGTTTTTGAATTCAACATTTTTTTGTTTGTTTACTTTCATATTTTATATTTTGTGTTTTGTTTTGTTTTTTTTATTTTTTTTATTTATCTTTTGTTTGGTATTTCCATAAAGTGCATTCTTTATAGGAGTGAATAATCACTCATAACCATTCTATTATAATGTTGGAGAAGCTCCGAACAATTTAGTGAATACCAAGGTAAATATCTTGTCATCACCATCTTCTTCTTCATCAGCATATTCATCATCATCACCATCACCATCATCATCATCTTCATCTTCATCATCATCATCGTCATCGTCTTCATCATCATCTTTATCCTCATCCTAATCATCATCATGATAATCATGATCATCATCTTCATCATCCTCATCCTAGTCATCATCGTCATCCTCATCATCCTCATCATCATCCTCATCATTGCCCTCATCATCATCTTCATCATGTTCATCATGTTCATCACGACCACCACCACCATCATCATCTTCGTCATCATCATCATCATCATCATCATCAACATGTTCATCATCATCATCCTCCTCGTCATGCTCATCCTCCTCGTCCTCCCCCTCCTCATCATCGTCATCATCATCATCTTCATCATCATCATCATTTTTGTCATCCTCATCCTCATCCTAGCCATCGTCATCGTCATAATCATCATCATCGTCGTCGTCATCGTCATCGTCATCATCATCATCATCGTCATCATTATCATCATCATCATCATCATCATCATCATCGTCATCATCATCGTCATCCTCGTTGTCCTTGTCCTTGTCATCGTCATCATCATCATCATTGGAATCTCCCTCTTCCTAATCAACATCTTCATCATCGTCATCATCATCATTTTCATCATTGCCCTCATCATCATCTTCATCATCTTCATCACCACCACCATCACCATCACCATCACCATCTTCATCATCTTCATCACCACCACCACCATCATCATCATCTTCATCATCATCATCAACATCATCATCATCATCATCATCATCCTCATCCTCGTCCTCATCCTCATCCTCATCCTCATCCTCATCCTCATCCTAATCATCATCATCACGATTGTCATCATCATCATCTTCATCATCATCATCATCCTCATCCTAGCCATCGTCATCATCATCATCATCATCATCATCGTCGTCATCATCATCATCATCATCATCATCCTCATTATCATCCTCATTATCATCATAATCATCATCATCATCGTCATCTTCGTCGTCGTCGTCGTCATCTTCATGATCGTCATCATCGTCGTCGCCATCATAATCATCATAATCATCATCTCCCTCTTCCTAATCAATATCTTCATCATCGTCATCATCATCATTTTCATCATATCCCTCATCATCATCTTCATCACCACCACCACCATCATCATCATCTTCATCATCTTCATCACCACCACCACCACCACCACCACCATCATCGTCATCATCATTGTCACCATATCATCATCATAATCATCATCATCATCATCATCGTCGTCGTCGTCATCATCATCATCATCGTTGTCATCTCCCTCTTCCTAATCAACATCTGCATCATCGTCGTCATCATCATTTTCATCATCGCCCTCATCATCATCTTCATCACCACCACCTCCACCACCATCATCTTCATCATCATCAACATCTTCATCAGCATCACCATCATCATCATCCTTGTCATGTTCATCCTCATCCTCATCCTCATCCTCATCCTCATCATCATGATCATCATCTTCATCATTATCATCCTTTTCGTGATCATCATCGTCGTCATCATCATCATCATCATCATCTTATTCTTCACCATCACCATCATCATCATCATCATCATCATCATCATCATCATCATTATCATCATTATCATCGTCATCGTCATCATCATCGCCATCATCATCGCCAACATCATCGCCAACATCATCTTCTTATTCATCATCATCATCATCATCATCATCATCATCATCGTCATCATCATCATCGTCATCATCATGACGATGATGACGATGATGATAATGATGATGAAGAAGAATAAGATGATGATGATGATGATGATGATGATGATGAAGATAAGTGCATCATAGCATATTTTTTATTATGCATGAATGGATGCATATAAAATGCATAAAGTGAGATGGTGCATAATTGATATTAGAAACACATTGGTGCATATATCATGTAAAGAGAATCGATGTGTATATGTCCTAAAAAAACATCGGTTCATACATTATGTAAAAGAGCACTAATGGGTAAATTACTTTGTTATCTTAGTACAAGGAAATGTAAAAGACACCAACTAGTTGAAATAATAGAATGTGTATGGTTCACTGATGAACTTTTCCACACCGTGGATATGCAAATGCTATTTATTATTTTTACAAATTTTAAATTACTCATTAGAAAATCATTTTTTTATAATACTATTTTTTTTTTATATTTATTTGTTGTAATTGGATATAAGAGCCGATTAAACTTTTGTTCATTGTAACCATGAAAATAATTCATATAATTAAATTTGAATTAATTATCTACAAATCATATATTTTTAAAGTAATATTTATTTTTATTTCTTAATTATTGTGCTTGGATAATCACGTTGAAAATGCCCACCACAAATTGTGTGTTGAAGAAAATTACCGCACCATATGAGGGCCTTGTAGATTGATATTTGGCCTAGTTGATCATGTCTTCACACTATCTTGGAAGTAGTTGAGGAAGAAGTTATGAACCTGCCAAAATAGTGTTTTAGGCAGATTGGACCAGACTAAGAAAATTGTCCAAGTGTTGGAAAAACTGGCTCATGTGGCCTTGGGAAAATGCCCGCCATACCCTATAGGTGTATGATAAAAATTATCTGAAGCTATCGTCCTACAACATTTTGAAGAGGCTATCTCACCATGGTCCCAGTTCTCAAAGAAGATGTTTGATGACAAAGATAATTTCTTCCAAAACAGAGTTTCGGGTTGTTTTGCACTATTCTAGTACTGGCAAAACTGCCTCAATGGCCTCAAGGAAATGTTCGTCCTATCTCATAGGATGATGATAAAAATAATATGAAAGTGTTAGGCTATAGCTTGTTGATGGGTGCATCTAACCATGGTCTCATTTATCCTGTGGAGTGTTTTATGACAAAGATATAAATCTGCCAAAAGTAAGGAAAATATTATTTTTCATTTTAAGAACACAAGAAAATTGGGAAGTGTTAGATTCAGGAAATTGAAAAGGCATTTTGAAATTCCCGCAAGGAGGGGTTATTTTGATGATAAAATTCATCAAGTAGCATAGTCATGTTCCTTGGTGAACTAACTATCCAGCCATACCTTCAGGTTGTCTTATGATGGTCTCATATGAAAAATATCAATCTGCTAAAAATATGAAAAATAATATTTTGCATAATGAGAACAAAATAAAATTGACCAAGTGTTAAAAACAAGAGTTTGAGAGGTCAGTTGGAAATGCTCGCCAAGGGTTGTCTTTGTGAAAGTAAATTTTTCAAATGTCATGGATCCATTCTTTGGTAAGTTTTCCATCTGCTCCTGACTCCAGGTCTCCATAGAGTGTTCACACGTGTGAAATAGGAGTCTTCCAAAATGGGAAGAAATGTGTTTTGATGTTCAAAAGAGGTTCAGAAGCTATTTTGAAATGCTTGCCAGAGGTTGTGTGTGTGTCAACAGATTTATCTTGTGATATGGTCCTTTTCATTGTTGAAATGGCTATCTAGCCATGCTTGTAGGTTTCCTTATGGTGATCTAATGAGGGAGAAATCAATCTGCCAAAGTAGAAGAAAATTTGTTTTTACAAGTTAAAAACAATTTTGTCTAAGTGTTAAATTAAACAGTTTGGAAGCCTATTTTCAAATGATCTCCAGATAATGCGTGTGTATAAAAAAGTTCAAAAGGTGACATGGATCTGATCCTTGTTAAGGTGGCTATCTACCCATACTTTTAATTTGAATTATGATGGTCATATATGCCAAATATGGACCTGCAAAGTTAGTGAAAAATAATAAACATAGTTTATTAAATAAGAAGCTATAGGAATGTATTTAGAAAAATAAACATAAATTTAATAAAAAGAATTAAGACAAAGTTTTGAAGAGACACATATTACTATTGGAGAGATCCAATGTTTAGAAGAAGTTTTAATTGATTATTTCGTTAAAACAATAACTAACAAACAAAGATTCAAAGAGGTGTCTAAGCATGATGGCATGGCCAAGTAGCCTCAGAAAGATGCCCGCCCTAAATAATGGGTTTGAGTAAATGCCTGCAACACATGGGGGTCTTGTAGTGTGTTGGTTTGTCTACCTAACCATGGTATTATTTCTCCTTAAGCATGTCTGAAGAAAAAGTTGAATCTACCAAAATGAGGTTTTAGAATAAATTTTGGAGAAAGTCCTAAAAATAACTAAGTGTTGGAAAACTGGCTCAGGTAGCTTTAAGAAAAATCCCACCACAACTTGTGTGTTGAAGACAATTCTTGTACCATATAGGGGTTTTGTAGATTGATATTTGGCCTACCTGATCATGTCTTCAGACTATCTTGGAAGTAGCTGAGGAAGAAGTTATGAACCTGCCAAAACAATGTTTTAGGTAGATTGGACCACACTAAGAAAATTGTCTGTTGGAAAAACTAGCTCATGTGGCCTTGGGAAAATTCCCGCTGTACCTTATAGGTGTATGATAAAAATTATATGAAGCTATAATCCTACAGCTTGTTGAAGAAGCTATCTCACCATGGTCTCAGTCCTCAAAGAAGATGTTTGATGACAAAAATAATGGTATACCAAAACAGAGTTTCAGGTTGTTTTGCACTATTCCAGTACTGGCAAAACTGCCTTAGTGGCCTCAGGGAAATGCCCGCCCTATCTCCTAGGATGATGAGAAAAACAATATGAAAGTGTTAGGCTATAGATTGTTGATGGGTGCATCTAAACATGGTCTCAGTTATCCTATGGAGTGTTTTATGACAAGGATATAAATCTGCCAAAAGTAAGAAAAATATTATTTTGCATTTTAAGAACACAAGAAAATTGGTTGTGTTAGATTCAGGAAATTGAAAAGGCATTTTGAAATGCCCGCAAGGAGGGATTATTTTGATGATAAAATTCATCAGGTAGCATAGTCATGTTCTTTGGTGAACTGACTATCCAGCCATACCTTTATGTTGTCTTATGATGGTCTCATATGCAAAATATCAATCTGCCAAAAATAGGAAAAATAATATTTTGCATAATGAAAACAAAAGAAAATTGAGCAAGTGTTAAAAACAGGAGTTTGAGAGGTCAGTTGGAAATGCCCTCCAAGGGCTATCTTTGTGCAAGTAAATTTATCAAAGTCATGGATCCATTCTTTGGTAAGTTGTCCATCTTCTCCTGAGTTCAGGTCTCCATAGAGTGTACACACATGTGAAATAGGACTCTACCAAAATGGGAATAAATATGTTTTGATGTTCAAAAGAGGTTGAGAAGCTATTTTTAAATGCTTTCCAGAGGTTGTGTGTATGTCAACAGATTTATCTTGTGATATGGTATCATTCATTGTTGAAATGGCTATCTATCCATGCTTTTAGGTTTCTTTATGGTGATCACATAAGGGAGAAATCAATCTTCCAAAGTAGAAGAAAAATCGTTTTTACAAGTTAAAAAAAAAATTGTCTGTGTTAAATTAAACAGTTTGGAAGCCTATTTTCAAATGATCTCCAGATAATGCGTGTGTATCAAAAAGTTCAAAAGGTGACATGGATCTGATCCTTGTTGAGGTGGTTATCCAGCCATACTTTCAGTTTGCATTATGATGGTCGTATATGCAAAATATGGCCCTGCAAAGTTACTGAAAAATAATAAAAAAAAGTTTATTAAATAAGAAGCTACAGGAATGTATTTAGAAAAATAAACAGAAATTTAATAAAAAGAATTAAGACAGAGTTTTGAAGAGACACATCTTACTATTGGAGAGATGCAATGTTTAGAAGAAGTTTTAATTGATTATTTCATTAAAATAATAAATAACAAACAGATATTCGAAGAGGTGTCTAAGCATGATGACATGGAAAGGTGTAATTGGAACAAGACATGAAGGACATAGATGACTAAGGACATGCATAATGACATTGACAAGCATGGAACATCTAGAGAGTAAAATGACCCATTTTGTGGTCATTTGAAGATGATTTGGGCAAGACAAAGATGTTGGTGCAAAGATGACAAAGAGATGGTGACATGACAATAGACAAGCAAACTTGATGACAGAGATGGCTACGGGCATGATAAGATTGGTAGAAAAATTTGAAATTGAGTTGAAGCCTTAGCTCACTGATTCACCCCCCCTTTCAGTGATCATTGTGTCTAACAGACTGAAGTTTTCATTGATTCCAACAAGTGTTGTGCAATGGCCTTTGATTTACTCACAAGGATACCTTGATAGTTTGGGCATTGGAACACAAGATGGCCCAAATTGTCTAAATGAAAGTTTTCCTTCTACTATGGAAAGTAATTAACACCGTGTCCACAGCCAATAGCTTAGTGGAGCATCAGGTCTATAAAAAAAACGAATTGGCTAGAGTCATTGTTGACTGGACCCTCTTGTTGCAATTACTTTGGTTTAAATAAAAGGATGGAGTTGCAGGGTTGTTGAATTCATTCGTAAGGTACATGACCCGAAGAATACAACTATTATTTTGAGCCTCAATGTTAGTTTGTATCCCCCAGAAAAGGATGCATGCTTACCTTTTATGAATTTATGGCCAGATGATTGTTGCATAGTATGACTAATATCTCTAGTTTTGGATATGGTTGATAAAGAAATCCAGGCTCAATCCATGCTCAATCAATCACCAAGAACCTTGTCGCAACTATAGCAAATAAGCTAAGTGATACAGCTTGGCATGCTCCCGCAAAGGAGCTGTAAACTGGAGTTCAATTTGATTTCACTCTCTGGCACAGTTTAATCAATGGACCACTGGAAATATAAAAGGTAAAATTATCTATGCTGACATCGTATAGGTGACTAGGTTGCAGTAGTAGAGATAGTTGCAATGAGGTAGTCAGTTTCATGGAAATTACTATTTATCCATGGCGACATCTTATATGAATAAGTGTAAACGTCTCTATGCAAAATATAGGGGCACATGGATGGCCTAAGGTGGGGGTATAGGAGGCTTCTGTCATATACATAAAATATTATACCACACATAGCCAATCAGACCCAGACCCAAGAAAAAAGATGCAAAAGCCGAGGAAAAAAAGAAAATCTATTTTATTATTATTGAGGGTTTCCATTTCATGATTTCTCTCTATGATCGAACATAAGATAGAATCAATTTTTTTCTTTGACGTTCAGCACCAGCTTCATGCTTGCTGGCTTGAATATGAATTGGGAATATGAACCAAGGGAGGGATGGAATTCACTTCTCACCCAGACCCAGAACAAGTTTACTCCATTATGCAAATAGCGAGATCTTCTTAGTTAGATGTGGATGGAAATGCATGAGTTGACCCGAACGTAAAAAACCAAGAGCCGTTGAAAGCTGGCATTGGTTTGGTGGGTGTGCAAAGATAGTCATATATCGTTGATATAGATATGCAAGTTCGCCAAAAATTAAAAAACGTCGATATTTCCAGGGTTTTTCCGCCATGATAAAAAAAATGAAGTATTAATCCACGAATGTTCAATACGTGGAAATATTTTGTGGAAAATCTGCCCTAATGTACTAGTGTTGCAGGTAAGATTGTTGAGCAATCTGTTTCTATTTTGATTGACCCTGGTTCTACTCACAATTACATTTCTCCTAGAGTAGTGGAGATTTGTGATTTTAATAAAATAAAGCATAGCAAATTGTGGTTAGTTTAGCTAGCCACTGGAAATAAGAGAAAGGTTAGTGAAGTGGTAGAGAAATTCCCATTGGTGATGAATGGATTGGTCACTTATGTAGACCTGACTGTTCTACCAATTGGTTCCTATGATGTTCTCATTGGAATGGATTGGTTAGAATCTCATAGGGTAAAGCTTGAATTCTATAATAAGACTTTTGAATGCATGGATGAAGAAGGGAACCCAAGATTTGTAAGAGGTATTCCAAAGGTGATTTCCGTGAGGCTAATTTCAGCAATGCAGTTGAAGAAGTTTTGTAGGAAAGGTTTCCAGTTGTATGCAGATGATATTGTGGAGGAAATAGAGAATGAAACTACTAGGTTGGAGGACTTTCATGTGTTGCAGGAATTCATAGATGTTTTTTCCTAATGAGATTCCAGGGTTTCCTCCAAATAGAGACATTGATTTCACAATTGATCTTGTGCCAGGATCAGCACTAGTGTCCAAGGCATCCTACAGAATGAGTACACCGAAAATGATAGAGCTGAAGATGTAGTTGCAAGAGTTGTTGGAGAAGAAGTACAGCAGGCCAAGCGTGTCTCTTGGGAAGCACCAGTTCTATTTGTGAAGAAGAAATATGGCACACTCAGGTTGTGTATTGATTACAGATAACTGAACAAAGTCACTGTGAAGAACAGATATCATTTTCCTAGGATTAATGACCTCTTTGATCAAATGAGAGGAGCAAAGGTGTTCTCCAAGATTGACTTGAGGTCTAGTTACAATCATGTGAGAATCAAGGATGAAGACATTCATAAAACAACCTTCAGAACAAGGTATGGACATTATGAGTTTGTAGTTGTAACGTCCTCGACCCTCTGATCGGTGAAGAGGATGGTACAATACATCAATTCATCTGGGCATCTTGCCCCATGAACATGAGCATACATACATATAATTCTAAAGCATGAAACTTAAAAACATAAAAAATATTACAAGCAATTAATCTTGCGAATGAACATACATACGTACATACATAAATTTTTTCTCTTGCACTGGTTCATTTAACGCTCTGTCAGTGGGAGCTTCCTTTATCTTCTGCTGACTCTGTCGGCTCCATATTCCCTTATACGTTGCCGCATCAACTAACAACCACCCTGGCATCGGCAAGTGGAATTTGTAACCATCGTAGGTTTAGTGCACTAGGCTTCCGCAACGGCGACGCTTTGTTCTACTAATTCCTTCCACTGTAGTCGCCAAATTTCTCTGCATTGGTAACATGATCAGCTGTGTGTCGATGATGCGATCAACTAATCATCACTGATCATCGACAGTCCTGTTACTTCGTCAAAATTTCCAAAATTCCCCCGTGTCGGCGGTCACAGGCTCTATGCGTCAGAAGCATAGTGGTCTAGCCATCCTCAATGGCTGGTGCTTGATCAACTAATTTTCGTCGATGATTTCAACAGTTAAACCAAATTTCGAAACTTTCTTCTTCTGTCGGCGGTCGAAACCACTAGCACTACTACATCGATGTTTTAGTCCCTACGGTAGCTGTAATGGCGGTAACCCATTCAACTAATTCTTTTCCGATATTCATCGATAGTTTCCCCGTCTAACCATCGACGATGAGAACCACTATCTTCCACCGATCACTGATGGTTGGTCTTAGAAGAAAAAAAATTCAAAGTTTTTCTGGTTACCATCCATCGGGTGGCCTTCCCACTAAGTGCCCGCTGCATCTGAAGATCTTGTCACTAAGTCTTCCGATGGGCCGATAGTTCTGGCACTTCGAAAATTTTCTAAGTTTTCCTGCCACAATTTTCTGATTGCTGTTGGGCAGAAGGAAACCTGCTTCTACTATCTGATCTTTCATGGCCCATTTAGGCCCATGCTACAACGAGAGCTCTGATACCACACTATAATGTCCCCAACCCTCTAACCGATGAAGAGGAGGCTACGATACATCAATTCATCCGGGCATCTAGCCCCATGAACATGAACATAGATACATATAATGTTGAAGCATGAAACTTAAAAACATAAAACATATTACAAGCATAATCTTTCATATACACAACGGAAGCAAAACATATCGATCAACACTCATGCATATACAGATCAACATTTAACATGTAGATCATCATTCATCAATGGTAAATATGATTGCAAACACAATTTAGGAAAGAATACTTATCTTATCGAGAACTTGTTCCACAACCAGCTACGTCACTGCAACGTTCCACCCAACCATAGGCCCGCGTGCTCCTTAAACTCTCAGCAAAGTTGTCACCCCTGAGTCGGGCATGATTCCCCAAGGAATAAGGAACTAATAGAATTACACATAGCCAAGGATGAAAACACCACAGGGGTACACAGTTCAGCCAAGCCAACACAGTTGGGTTTATCAAGCGAACAACAGAACAACCAAACCAACCAAGTTGGGTTTGTCAGGCCATCCAGGAGCTGGGAAAGGCTAATGCTAAGCTGGTGAGCTCATTGCAGGGCTACAGACACCAACATAAGAACCAGCCTGGCTTCTAGAACACCCACACACACCCAACATAGGGAATCATCCCTTTCTCTGCAACGCAATCCCTTAGACCCTAATCTCCCTTCTAGTGCTATTCAGGGGTTGTGGAGAAGAAATCCAGCTCAGTAGTTCTATTTGTGTGGTTCTCAATCCACCAGGTTTATCAAGCACCTCAGGCCCTCATTCACCACTCCAATGCTATCTGAGGAAAAAACCACTGCATGCAAGCAACCAAGCATCTATTCAATATTTTACAGGGGAAAAACATAGTCAATCCATTTCAGCAATCAGCAGACCACAACAACTATGAATCCACAGCAATTCCTCAAGGCAATTGTTGGAGAAAAATTACAAAGACAACAATGGGAAAGGAAGCGATTCTTAGTCTGTGTGTGGGGGGGAAAAGACATAGCCAAAACTAAATGTGGATAAAACCATCGACCACACAGTGCAGGGACTCACAACACCTGATTGATCCTTAATACAATCGTTGTAGAACTTGCACAGGTAGAGGATTGGGAGAAAGAACAGACTACCACTCTATACGGGAAAGACAAAATGCAACCCGTCGAACTATCCAAGAAAATCACAGCCTCAAATCAGCGATGAACATAACAGAACCATACGCAGTCTGAAATTGATGGGAAAAAGATACAAAACTCTGCGTGAACAGAGGAAGAACATTTTTATGATTATCAAGCCATGTCTGAAAGGAATGGCAAACCCTTGACAATGAATTATGGATTCCTTTTAATTCCGCTCAGCATGATGGAAGATGAACAGAATCGTGATCTCTATAGTGGGCATACCATCCACCACCCAAAAGGCATGTTGTGGAGATTGAGTGCAGGCGTGAGTGTTGGAGTGGTCTTTTTTCCAGCAAATCGCTGTCCCCACTAACAACAGAAAACCAAGGTGGTGGTGAGAAAAAGAGAGGGGTGACACATGGCTCTTCCCCCATGACTCAATGTTCAACGTTCCCCTTCCTTATCCTTTAGAAATCATGCCCCTTCTCAATTTAGTTGCCGCAAACATAACTGGTTGGGTTATTTAATTAAAAATGCGTGTTTACATGATGCCACAATTAAATATGTGCCATATGTCCCGATATACCATCGGTGACCATTCCAATTTAGAAACACAACATAGCCAAATCTATGGTGGGGCCTTGGCCTTTAGCTCCGCACCAAGATTATTTACAATATATTGAAGGGGGGTTAAAACCGGGGCATTACAATAGTGGTACCATTTGGTCTCACAAATGCACCAGCTACATTTATGTGCCTTATGAATAGTGTCTTCAATAGGTATTTGGACAAGTTTGTTCTTATTTCCCTTGATGACATCCTTATTTATTCTAAGAATGAGGAAGAACATGAAGAACATCTGAGTTTGACATTGCAATTGCTCAGGGAGCATAAGCTGTATGCAAAGTTGAGCAAGTGTGACTTATATAAAGATAGAATTCAGTATTTGGGTCACATTATCTCAAAAAAGGGTATATTTGTGGACCCTGACAAGATTGAAGCCATTATGAATTGGCCTACTCCCAGAAATGTGACAGATGTAAGGTCTGGTATGGGACTTGCAGGATACTACAGGAGATTCATTGAATGATTCTCCAAGGTTGCACATGACATCACTTCTTTGCAAAAGAAGGGGATAAATTTTTAAATGGACATCAAGGTGTGAAGAAAGCTTCCAGCAGCTGAGGAATCTTCTCACAAGAGCACCAGTCTTGAAAGTTGTAGACCCAGAGGAAAATTTTGTGGTGTGTACAGATGCATGTGGTCAAGGACTTGGAGAGGTTCTTATGCAAGACAACCACGTAATATGTTATGAGTCAAGAAAGTTGAAGGAGCATGAGAAGAAATATGCCACTCATGATTTGGAACTTGTAGCCATAGTACATGCTCTCAAGATGTGGAGGCATTACTTGATGGGCAGAAGATTTGAGCTAATGACAGACCATTGTGATTTGAAGTATTTGTTTGATCAGCCTACTCTAAATCTTAGGAAAGCTATATGGATGGAGTTTTTATGTGAGTTTGATTTTGAAATCAAGCACATAAAGGGAAAAGAGAATAAGGTAGTTGATGCACTCAGCAGGAACGTGCATGAAATGCACGTGGCATCCATTGGTATTTTCCAATCAGAGTTGAGGCAGTAGATTGTTAATCATGTTGCTGAAGATGAATTGTATGTCCAGGTCAAGGACAAGTTGCAGAAGCAAAGCCTTCAAAATAAGTATGAGGGATATAAATTAGACGAAGATGGACTTCTTACTTATAAGAAAAAAATTTATATTTCAAATGTAGCATATTTGAGGAGTTTTGTTATGGATGAGATCCATCAAGATCCATATTCTGGTCACCTAGGATATCAAAAGATAATTGCTACAGCTAGAAAGCAGTACTTTTGGCCAGGAATGAAAAAGGACATGGCTGAATATTTTTCAAGGTGCATGAAATGTCAGCAAGTGAAGGTTGAGCACCAACACCCAGCAGGTTTGTTGCAGCCTTTTTTAGTTCCAGAATGGAAATGGGAAGTTATTTCCATGGATTTTATTACAATATTTCCAATGACTTGGAGACGACATGATTCCATCATGGTTTTGGTGGACAAGTTGAAAAAGGCAGCACATTTTATACTGGTTAAGTCTACGCATAAGACTGATGACATTGCAAAGATCTTCATGAAGGAGATTTTCAAATTGCATGGATTTCCTAAGGCAATAGTCTTTGACAGAGATGTCAAGTTCACTTCCAATTTTTGGAAGGGATTGTTTGCATATTTAGGTACAAAGTTGAATTTCAGCACTGCCTACCATCCTCAAACTGATGGAAAGATAGAGAGACTAAATCAAGTGCTTGAAGACATGCTTCACATGCATGTGATGGATAAACAAACCAAGTGGGGAGATTATTTACGCTTGGTAGAGTTTGGTTATAACAATGGACAACAAGCATCCTTGGGGATGAGTCCCTATGAAGCTTTGTATGGAAGGAGGTGTAGGACACTAGTGACTTGGGATAATCCAATGAACAGGTTTTTGCTTGGTCCAGAATTGCTCAAGGAGATGGAGAAAGAGGTTGTAAAGATCAGGCAAAATCTAAAAGCATCCCAGGATAGACATAAAAGCTATGCATATAAACATAGGGTGAACAGATATTTCAGTGTTAGGGATCATGTTTACCTCAGAGTGAGGGAAAATAAGAGTTCCTTGAAGCTTGGAAGTTGTGCCAAGTTGTCACCTATATACTTTGGATCGTTTGAAGTGCTTGAAAGAATAGGGCCAGTTGCATATAGACTTGCATTTCCTGCTAGCACTAGGGCTCATAATGTTTTTGATCTTTCTTTGCTTAAGAGATACGTACATGATCCTAAGCATGTGATAAATTGGGATGTGATTCAGGTGGAACCCGAGGGAGAATTCCAAATTGAGCCAATGCCCATCCTCGAAAGGAAGGTCACAATGCTCCAGAACCGATCCATAGGGCAGGTGAAGGTGCAATGGGAGCACTACAGTCCTAAAGAGGCTACATGGAAGCTGGAGGATGCCATGTGATTGGCACATCGATTTTTGTTCAATTATGCGGAGCATTGAGGGCGGTACCAGCGTGGCATTTTTGTTCAATTTTGTAAAGAATTGAGGACAGTGCTGTTGAAGGGGGAGGGGAATGTAACACCTCAATTTTGACCCTGTTTGCATTAAATATATATGATGTAAATATTGTAATTAATCATGGTGTGGAGCTAAAGGAAAAATCCCAACCATTGATTTAGCATTTTATGTTTTGATGATTAAAATCGATGTTGATGGTATTTTGTGCTAGCCAACACATTATAGTTTTGGACATCATATAATTATGCAATTTAATTTAAAAACCCACAACCAGCCATGTCAATGCAACAAATAATGAGATGGGGGCATGATTTCCTAAGGATGAGGTGGGGGGGGGGGGGCAAAATAAAACACCCAAAAACGTATGCACATTCCCTAATGCATTCACATTTTCATCTTCCCTCAGATTTTGGGGAGCGTGAGACGTTTTTGGATCATCCATCCTTCACGTTTTCAGTTTTTTTTTCCAGATTGTGCATGCCATCATCTCGCTCTCACCAGAGAATATTGTGGCCCATTCTGATCATTCTCTATTCCATTCTATTCATGCGCGTTGTGCATTTGTCCTACTTGTAGAACTATGTTTTTGTTCTAAGTTGTTCGCCTGTTGTTACCATCCTCAGTCGCACAAAGGTTTGGAGTCTCCTTTCTTTGTTGAATGAATGAGTAGTGGAGATCACTCAATTTTATGAGAAAGAGTGGTCATCTGTGGTTTCCTCAGTGTTCTTGTGCAATGGTCTTCTCTATCACATAGTCATTGGAAGCATGCTTTGATGTGCCGACATAGTGGTTTGCTGTGTGTGCATATTTTTCCTTGGTCTGAACTGGATTGGAGTGGAATTGGGTCTGAACCAGCTTGATAAACCTAGTGTAGGAAGGAACCTCACAAATAGATCTGGAGGGGTTGGTTTTCTTCTTTGCACACCTTGAACATCACTAGAATGGAAGGCATATCCTGAGGGACTATGTATCAGAGAATGGGATGTTTCCTGGTGTTGGGTGCGTAGATGTTTTAGGAGAAAAGCCCGATCTAGTGCAGGTGTCGATAGATCGGTGGTTGAGCTCACTATCTTAGTAGTTCAAGCTTTCCATCTCCTTTATATCTGGATAAACCCATCTAAATACCAACTCACCCCATGCATCTCCTTGTCTCAATATAAAATTCATGTTGTCTCCCACTAACACAGTATCCTTCCTTAATTCCAAACTCTCAAAGAATGAATCCTAAATTACTTATCTTTCTATGAAAGTACCATAGAAATTGATCAAATTAAATACTTTATCTATGGGTGGAACAATTCCATACAAATAGTATATTAAATAAAAGAGAAATTACTTACTTGCAATATCTTATAACATCGAAGCACTAAACCTCTAGATTACCCCACTAAAATTAAGGGTTCAAAACTCCACCCAAGTAGTGTAGGCATAGAAAAATGGATTACATCTAGTATTGATTCTTAGATCAATAACACCTCTGTTACTAGCAGCAACAACAATCATAGCTCATCTCACAACTGAACAAGTTTCACATGAGATCATTGCTTTGGAACTTATTGTTTTGTTTCCCATTCCTACATACAAGAGTGTCAAGGCATGGTATCATTTTTTTTTCATGTTTAAGGGATGTTATGTCCTTTGACATTTGCTCAAGATTAAAGTCATGTTTCTTCTATATAACATTTGTCGATATTTAAAATAGTGTTTCTTCTTTGTAGGTTGTCATTCGATTTGTTAAGGAACGCCACTCCATGCTTCAAAACCTTTCACCTCAAGCCCTTCATGGTAATATAAGATGGTAGCAAACCTTTCCCATCTGCCTTAGTCCTATTGCTTCATAGATATGAAT
Organism: Pseudotsuga menziesii; assembly: GCA_001517045.1. Lineage (NCBI taxonomy): Eukaryota > Viridiplantae > Streptophyta > Pinopsida > Pinales > Pinaceae > Pseudotsuga > Pseudotsuga menziesii. The sequence continues at coordinate 797,326 of LPNX011083658.1, forward strand.
ATTTTGCTCATCGGGTCAATACCACGCCAGGAATGCTTCATGAGGGTAAATTGACAAACAATTACAGTTCTGGGTTGAAGGACTTTGTGCAATTTTTAGATGTAACTTTCAGGTATAATATGATGTGCATTCATGTTTGTGCTGTAATTGTTGTTTTATATGATTTTTATGGTATGTGCATCAAACTTTAGTACTGTTTTCTAGAAATTTCTAGGGTTGTCCAGCTATTTGTCCGGAACTGGATTTTTTCGAGCAAGAACATCATTTTACCCATGAATTTTCCCTAGAAGATAAGCTTGACCAAAGAGTTGGCCTTGGTATATTTCCTTCTGATTTCTTCATTAACAGCCTCTCTTATTTTCAAATTTCCATACTTCAAATACCTTTGTGTTTTCAATATGCAATGTGAAATTTGCTTATGATATGGTATATTAAATTAAATGCTATGGTGACTTGGATTTCACTTGTTTGAAGAGAGGAATTTTGTGTTTTATTTTTCCAACCATCCTACAGACATTCCGATAAGTGACTGACTTAATTGGTTATTTTGTCACACATTTTCATGCATTGTACAAAACAGAGGGCATCGATGGAGGGAACTATGAATCTTCTTGGAGATGGATTGCAAGTTTGTGTTCTTCTTTAAGGAAACAAGGTATCTGATGAGAGTTATACTCTAGACCAATTAGGGATAGCACATGGCGGGAAGCTAGACTCCATGCGATTTATGTTAGAACCAAATCCAATGCGAACTGAATCTCAGGCATGTGCTAAGGATCCACTTTTTGTGCTCTCTCGTGTTGTGACACAACCTTACCCAAGGTAAAAGCTATTAAGTTTATTATATTGAAGTTACATAGAACTTTTGTATGTATATTTTGAGAGATTTAGCTAATTTCAAAAGTCCCTTTCAGCATTAACAACAATCCTAAACTATTATTATTAGACTAGAGTTATTAAGTATTTTGTGGATATCAATTTGCAGGTACTCAAAAGGGTTTGCTTTAGGGAAGGAAACTGCCACTGAAGGTAATATAAGTGTTATGAAAGGTTGGTCTAACAATATAAATGGGAGTGCAGGTGCATAAGTGGCAGTTCAAACTAGTATCATTCTTCTAGACAACTTTTGTGTTTAGTGATTTGTTCACAAAATTGAGTGAAAGTTAACTATTGATTTCAATCTTAGACAAATTTTATTTTGTCTGTTCAGCTGGTAGAACACAAGCTGAAACGAACTAGTGTGAAAAAAGTGAATATGAAGAAACAAATGATTTTCCACACATGCAAGTTGGGTCCAATGCATGGGCCCTTATTGCGCATCCAATTGTAGGAACCGAAATTGCAGAGGCATTGGCCTTGGTACCCTTAAACCTTAAGTCTTGGGGCTCTGATATTGGTAAGCGCCAAATCCAAAGACCATTTAGTGTTGTTGAGGTAGAGGCTCTTGTACATGCAATGGAAAGGATTGGAATTGGATTGTATGTTGCTCTACATGCATGCATTGTATAGAAGAAAAAATATCAATGCCTATGGATTCCAACTATATATATGTATTCATTTTCCTTGTCTCCTACATCTCTTTTCACTCTTTGAAGGTGGTGTGCTATTAAGTTGCATGCATTTGAACAAGCAAAGCACCAAACCAATGTTGATTTGAAGGTATAGTCATTTGTCTACCTTTGAAGTCCTCAAATATTAGGTTATCAGGTCAAGTGTCAATGTTGTATTTGCTTAAGATCCTGTCCAAACCACTACAATGCTAGACTAAACTTCTTTTGGGTGATGAGCAGACCTCAATTCAACACTTCCTTTTTGGTCCACAAAGAGAATGCTATTAGAATTTAGCAGTATGTTGTTCTGCACCTTTTGACGAACTGCATGCCATTACCATGATTTGCTCTTCACAAGTTATTGTAAACTCATTATTATGGCGACCCTTTTTTCCCTCTATATTTCCTCTCCTTAGGCATATAGTCCATTTGTTTTTCAAAGATTTGTTTTTATCAAATTCTTCATGCCCTAACAGGATTTTTATCAATTTCATCAAAACTCAACTTATAGGTTTGCTAACATCTTCCCTGAAAAATGTAATTGCTTTCAATGATAATTTCATATTCTTGTAAGGTTCTTGCATATATCCAAGCTACTTGTATGACAATATGTTTTTGCCTTTCATTATCTGCGTTTTTTGTGATTAGTAAATAATGATTTTAGTTACAATCCCAACTTTGACCTCATCAGAACTTGTGCGATTCTACAACGTGCTCCATCTAATTATGTAACGACAATTACCAACTACCCTTATTCCTCAATGTAATCTTATAAACTGAAATTCTTAAATTAAGTCGCTACATTCTGATCCGTTAATTTAAAGAATCCATTTAAGTTAATCCTTCAGTGTTCTTTTGATTTGATCATGTATCTAAATTTCATTATATTGTGTCAATTTTCGAAGGGTCTCAGATGTGATGGTAATGAACAAAGGTAAGTGAACTTTTTCTTAGTAAATTTCTTGGTGAAAATATCTACAATCTGCTCATCTGTGGGGCAATATTGCAGAACAATTGTCCCGTCATGCACCAACTCCCTAATGTAGTGCATATGGATCTCAATGTGTTTGGTTCTTTGCTGCTAAACTGGATCTATTGATATTTTGATAGCACTTTGGTTGTCACAAAATAGGACAGTGGATGAAGCACTACCAATCTCAAACTTAGACAAAATACCTTGTAACCAAATTGGCTGAATGCATGCATTGACTCCTCCCCTGTACTCTGCCTCTGCTGAAGAAAGGGCAATGGAAGCCTACTTTTTGCTTGAAAAAAAAATAGGCCCACCACCAAACATAAAAACATAGCCAGAAGTGGACTTCCGATCTATGAAATCTCCTTCCCAATCAGAATCTGTAAAACCAACCAAATCTAGCTCATAATCTGCAACATAATGAATGTCGTAGGATCTAGTACCCTGAATGTACTGAAGAATCCTCTTGGCTGCCCTCAAATGAAGCTCATAAGGATGCTGCATATAACTTGATACAACATTCACAGCATAACAAATGCCAAGCCTTGAGTGTGTCAAGTATAGCAAACTTCCAATCAACTGGCAGTAAATAGTGGAATCCATGGGTGGGGTTGATTTTCCCTCTTCAAGACTGATTCCTGAGAGGAAAGGAAATGGTGCATCCTTACAATCAGCTATTTTAAAATTAATTAACAAATCTGAAACATATTTTGACTGTGTCAACGTTATCCCATCATTGTCTTAAGTGTTTTCCAGCCCGAGAAACTGTCTCAACAGGCCTAGATCACTCATTTCAAAAGCCTCATGAAGAGTAGTTTTTATAAAGGAAATCGAAGCAAGTATGCTTCCTGTGATCAAAATATCATCCACATACAATACTATGATCAGAAGATTATTAGGATTATTAATCCTCTCTTGGTCAAATGTCTATTAGATTAATTATTTCCTAACTTAGGAACCTTAAATTAATTAATTGGGTCCACTAGTACAATTGGGCCCACTTGGCCTAATGGGGCCACATGTACCAATCACTTGAGTGTGGGGAACACTGCTAGAGGATAAATTCCACCTACTACATGTGCATGCATTAGTTTGGGGGCACCTCCTAGACCAATACCTACATCTTAGGAGCCACTGGGAGTCCCAACACCAACCTACTTCAGTCAGTTGGTGTTAGTACTAGTTAGTCTTAGTTAGCCCCCAGTTACATTTAGTTACTTCACAATTAGTTAATATAGCGCTACCAATGCATGGATAATGCATGGTTGCATGGGGAGGAGTTCTTTTCCTACCTACCACACTCAATTGAACTGAGTTAACTAGCTGTCAGTGGTTGTTGGAGTTATTGGTCATCAGGGAGTTGTCTATTTGGAATCCGATATTGATTGGGAGACCTTGAGTTAGAGATTCAGTTAGATACAATCATATCCCCTTGGAGGATTCAAATTCATATCCCATTGATTCGAAATCTACCTATGTAAACTATTGTAACACCAAATATTATTATTGTGAATGACACTGTAAATTCCTGAGCAATACTTGTCTATTTCCTGTGTGGTTTGTTTTATTCATTTTGTATCTTCATTCTCCATTATTTTGTTGCAAACATTATTAGACCTATATGCTTGAAGATCTAAATGGCATTCAAATTCTAATATGGTATCATGGCCTTCTCAGGCAGGTTTCATGCTTGTTTCTCCCCATCAAACATCATAAGCAGCTGGGTCTCCACAGAAGTTCCCTATGAAAACATGACGTGAGAGGGCGTGATGGACCATGAAAACATGTTCATGCCAAGAGAAAAGCATGATTCTAACATTTCACATGTTTTAGTGTGTTACAGTGAAATTGACAGGTGCTACGTAGCTTGTGAGAAATTTGCATTCTTACAGCCAAAGCAATTATGAGTTCTCAAACTCCTGAACCATGGATCCTCATAACTTCCGATTACCTTGATTGGTGGATTGATATGCAGCTGGCCTTGCACAAGCATGGCTACCACAGGATCATAAATGGATGGGAGGTTGAGCCTCATCAGCTGTTATAGTGAAACAAGTTCCTAAACCATTGTGATAAAGCATTCGGGTACTTATGTACTTATATTTCTAGTGTTGATGTATTTGTAACTTCGAAATGTATTCATCTATGTATCTTATGTATTGTAACCCGATGTTTTTTCTGGGATGTATATATTATGTAATTGAGTCATGTTGTCATGCCTCGATGTTTCGATCAGGAGAATCAATAATGTAAACAAGTCATGTCAAGTCATAGTGGGTAACCCTCCGATTGTCTAAGGGTTAAAGTCCCCGCAGTTCTGGGGCACTAGGGTTATTAGACTCTCCAAGTAGAGGTCAGCCCTAGTAGGGTTTTAGTCATGCCGGGATTAGTGTAAATAGAGAGCTGGACTCTCTATTTAGCACACATCACTCACACACTCAAGTGTAGCACATAGTTGAGGAAGGAGAAGAAACTGGGGCTAGATAAGAATAAGATTATTGTTGTCGGGAGTGCATCTTACTGTTTTGGAGTTTTGCCTTTTGTGCTGATTCTATCTCTAAGGAAGTTGCGGGGTTTTCTCCTTTATGGTTTCCTTGAGGAAAAACATTGTGTTCATTGTCTCTTGTGTTTGATTGTTGTACTTGTTATTCTCTCAGTTGAAGATCCTAATAATGCTAGCTCAATGTTGAAAAACTAACATGGTATCAGAGCTAACCTGAGAGGAAGACACTGTGCAGCTATGGGAACTAGGGCTTCCTAGTTTGTGGATCTTCCTCCACATATTTTCAGTAAAAGTAAGGTGGAATAACTCTCCTCCTTAGGGCACATCTTTTTGTTGAAGCAGAATCCAATTCTGAGGTTTTTCAATTTTGGACCTGTCACTACTGCTGGAAATCAGGGCTTTTCACAGAAGAGGAATTTTTCAATGAGTCCAGGCCTGGATTGATATCCTCCCCAAAATCGAAGTTAGGGACAAATTTTAGGGCATTTGGGTGTACAGAACTCTGAAAAAGCAAAACCCTAATTTGCTCCTGAACCAGCTCTGCAGGATTTCAGCTCAAGTTTCAGATCCGACATCTTGAACCTGGTAAGATCTAAAATCTTTTGTATTTCCATTTGAGGTTCTCAGATAAGATGTCTCATCATAGCAAGCTTGATGAAAAGCTTGAGGGAGCTGATAAATTTCAAGCCTGGAAGTATAGGATCTCCCTGGTCCTAGAAGAGAATGAATTAGACTCCTACATCCATGAGGAGGTTCCAGTTCCAGAGGGAGATGAGGAAATAGACTTACATAAGAAGAAGATGGTTATGGAAAAGAGGATCATTGTTGATTCTATCAAGGATCACCTTATCCCACATGTGTCCTCTCTCAAGACACCTAAAGATATGTTTAATGCCCTAACCAAGTTGTTTGAAGGGAAGAACATAAACCGGAAGATGACCTTGAGAAACCAACTAAAGAATGTGAATATTCAGAATGCAAAAACAATCCATTCTTACTTCACAAGAGTTTCTCAGATCAAAGAGCAACTAGAAGCAGTTGATGAAGAAGTGGAAAATGAAGAGATTGTGATGACTACTTTGAATGGCCTCCCTAGGTCATGGTATTCTTTCATCCAAGGAATCTGTGCAAGAAAAAAGTTAGTCAATTTCAGCAGACTATGGGAAGAATGCTCTCAAGAAGAAGCTCGGATAGCAGCTCGAGAAGAGAAGATGGGAAGTGAAGATCAAGCTCTCACGGTACACTCCAAGATTCACTCCAAGTCAACAAGAAAGAAAACTCATCACTTCATAGCTAAGCACTCTCACAAAGATAACACTAGAAGAGATTTATCTAGGATCATATGTTATACATGTGATGAAGCAGGACATTATGTAAGGAATTGTCCTAAGAAACCAAAGCCAACAAAGAAGAGCAACAAAAGAAGACATCATGCTCATGCTACAGAGGATGATGAACCATTCAGGAAGAGATCCAAATATGAAAGTGAAGATTCTTCAAGCGAGGATGAGTATGTTTTGATCTCTGCTCTCATAGGTAACATTACTCATGAGAGTGATGATTGGCTAATAGACAGTGGGGCTTCCAAACACATGACTAGTTTCAAGGAATCCTTTGTGAGGCTGTTAGAACATGAATCATCTCACAAGGTGAAGCTAGGAGATGACTACCAATATCCAATAAAAGGTAGTGAGGAATCTTCCTATAAACTAGACTCTGGAAAATCTCTAACAATGAAAGAAGTATTGTTTGTGCCAGGACTCAAGAAGAACCTCCTTTCCATATCAGCATTAGATGCAAAAGGAATGCAGGTTGCATTCATAGATGGTCAATTCATCATGTGGACAAAAGGAAAGACTATCAATGATGTGGTAGTGATTGGAGAACAAGAAGGAGGATTGTACAAATTGAAGGGCCATCCAGAACAAGCCTTGGTCCATGACACAGTAGAGCCAAGTGAAATTTGGCATAGAAGGCTTGCACATGTGCATTACAGAGCACTACCTATTGCAAGCAAAGTTGTTTAAGGTCTTCCAGAAATCCAAGCAAAACATGGTGGGGTCTGCAAAGGATGTGCGAAAGGAAAGAATACAAAGAAGACATTTCCAAGCAGCGAAAGCAAAAAAAAATGAATCTTGGAAATCATCCACTCCGATGTATGCAGTCCTATGTCATCAAACTCTCTAAGCGGGTATGCATATTATGTTTCTTTTATTGATGACTTTTCTAGGAAGACATGGGTTTACTTCATGAAGAACAAAGATGAAGTATTCAGTAAGTTCAAGGAATTCAAAGCCTTGATCGAGAACCATACTGAAAAGAAGATCAAAACCATTCGATTAGATAATGGTGGAGAATTCACTTCAAATGAATTCAAAGAGCTATGCAAAGAATCAGGGATTAAGAGGGAGTTGTCCACTCCTTATAATCCACAACAGAATTTGATTGTGGAACAGAAGAAAAGAACTATCATGGAAGCTACAAAAGCAATGCTTCATGATCAAGACCTTCCTATGCATCTTTGGGCAGAAGCTGCCAGAACAGCGGTGTATGTACAAAACCATAATCCACATAGAGCACTCGAGAACAAGACTCCTGAAGAAGTATTCTTCGGTAAGAAACGAGAATTTAGCCATCTCATAATATTTGGCTGTCCTGTGCACATACACATTCCAAAAGAGAATAGAACAAAATTAGATCCTTCAAGAAAGAAGGGTATATTTGTGGGATACTCTGAAAGCTCAAAGGCTTACAGAATATATTTCCCAGGATACAAGAAGATTGACATTAGCAGGGATGTGACATTTGATGAAGACACAGCTTACAACAAATCCAAAAAGAGACTGCTAAAGAACCTGAAGAAGCAGAAGCACCCAGAATTCATGATACAACCATGAATGAAGAAACTAAAGAAGAAGATCGAGAATTTGAAGAACCATAAAGACTTGTAGATCCACCTCTGGAGAAGAACCCTCATAAGAGGAAACTTGCTTGGGTATGAGAACTTATCCAAGGTGTGGAAAGATATGGGGCTCCAGAAGAGAATCACAGAGAAAGAAAGAGGACCAGATCCTGTTCTGGGTATGTAGCTTTACTATGTGATTTCATTGATAAAGAACCTTCCAGTTATGAAGAAGTAGCAGAACGGAAAGAATGGAAGGATGCTATGATCGAAGAGTACCAATCGATTATGAAGAATGATGTTTGGGATGTTGTCCCAAGACCAGATAGGAAGTTAGTTGTAACTTCCAAATGGATCTACAAGATCAAGCATGCTGCAGACGGTAGCATTGAGAAATATAAGGAAAGATTTGTAGCTCGGGGTTTCTCTCAGAAAGAGGGAATAGACTATGAAGAAACCTTTGCACCTGTAGCCAGATACACTTCCATCAGATTAGTACTTGCTCTGGCTATAATGATGAAATGGAAGATACACCAGATGGATGTCAAGACTACTTTCTTGAATGGTGTAGTGGAAGAGGAAGTGTATGTAGAACAACCACTCGGTTTTGAGACACATGACAGAGAGACTCATGTGTGCAGATTGAAGAAAGCCCTGTACGTTTTGAAACAGGCACCTAGGACTTGGTATGGCAGAATTGACAACTTTCTATCTAGTTTGGGCTTTACCAAGAGTAAAGCAGATTCCAACCTTTACTACAACGTTGAAGATGGCAACCCAGTGATGCTTCTACTGTATGTAGATGATCTATTTGTGACAGGTATGGATGGGTTGATTGTTGATATGAAGAGAAAGTTTGCTGCTGATTTCAAGATGAAGGACTTGGGTATGATGCATTACTTTCTAGGTATGGAGGTGTGGCAGAGTGCAGATGGAATCTTCCTTGGACAAGGGAAGTATGCAGTAGAGATCTTGAAGATGTTTGGGATGATGGACTGCAAGGTCATGGCCACACCTATGGCATTGAACCTGAAGCTATTGAGTGATGCTTTATCAGAGACGGTTGATGCTACGATGTATCATCAGATGATTGGGTCCTTTATGTACCTGACAAACACGAGACCAGACATTTGCTTTGCTGTGAACACCTTGAGCTATTTCTTGACAGATCCAAGAAATGTTCACTTGATTGCTGCAAAGCATATTCTGAGATACCTAAGGGCTACAGTTGATTATGGGCTCAAGTAAGATGCAAATCAAAAGATTAAACTAGAGGGTTATGTTGATTCAGATTGGGCAGGCAGTGCCATCGATAGGAAGAGCACTTAAGGGTGTTGCTTCAGTATGGGATCAGGTGTGATCTCTTGGTTTAGCAGGAAGAAATCCTGTGTGGCACTGAGTACAGCTAAAGCAGAGTATGTTGCAGCTTGTTCAGCTATTTGTGAGGCAGTATGGTTGCGAAAGCTACTGCCTGATTTATTTGATCTCCAGATGGATGCTACTTGTATACATTGTGACAACCAGAGTTGTGTAAAGTTGTCAGAGAATCCAGTGTTCCATGACAAGTCAAAGCATATCGAGATCAAGTACCACTATATCACGGATATGGTGCAAAGGGGAGCAGTGAAGCTCCTGTATGTTGTGATAGAGGAACAGATAGATGATGTGTTGATAAAGCCATTGGCCAAAGTGAAGTTTGAGTACTTCATGGAGAAGCTTGGTGTTCTCTAGATCAAGATTTCCTCCAAGGGAAAGTGATGAGTCCCATAGCCATTCTGACATGGTGAGAGGATTGGTTCCTTCCATGGTCAGATATATGGGCTAAGCCATTCTATCATGGTGAGAGGATTGGTTCCTTCCATGAAAAATGTGAGTGCTGGCCATTTTGTTGAGTAGGACAGATGTAAGGGCAACTGCCATTATGGGAATGGAGGTACCTGGTCAGTTACCAGGAATACTCAATATAGGATTGAGAGGAGCCATTCTGATGAGTAGGTCAGATGTAAGGGCTGAACCATTCTGTCATGGCTAAAGGATTAGGTTCCTCCCATGTCAGATCTGAGTGTTGGCCATTCTGTCAAGTAGGATGGATGTAAGGGCAGCTGCCACTCTCCGGGAGAGTGGAGGCACCTGGTCCATTACCAGGTAGCTAAGTCTGGGACTGGAGTAGAGGCACCTGGTCTGTTACTAGGTAGCTATGTCTAGGACTAGGGGCCATTCTGATGAGGGTGTAGGATTCAGTTCCTACCAGGTCAGATGTGAGTGCACACCCTTCTGACGAGGGTGTAGGATTTGGTTCCTACCAGGTTAGATGTAAGTGCAGAGCCTTTCCATCATTTTGAGCAGGATGCGATTCTATCCTGGATGAAAGTATGGAAATATTTCATCACTGTGAGTAGGATGTGTTCCCACCTGGATGGATGTAAGTGCATAAATCTTCTATCACTGTGAGCAAGATGCAATTCCAGCCTGGATGAAAGTATGGAAACCTTTCATCACTGTAAGTAGCATGTGTTCCCGCCTAGATAGAAGTATTCCATCATTATGAGCAGGATGCGATTCCATCCTGGATGAAAGTATGGAAATATTTCATCACTGTGAGTATGATGTGTTCCCACCTGGATGGAAGTGAGTACTATTCCTTTCTGATGAGTAGGTCAGATATAAGTGTTGAAGCCTTTTCACAGATGATAGTGATGTCCTATCATGCTGGTGAATGTGAGTGTTGGGCCTTTCTGATGTGATTGTAGGTTTCTACATGATCAATTGTGAGTGCTGGGCGTTCCTTTCTGACGAGTAGGTCAGATGTAAGTGCTGGGCGAAGACCTACATGATGGCTAGGCCTACAACCAGCATGAAAGAAGGTTGTCTCTGTAGAACTTCCTATAACAAGAAGAATCATGAGATAGCACACATGATGATGACCAGATGAGATCCAGATCGAGCTATGATCCAGATCCAATTATGATGACTCCGAGAGATCTAGATTGAGTGATGATCCAGATCTAGTAGTGATGATCCAGATCGAGTGATGATCCAGATCTAGTGATTATGATCTAGATCCAGTGATGATGTCCCACGATGATCCAGACCGAGAGATGATCCAGATTCGAAGGATGAAGATGACTTGAAGACTCAGAAGACTCGAGATGCAGATGATGAGATGATCCAGTTGATACAGAGAAGAAGACCAATGCTGAAAATTATGTCGAAAGAATACCTTCCTAGTTAAGAGGGAGTGTTGATGTATTTGTAACTTCAGAATGTATTCATATATGTATCTTATGTATTGTAACCCGATGTTTATTCTGGGATGTATCTATTATGTAATTGAGTCATGTTTTCATGCCCCGATGTTCCGATCGGGAGAATCAATAATGTAAACAAGTCATGTCAAGTCATAGTGGGTAACCCTCTGATTGTCTAAGGGTTAAAGTCCCCGTAGTTCTAGGGCACTAGGGCTATTAGACTCTCCAAGTAGAGGTCAGCCCTAGTAGGGTTTTAGTCATGTTGGGATTAGTATAAATAGAGAGCTGGACTCTCTATTTAGCACACATCACTCACACACTCAAGTGTAGTGTATATTTGAGGAAGGAGAAGACATTGGGGCTAGACAAGAAGAAGATTACTACTGTCCGGAGTGCATCTTACTATTTTGGGGTTTTACCTTTTGTGTTGATTCTATCTCTGAGTAAGTTGCAGGGTTTTCTCCTTTATGTTTTCCATGAGGAAAAAAATTGTGTTCATTGTCTCTTATGTTTGATTACTATACTTGTTACTCTCTCAGTTAAAGATCCTAATAATGCTAGCTTAATGTTGAAAAACTAACATCCATAGATCTTCTCTTCTATCTAGAAGGATTGAGGACTCTAAGAGAATCTTGGGAGAAGCTTGATAGCTTGTTTAAAAAACAAGATGAGCTTCAGGGACACATTCTGGAGAATGAGTTGGTATCTTTACATCCTAGCAATTTTAAGACTATTGAGCAATTATTCTGTAATTCAAGTCTCTAGTGCTCCAATGCAGACAGTGCAAAATAGAGTGGAAGGATGAGCAGAATTTCCTTTCCATACTCGACAAACTAGGCCCCAAGTACTTTTTATATGTCTCTATGTTTCATTCCAAGCGAGAAAGCTTTCTTGATTGGAAACTTCCTTCATTAGATTCTTTTTTCGAGTCCTTAATCAAGGAACAAGACAAATTGATTCGAATGGGAGTTATCCAGACCTCCAAAGATCAAGCTCTCTTGGTTACTGACTCTTCCAAAGCATAAGAAAAGGGGAAATCGAAGAAGAAGGAGCCAAAGGTAGCTGATTCAAAGCCTAAACAAAATCAACAAGCTTCTGAAGGGGCCTCTAGCTCCAAGAAGAATAAATTTGAAAAGAAGTTATGTCCTTTTTGTGAAAAGGGATACCATCTTGAAGATAAGTGTATGAGGAAGCAACTTGATTAGATGTCTACTCTTCTCAAGCAGCAAAACATTGCTCCTCCTAGAATAAAGAATCCTGATGAAGAAGCAGCGAAAAAACTGAGAAGATACCGAAATGTGTCATGCTTTGAAAGAAACTCTCTCTCCATCCTCAGCATACATTATAGATTCTGGAGCTTCCAACCACATGATTTCCTCCAAAGAATCATTCTATACTCTTTCACTATCAAAGGGGCCTAACATTCACATGGGAGATGATTCCCAAATTCGAGTAGAAGGAAGGGGATCGGTCAGAGTGAAACATGGTGAGTTCCAGAATTTCTTATATGTGCCCTCCCTTGCTGCTAACCTGTTATATATTTACTAGATGACTCATACAATCTCTCCTAAGAGGGTCACATTCGATTTAGACTCAGTTGAGATCACAGAAAAATCCACTGGAAATATTGTAGCGAAAGGTATTGCAAATCACTCTACCAAAGCTTATGAGTTTTCACATTTCTTACCTGCTTCTCCTCCTACACCTTTATTGTCCCATGCTAACAACAATAGCAATATTTAGCATGAGATATTTTTCCATGCTAATTTCAATTATCTGAAGCAGCTCCACAATGATAACATGGTTGAAGGTTTTCCCTCCATGCAAACTTCCGATGGAGTATGTATTGGGTGCTTGGTAGGTAAGCATCTAGAAAAGAAGTATGATGTTGGGAAGGCACATAGAGTTGTCTCTACACTTTATTTGATACATAGTTATGTAGCTGGACCTATGCCCACAAAATCCATTAATAGTTGTAGTTATTTCTTGACCTTTATTGATGATTGTTCTAGGTAATGCTGGATCTACTTCATGAAACAAAAATCAGAAGTTTTTGAGACTTTTAAAAGTTTTAAAGCTATGGTTGAGAACAATTTAAATAATAATATCAAGTCAATAAGATCCGATGGAGGAGGAGAATATGTCAAAATATATTTCCATAATTTCTATGAATTAGAGGGGATTTGAATGGAACACTTAGTTCCATACGCACCACAACAAAATGGTGTGATTGAGAGGAGGAACAGATCACTGAAAGAGATGGAAACATGCCTTCTCCATGCTAATATGTGGAAATTAAGCCCAGTGATAGATTAATTTTACTCACAACAATTATCAATTGTACATGCAAAATCACTCACAAAAGAGACTGAAAATGGAGCTGAACACTAAACTGTATTAACTCAGTGTACAATAGCCAACCCTGTAACATAATAGGTTTCTGCATTAAATAATTACATAAGGGATTTGAATGCATGAGGAAGCAATTCGAATCTAGTCAAAAGCAGGCTTACTAAAATTAAGCAAATCCCCCATAGGTGCATAAAGTAGTTTCCAAATCAGCTAAGGATATCACGAATTGGAAAAAGCACTTAGGCAAGCTAAAAGGTGATGGAATGACAACTCATACATGCTTTTCATAGGAGAAAAGAGTGGAGGATGTGTAGGACAAAAAACTAGTCAACCTCACCTAGTCAAACTTTCCCAATTGCCTTAAAGCACTGAAAAAGCAGGCAATAAAGCAGAACAAGCAGAAGGGCACCTAGGAGGCCAGGAATAAAGCAAAATTGATTCCTTGAGGTTTCCCAAGCACTACATGAGTCAAAATAGGCAATTTTGACCACTATGGATAGGTAAATGACAACTTGCATAAGGTGGGACACATGGACTAGGCAAATAAGACAAAAATAATTAAATTAATGTCTAAGGTAGCTAACTATGGGTTGATTATTCTAACACCCCCCCTTAAGCTTGACTTATGAGTAATATATCAGAAAATTATAGGGCCTAGAAACAAGGCTTAGTCACCCTTTACATACTGCATGTCCATACAACCAAGGAAAGAGGAAAAAACCACATGGGAAAATCCTCCCTTAAACATGGACTGTAAAACAAAATTTGGAAATATTGTCTTCACTCATGCTTCACAGCATGATCAGCAATCCCCAGCAGTGATTTGAGATTGCTGAAGGTATTCTCACAAAATTCTTTGGTGAAGATATCAGTTACTTGTTCTGAAGATGAACATAAGAGTAGGTGAATGGTTCCATCATACACAAGCTCTTTGATGTAGTGCATATGGATCTCAATGTGTTTGGTTCTCTACTTCTGAACTAGATCATTGCAGATTCGATCGGTACTCTGGTTATCACAGTAGATGGTAGTTGAGTACTCTGATTCGAAGCCACACTCTCCAAGTAACCCCTGCAACCATAAACATTAAGTTGCTGCATTAACAACTCCTCTGTACTCTGCTTCTGTAGATGAGAGTGCAATGGCACTCTATTTCTTGCTTGACTAGCTGATTGGCCCTTCTACAAGAATGAACACATATCCTGATGTGGACTTTCTTTCTGTGCTATCACCTGCCATATCACTGTCAGTAAACCCAATCAAATCATGATCAGATTTTGCTTTATAGAAGATCCCATGTGTCCTTGTTCCCTGAACAAAGTTAAGGATCCTTTTGGATGCTTTCCAATGGATCTCATGAGGCTGATCCATGAATCTAGAAGCCACACTTATTGCATAAGAAATATCAGGTCTAGTATGTGTAAGATACAACAAACATCCAATCAATTGCCTATATAGTGTATTGTTTACCATAGGTGAAGAATCAGCTTCTTCCAGCTTCACTCCTAAAAGGAAAGGAGTCTTAATTGGTTTGCAATCCTTCATTCTAAATTTGTTTAGAAAATCCAAGGCATACTTGGATTGGTGCACCTTGATTCCAGCTTTGGTTTGAGCAATCTCAAGCCCCAAGAATTGGCTTAAGAGCCCCAAATCTGTCATGGAGAAGGCTTGGTTCATTGCACCCTTCAAGGAAGCAATATCATCCTTTGAGCTTCCTGTAATGAGAAGGTCATCAACATATAACAAAATGATCATTAATGAACCATTAATTAACTTCAAATAGACATTTGGATCTGATTTGCATCGAACAAAATTCAGTGATAGCAAAAAGCTATCAATCTTGGCATACCAAGCCCTGGGGGCTTGCTTTAGCCCATACAATGACTTTCTCAACCTGCACATAAGAGATGGGTTAGTAGCAAATCCTTGAGGCTGCTGCATGTATATCTCTTCAGTGAGATCTCCATTTAGGAAGGCACACTTTACATCCATGTGATGTACCTCCCATTGCTTTGAAGCTGCAATGGCTAAGGCTAGCCTGATGGAGTCCATCTTTGCCACTGATGCAAAGGTCTCATTGTAATCTATGCCATGAACCTATGAGTAGCCCTTGGCTACTAATCTGGCCTTGTAATTTCGAGGTGAACCATCAGCAGCAAATTTGGTCTTGTACACCCACTTACACTGAACTAGCTTCCTCCCTGGGGGAAGATCCACCAGCTCCCAAGTGTTTCTCTTCTAGAGTGAGATGAACTCTTCCTTCATGTCTGCTTGCCATCTTGGATCTTCTACTGCATCTTCATATGTCTGAGGATCTGATTCCACCATCAGATAGTATTTCTCAGCAAACATAGGATCCTTCATGCACAGACCACTCTCAAATTGAGATCTAGTCCTCCTTGGGTCATTGGGATTCCCAGCTAGCTCTCCTACTACATGTAGTGTCTTGGCTGCCCATTTTGGCCTTGTAGGGCTATTAGGATCTGCAATAAACTCATCACTATCAGACATATCAGAAAAAGCATGTTCAACAAACTCTTCACTTACTTTCAGAGGTTCAGGTGGTGAAGAGGCTTCTCCAACTTCCACTGCTGCAAGGGGTTCTTCTTGAAACTGAACACAAATTTCAATGAAGGCTTTGTTTGTGCTCAAATTTATCAGCTTGCACCCTTTTGAATCTTCAGAGTACCTAACAAATAGACACTCTTGGCTTTGGGGCTGCAAAGCCTTCCTCTTCTCTGTTGGAATTCTAGCCCAAGCCTTTGAGCCAAAAATCCTGAAATGGGTCACATCTGGCTTGTGCCCACTCCATGCTTCGAAGGGAGTAATACCATCAAGCTGTTTATGAGGCACCCTATTCTGGATATAGGCTACACAGTTTATAGCTTCGGCCCAGTACTTTGGTGGCAAAGTTTTGGCTTCCATCATGCATGTTGCCATCTCCTTCAGTGATCTATTCTTCCTCTCAGCAACACCATTCTGCTGTGGTGTGTGTTTGTGCTAGAAATTGTTTCCAAGGCTATGAAGAAACAAGCCAACACAATCTCAAAAAAAACTCAATAAAGCAAACTAGGTTTTAGGGTTTCTGTAATGTTTTCTTGGTTGTAAATTTGGTGACAAACAGGGAATACACTCATTAGCTAAACAAGAACTGAATCATAAGTAAGGAAAGACAAAGATGCATAATATAATTACCAGAATCCAACGGCACATGATAATGAAGTTCATTCACAAAAGATAAGCACTACTAGTAAAGAAACTATAAACCAGCAATGAATTTATGAGTCATGCAACAAAACAAGTCAAAAATGCAGCCAAAACATATACTGAAGGGTGAAAAGGATCATATATTTCATAATCTATCATCAAATACATATGAGAGTTATGATACTTAGCTCACAAACAAGTCCAATTGACCTCCCGAAGTCTCCCAAACATCGAACCTCCCTTCTGTCTTTCTCCTCTATCTAAATACTATTCCTCAACAAAAATCAGTTAGGGTTAAAACCCTAACTATCTTCAGCTAACTACTCGATGAGATAAAGATAAATTACAATTTACAAAATAAGATATTTTTCAAAACATAGTAACAATTGACTAACTAAAATGTTTCTCAAAAAGACATAACAATAACTGACTAACTAACAAACTCAAAGGTCCTTTGCAGCTTCAGCTAGCAAGGCTATTCCATCTAAAGCTTGGGCTTTCTTCCTGGCTCTCTTCTGCTCATCTTCCAAATCAGCTACCCTTTTTGTGAGTTCTTCATTCTGCTGCTCCAAACTTCTGACAGTCTGCTTCAGCTCTATACATTGCAAATTTGTATTTCTCTTTCTCTTTAAGGCCTCCTTAGAAATTGCTATTAGCTCCTGATAATGCGCATTTACCTCTTGTAGATCTTCCCTGAGCCTTTTATTTGCCAAGATTAGGCCATCATTAGTCTCCTGCATATAATCCATTTGATGTCTGTATTGTTTAATAGTTCTTTGCAAGTTTTCCCTGTTAGAATCAAAAGCCTTTCCTTTTGTGGTATCTTGTACATAACTATGCATCCATGGTATATCAAGCTTCCTAAAAATATCTTCATCTTCTTGTAGCAGACTTGTAGAAATATCAGGAAAACTAGGGTTTTCCTGAATGTCTGTCTCCTTAGGTATAGCTTCATCTTTCAACTGCTGGTCTTCAACATAAGGAACTTTAATTTCTTCTTCCTGCTGTTGTTTCAACAGTTCAGCTCTCAATTCAAAAAATACTGTAGATAGTTTAGTCTCGGTGATATTTGAATCTTCTACTGACTGCAATGACTTTTTTGCTTTTGCAGGATGAAAGATGAAGTTTTTGCAACTGTTTCTTTCCTTCTTTTCCTGCTAACCTTGTCAACCTTTAGGTTTTCATCTGCAGAGTCATCATCCAGAACAGTCACCTCTTTGGTATTCAAGCTTGGGTTAAGCAGTTTCTTCATATTCAACCTTAACTTATTCCTTGGCCTGGTTTTAGGCCTCCAAGCTGGGGCTGATTCTCCCATCATCTTCAGATTTCTTCCTTGATGCTTGACTATAGCAAACTCCATCACTTCAACCTTGTTCTTCTTTCTCCTAGGTTTGACTATCTTGTTTTCCAAAGTGGAAAATTCCTTGCATGTATCAACCATAGCTTCATTTTTAACAATGGATTCATCTTCCTCTAACAAATAACCTTCATCTTCTGATAGGATAGTGATTGGACTTCTTGGTCTGACCTGAATGTTTCTTCTTTGACAGTAATCTGCTCTGCGAAAACAATCTTCTCCTTCATGACAGCTTCTGTTGTTTCCTTACCCTGTACAGGCTGATCCTCTTTTTGTGTAAATAGTGAGCATTTACCTTCACTGTCAGCTGCAAACTTTTGAGGTTCATTGTCATCCTTCAAAGGATCTGGTGCTTCTTCAAGTTTAACCTCTTTCTTGTCTTTAGACTTGATCTTCTGACCTAGTTTCGTAACTAGGGTTTTTCCTTTATCAACCTGCTTTTTTGTTTGCAGCTCCTCTCGCTTGATTTGAAAACCAGTCCAGAATAGAAAATAATTCCATGTTTTCCCTTCCTTTTGTAGAGCAGTACTAATGATGAGTTTAATCAAACCATGGTGGAAGATAGATTGTGAAGTATGATCCTGATGGTCTTTTACTCTACTAGACATCTTCTGGAGACTTTTGAGCAAGAAGAAAGGAATGCTCATTTTAGATTCACCAACCAAATGCTATAGAAATATAAAATGGTATTTGAAGACATAGGCATATCTGCCTTCACAGGTGATATAGCTTTGCAAGATTCTAATAGGCTCCACCCACTCACTTCTGAAATTTTGGATCAGTATTCCTTTACTCCAGTCTAGAGTAACACTAGGTAAGAGGTACCTCTGGGCATTAAAAGTAAAAGGCAACTTCTTAAACCACATCTCACCTTCATTTCTGATCCCTGTAGCCTGAGAAATTAGCTCCACATTCAATTTGAACCTTAGTGTATCAAAAACTATCATATCTTGCTTATAGCTTTTAGCAAATTGATAAGAGACCTCAGTGTTGTATTCATCGATCTTCTTGAAAAAATCTAGCCACCCAGCATTTTGGAAAAGTTTTGCACATCCTACGAATTGATCAATCCATTTCAAGTCTGTGGGCTCAGCCCTATTAGTTTTACCACTTTTTCCCATCTCAACTGAATGACTGAACGCTGGTACTTTTCAGGGCCTTGTCACTGACCTATCAGCTGCTTTTCCTCCTTAAGCCTCTAAGGTTTTAATAATTAGCTTTCCTCAATATTCTTTGACTGTTTCCTTTTGTTTTCTAACGTAGGATAGGTTTTACCACAGGCTCAAATGATTTAGGTCACAGTGTGCTCCATACTCTTCACTAAAACTATGGGTGAAATTTAGCTATCATTCAGTTTGTCATTAAAATAGCTGACCATCTCCAGAATGTACTTCAACACCTGTGTATTGAGACTCAGTACCAAAAATAACCCTTAATTCCTTCTAGTGTCACCTATGAGCAATATCTGTACAGAAAAGCTTTGCATAAATGATCTCAGCTGCTAGCTCTTTAGACCAACTGAAGACTGTTTATCTATTGGATGAGAAGATATATAAAACAAAAACAATCTTAAATCTATTCACTTTCTGCTCCCAGCAGTTTTTAGCACCAAAATGAATCAGTTTTAGCACCTAATGAGATTAGGTCTTCATGTAATCTCAGATGTTTAGCTCCTTCGTTGCATTGTGTACAGCTAGCAGACCCATTTGTGAAGTTTAGACACTATAAAATGCACAGCTCTTCACATCACCACACTTTTAGGCTTTGACAGGGTCATGCTCAATAAAAATTTCTATTTTTCAACTAGTCACTCACCAACACTTCTAATCTCCTTATCTCTTCGACAGGAATGTTGTTTAAAGCATACATTAACGTTTTTCTTAACCAATTTTGACAAAACAAACTTTACTGAGAAAGCCCCAAATTAGCAGTCGCTAATAGGTTATCGCGGAATACCTCTTTAATGTCTTACTGCAGTTGCTTAAAATCACTGCTTGTGCTGTCTTATTGCCGAATTGAAGTATACAGGTGTCTTCAGATGCTCAATTTAATACCAGCTGGCAGGACGTGAAAGCCCTAATTTTCTCTGTAACCGTGAAAACCCAACAACTCCTCTGTAACTGCAGCTTCCGACTTTTAGGCAAATGTTGTCGCTCCACTAAGTCTTCAGTTTTGCAATGTATGCATGGAATAACTTCCCTCACATCAAACTCGGTGTATGCCTCTATCTGTCATGATATGTTGAGTTCAAACTGATGATTATCACAATCTCTTCCACGACACGAATCACATCTATTTTCATGATGATAATTGGAGCAACACGTATCACAATCCTTAAAACATGCGATTAGTCATTTAGGAATCTAAATCATGCAAAAATTCAGTTTAAAAAACGATGATTCCGGCGCGCGCGATATTCTTGTAGTGCCACTGTGTTAATTTTTCATGGTTGCGCTACAAGAATAATTTGCATTTAATTTTGGCGCTACTTTAACCCTTTTTTCCATTTTGAGTGAAATTTAAGTGACAAACTATGCTCAAGATGTTATTTGTGAGTCCATTATTCAACATAATGACCTTAGAGCCCTTCCAAAACCTAAAGGGACAAAAATAAATAAAAATCTAAAGGCAAAGTTCAAAATTTCACTTAAAACCCAAAAATTTTCTAAAAGAAGTAGAAACAAACTTAAGAAAATGAGAAAATTTTTAATAAAAATGCCAATCAAACATAAAATTTTAAGAAACAAGTTCCTGACTTAACATCTGGCTCCAGCTGCGGGATGAAGTCCTCCCTGTGAGGCTTCAAGAACCTGTAGACCAATGTCTTCTGTCTGCTACCTACTTGTCTGCAAAAATTCCATTGGGCTATGGAGTCTTTATTATGCTTCACTCACACCAGTATGTACAATGAAAAGTGTAAATATCCTTATAGACTGTAAAAATGCTTGAGGAATCGTCCATTAACAGGACTGGATAACTCCTCACCTTCCAAAGACTGCAGAATAAAAGTATTATTCTCCAAAACTTTAGACACTAGGAAAGGGCCAAACCAGAGGTTGTCAAACTTACCATGCTTACCTTTTTGCTCTTTCCTTGCATCCCACCTTAGAACCATATCACCGACTAAGAAATTATTTTATTTGATGTTCATGTCAAATCTGTTTTTGATCTTTAATCTGTACAATTGTGCCTTTTCATCCACCTTTTCCCTGCTTTGCTGCAGCTCTATCATTTCATAAATTATTCTCTGCATATCATTTGGCTCCTCCTTGTCTCTTCTTTCCCACTGAATATCATTGTTCCTGCGTTCTCTAGGCATGAACCTGGGGGCAAACTGTCTTCTAAATGGGTTCTGATTATTGGGATTTCCTTCACCTTCTAAAGCAGGCTTGTTGGAATTTTTCTCAAGCTCTAATTTGTTCAATTTTGCAGTCAGAATTTTTACCAACTTAGCCATTTCATCAATCTTTCCTTCAGCAGAATGAGGAGCAGAACTTCCTGAAGCTTCTTCCTTCTTTCCTTTTCTATCATAAAGCTGCTGGGCTGTTTCTTTCTTTAATCTATTTGCAGCCAGTATGTTGGATTCTACTTCCAATGCTACATCCTGCATATTTAATAAAGAGATAGGTCTCCTTTCTCTCAGTAATAAGGAGAACTCGTGATCAAAGGCATTTGCATATGTCAATTTGGCAGATGTTTTAGTAGGCTTAATCTCTGTAGGAATTCTACTGTACATTTTGTTAAACCTCTTCGAAAAATCTGCAATAGTCTCATCTATTTTCCTCCTAAGAGCTCCAAACTCAATTATGTAGTATGTATGGTCTTTAGTGTCCCCCCATTGTCTCATGAAGAGATCACAAAGTTCTTCAATGATAGTGATGGAGTTAGCAGGCAACTCTCTGAACCATTTCCTAACATCTCTATCCAGGATTTGTACGAACATTCTCATCCATACATCCTTGGACTCAATATTTTTATTATCAGCATAACTAAGGAAAGCTTCCCAGTGTTCTTCAGCAGTGGTTTCCCCTTGTCCATTGAACCTAGGCAAATATTTTTGGTAGTCACCCCCAGGCAGTGCATTTAAAGGATGAGGCAAGACCAATGGTGCATATCCAGCTGCAACCATCTGGTCCATCATATCTATGGGTGGATTTTGGGTTGCCATTTTTGGACTGACTGACTTGTATGATGTAGAAGCTTGACTGGAACTTGTTTGAAAGGGGTTTTTTCCTAATTTTAGCTGAAAGAGAGGTATCTTACTAGGAGAGGCAGTTTTAGCTTTCAAGAAGGATTGAGGATTAGTAAAAACTTGGAAACTACTATCAGGAATTGTAGGCTTTAACCAGTCTGAAACTTCTTCTTCTTTTCTCAGAAAAACTGAATATGATGAATCACCCAATAGGTCAGGGTCACACAGGGCTGGTAAATATTGAGGCCTTTTAATTTTCCTTGCTGTCTTTAATATCTGTTCAGGGTCTGTCACACCCAACTGCAATGGTGAAGTAGGTCTATTTCTGGTTCCCACTCCTCTAGTAGCCACTGTGTCAAATCTGGTGAAAAGTAGCCTTAAAGATGTGCTGGTTTAAGTTCACCTCTTAAAACCAGTAAAAAGATAAGTATCCCAGGGAAAAATCTGTTTTCAACTTTGCTCCCCGGCAACGGCGCCAAAGATGTTTCTGCCAGAAATTGTTTCCAAGGCTATGAAGAAACAAGCCAACACAATCTCAAAAAAAACTCAATAAAGTAAACTAGGTTTTAGGGTTTCTGTAATGTTTTCTTGGTTGTAAATTTGGTGACAAATAGGGAATACACTCATGAGCTAAACAAGAACTGAATCATAAGTAGGGAAAGACAAATATGCATAATATAATTACCAGAATCCAATAGCACATGATAATGAAGTTCATTCACAAAAGATAAGCACGACCAGCAAAGAAACCCTAAACCAGCAATGAATTTATCAGTCATGCAACTAAACAAGTAAAAAATGAAGCCAAAACATATACTGAAGGGTGAAAAGGATCATATATTTCATAATCTGTCATCAAATACATATGAGAGTTATGATACTTAGCTCACAAACAAGTCCAATTGACCTCCTGAAGTATCCCAAACATTGAACCTCCCTTCTGTCTTTCTCCTCTATCTAAATACTATTCCTCAACAAAAATCAGTTAGGGTTAAAACCCTAACTGTCTTCAGCTAACTACTCGATGAGATAAAGCTAAATTACAATTTACAAAATAAGATATTTTTCAAAACATAGTAAACAACTGACTAACTAAAATGTTTCTCAAAAAGACATAACAATAACTGACTAACTAACAAACTCAAAGGTCCTTTGCAGCTTCAGCTAGCAAGGATATTCCATCTAAAGCTTGGGCTTTCTTCTTGGCTCTCTTCTGCTCATCTTCCAAATCAGCTACCCTTTTTGTGAGTTCTTCATTCTGCTGCTCCAAACTTCTGACAGTCTGCTTCAGCTCTTTACATTGCAAATCTGTATTTCTCTTTCTCTTTAAGGCCTCCTTAGAAATTGCTATTAGCTCCTGATAATGCTCATTTACCTCTTGTAGATCTTTCCTGAGCCTTTTATTTGCCAAGATTAGGCCATCATTAGTCTCCTGCATATAATCCATTTGATGTCTGTATTGTTTAATAGTTCTTTGCAAGTTTTCCCTATCAGAATCAAAAGCCTTTCCTGTTGTGGTATCTTGTACATTACTGGGCATCCATGGTATATCAAGCTTCCTGAAAATATCTTCATCTTCTTGTAGCAGACTTGTAGAAATATCAAGAAAATTAGGGTTTTCCTGAATGTTTGTCTCCTTAGGTATAGCTTCATCTTTCAACTGCTGGTCTTCAACATAAGGAACCTTAGTTTCTTCTTCCTGCTGTTGTTTCAACAGTTCAGCTCTCAATTCAAAAAATACTGTAGATAGTTTAGTCTCGGTGATATTTGAATCTTCTACTGACTGTAATGACTTTTTTGCTTTTACAGGATGAAAGATGAAGTTTTTGCAACTGTTTCTTTCCTTCTTTTACTGCTAACCTTGTCAACCTTTAGGTTTTCATCTGCAGAGTCATCATCCAGAACAGTCACCTCTTTGGTATTCAAGCTTGGGTTAAGCAGTTTCTTCATATTCAACCTTAACTTATTCCTTCGCCTGGTTTTAGGCCTCCAAGCTGGGGCTGATTCTCCCTTCATCTTCAGATTTCTTCCTTGATGCTTGTGTCACATCCCTAGTTTTGACCCCGTTTGCATGATGTATATATTGTAATTAATCGTGGTGAGGAGCTCAAGGAAAAATCCCCACCATCGATTTGGTTTTGCATGTTTCGGCAATAGGGATGTTTGCCGATGGTATGTCGTGCTAAAAGGCACATTATAATTCGGCATCATGTAAATATGCACATCAATTAAAATAAACCACAACCAGCTACGGCAGTGCAACGTTAAAATGAAAAGGGCATGGTTCCAAAGGATAAGGGGTGGGGGATGTCAAACCTTGGTTGATAGGGGAAAAACCCATGTTTCACCACCTTTGTTGTTTGTCACCTTTTGTCTCATCCAACCTTGTCAACCTCTTTAATGCTTCAGCTGGTGGTTGAGGAGTTATGGCTAAGTGGATGAGGGCATTTATTGCTGGAGAAAAACGAGGGTAAAGAGGCAAGCAGTTCCTCTGATGGTCGGTTCATTCCCTCCATTGTCTATTGGCCTCACGCAGAGAGACCTGCCGTTTGTCCTCACGCAGGCTATGAGTCTTACCCTGTGTTCCTCATGCACCAGTCGCGGCTCTTCTCTGGTTGTGCACATAGTGGGCAGGTAGAACGACCTCAAGGGCCCGATTTTCTCTGGTATGTGTCATATTCGTGGCTTTAATCCACATTTTCTGCTTGCTGTTGATTTCAACCACGATTTGGGTTGCTGTTGGTTTCACCCACGATTTGGGTTGCTGTTGATTTCACCCACGAATTGGGTTGCTGTTGATTTCACCCACGATTTGGGTTGTTGATTGGTTTCACCCACGTTTTGTGGGCTGTGGTGCTCAAATTTGTTTTGGGCCACTGTTGATTTCCAATATGTTGGCTGAGTTTCCCTGTTTTGGGACTGTGCATAGTTGCCATCGTTTCATTGTGTGTTGGGCTGTTGAATTGTCTTGGTTTTGGGTTGCTGTGGATGCAATCATCTTGGGGTGTTGTGGCTGAGTTGTTTTGGCCACGTTAGGGCCAAGAACAACCCAGTAGTGTGGCTGGACTTCAGCTGTGCTTCATCCTTGGTTTGGGATTATTCCCGATTATTTTGCTTTCTTCACAGGGCTGTGAAGGGATTGTTTTGCTGCGGTTATGCAGTGGTTGTCCCCTTGGGATGTGTTGGCTTGGCCAATTTGCTGAAGTTCTGTCAAACCCAGCTGTGTTGGTTTGGCTGTGTGTGTCCTCTGGCTATGTGTAAGCCTGCATTGACCCTTAGTCCTTGAGGAATCATGCCCAGCTCGGGGGTGGCAGCGTTGTTGAGAGAGTGATGAGCATGCTGGCCTATGGTTGGGTGGAACGTTGCAGCGACGTAGCTGGTTGCGGGCAAGTTCTTCATCAACAGATAAGTGCTGCTGTCTATATTCCATCTCTGTACATATATTGATGTCAATTAATGAACCATATTGAACATGGTGGAATGCTGGAGATGTATGTGTTTTGCTTCCATTGTATGACTCAAGGATTATGCATATGTGCATCCTTGTATGCTTGGCATTACTGTTATGATGCATGTTTAAGCTCCCAATTTCAGCATTGATTTTCCATGTTTATGTTCATGGGGCGGTTTTCCCGGTCTATATTTAGGGTTCGTCGCGTCCTTTTCACCGGTCTGAGGGACGGGGACGTGACAGAATGGTATCAGAGCTCTGGGTTGCAGCAATGGGCCTCTATGGGCCAAGAAAGAGCCGCTGATAGAGGGCAGAATTACCCTCTATGTCCAGCAGAACAGCAGTGAGCCAATGAACTCAGAAAAACAGTCTAAGTGTTGAGCGGTCGGACCAGTGGAGGAAGTGGAATTCCGCTGTTGCGGAAGGACTGGAAAAGTGAGCTTTCGCTGTTGCGGAAGGGTTGGAGAAGTAAAGCTTCTGCCGTTGCGGACGGTGAAGCAATTCCACGTCCGACGTAAGAGTCATCCGACTTCCGATGTGCAAAGACCGTCGACAGCCGACGCGGTCAAAGAAAAATTTGTCTTAGTGTTGGAACAGTCGGAAGGTAAATTGGTCCGATGTCCGACGTTACGAAAGACCGCCGACGTCTGACGTTAAAATCATTTTCCATAAGTGCCGATCAGAAGGATTCAGACTTTGGCGAGCCACCGTTGCGGAAGCCAAAGCCATTTGGCTTCCGATGTGAAAGTCCGTCGACGTCCGACGTTCAATTTGTTGCAAGCGCCAAATCGGAAGAGATGGCGAAGTGGGCGTTCGTCGTTGTGGACGAATTGGTGAAGTTTTCCGTCCGCCGTTGCGGAAGCCAAAGTCATCTGGCTTCCGATGTCAGAAGTCAGCCGACAACCGACGTCGATGACAGTCAAAAATAAGTTCGCCAATCGGAAGGGAAAACGTTCAGCGAGCCGAACCGTTGCGGAAGAGAGAGTGGTAAAGGAGCCAATTCGACGGAAGAGAGAATGGTAGAGGAGCCGATTCGGCGGAAGAGAGAATGGAAGAGGAGCTGATTCTGCGGAAGGAAGAATGGTTCTGGGAGCCGATTTCAACTATTTTGAGAAGGATTTTTTAGCTGTTTTTCAGGGGAATTTTCAGGGCCGAAAAAGAGAAATTGGTAGCAATCTAATGCGCCAGATTGCGCGAAAACCAATGATTTACAAAAAAAAAAACGAGGGCGTTGCCCTCGACCCGGGGGCAAGCCCCCTTGACCCCCGTCGTCCCTTGAGACAGTCACTCTTGTGAAAAGAAGATTCTATGTTTTGGGCAAATTAGTAAAACCCAAAATTCATAAAAGATGAATGGTGCTTTGAAAATGAAATCTTCAAGGTGGCTGAAGTTGGCACCCAATCCAAATGCAGCTGTGTGTAAAATGCAAAGATTTGGTGAAAATCTTCATTCTTGGAAGTGGTGTGGTTTTCACATCCGAGATCGGAATGAAGCATGTGAACAGGCGTTGGAAAGCTTATCCAGTGGGGAACGAGGATAAGTGACCGAAATCTGAGCAGGAAGCAGGAAAGTGCTAATAATGGCCGCTGTTATCAAATGGAAAAATATGGACAATTGCATGCCCAGGGGCAGCAAGGACTATGAATTCAACCAGCTACTATGTGAAAAAGGAATTCCATGAGAAGATGAGGGATTTAAAAGGGAAGTTTTCCTCAGACCCTATCTTGCTGATTATAACTACATTTCCTAAGTTTATGCTTCAAATGCATGAGGATATGTATTGCATGCATAGGACATTGCATGATTGGTAAGAATATTGGAAAATATATATATGAACCACTAATGATAATCATTGTTTTGATGCTGGCATTAGTGGACAAACCAACGATGACATGGAACCGGATGAATATGTTGCTAATGCTGATAAATGAGACCAGCAACCCTATGGAGAAGGGATAAGGCAACGAGTCCATAACAAAAGTTGGTGAGCAAATTCTGCAATCTCCTGCAAAGGACCAACCAAATTGGTCATACCTAGGTGTAAGTACGACCCATGCAGGTAAGAGTTTGCTTATGACAAATTCCAAGGAGTGGTAAAGGTAAGAGACCTCATACCCTGTGGATGTTGGAATGTAGAAAGGTGTCATGTCTATATATGTTGATGACATTGATTATAGTAATGCATCCTATATGAGGTAGTTATGGTTAATCCATGCACTGTATATTGAATGCAAGATAGCATGAATGGATATGCATTAGAAAGATTTTATGAATCTTATAGTTATGCAATGGATGTATGCATATGAAGGGTGTGAGTGACTGATTGCATAAGTGTAGGTGCAATGTTGCGATGTATTGCATGAATGCATTGGGATGAGTGCATGTGATATCATGAATGACCAACAGCTGAAATGATGAATTAATAATAATTCTAGAACTGTTTCGAAGGCTGTTATGAATGCAGGATAGTCATGATCAGTTGGCTGCCAGAAATGCTCTATTGAAGAGCAAGGTGGTATGAATGATACGCTTGTGAAGTAAGGAGTATCCAACCACTTCATTTAATTGCATGAATGATATGACTATACCTTGCAATGTTAGCATGACAATGATTGCACGAAGTAAATGAGTTTTGGTATATATTCATGTGACTAACAGCGCGAAGTATTTGAATTTTATAAATTTTGAAAATGCTTCAGTGATGGTTGTAGCAAAGAGATAGTATATGCATCCATACTTACCAAGTGTTTGGTTGATGGAAGCTCATGTTTCAGGTAGATTATTTTGAGCATGGAAGAGAGAGGTAAGATCCTGACCAATGCTAGAATCTACCATATGATATGCATAATAGCTTATTAAATTTGAATTGTGAATTTCAAATTTAAGAAATTGCTGACAACTACTAGTCACTACTGGCTTGCACAAGCTTGTGTTTAGATGTTTGA
Organism: Pseudotsuga menziesii; assembly: GCA_001517045.1. Taxonomy (NCBI): domain Eukaryota; kingdom Viridiplantae; phylum Streptophyta; class Pinopsida; order Pinales; family Pinaceae; genus Pseudotsuga; species Pseudotsuga menziesii. The sequence continues at coordinate 826,006 of LPNX011083658.1, forward strand.
AGCTTATGTTTCAGGTATATTATTCCGAGAATGGCATTGAGAGGTAAGATCCTGACCAATTCCAGAATCTACCATTTATGAGAAGAAAATCTCATGGCGGTGAAAGTAGTTGATATACATAATGGGTTGTTAAATTTGAATTATGGATTTCGGATTTAAGAAAGTACTAACGACTACTAATCATTGTTGGCTTGTGTGAGGTTGTGTCAGGAGGGACACATGGTAAGTGGGTATTCATGTTATGATAGTAAGCATAAAATTATAATGGGCATAGTAATGCTGCTTACAAGAGACCCACAATTGAGCAAGTCAATTTATGTAGTAGATAGAATTGCAAATTCTTATTGAATTCGATTGCTAATGTCATTGCTTGGTTATGGAACGATCAATTTGGATTGTAGTATCAGGTAATGATTGACGGTTTGGCTATTTGATGAATGTGTCAGGGGTACACATTGCAGGAAGATCATGTGTGATGACCTGCAAGAGCCAAACTTCATGGGAAGGTTTTCCCTTATCTTGGAAATGGGTTTCAGGTGAAACGCCATTAGACATTTTGAAATGTCTCATCTGCACTGCATGTTTGGTAATAACATGAGTGAGATGGTATGGGTTATGTCGGTAAGACATGTGTGGATACAAACTATGTTGGGAGCAGGGATGGGGGCTTGGTTTGCTTAAACCTAGTGATTGGAAACCACACAGACAGAGCTAGAGGGATGAATTTCTTCTCCACAACCCCGGGATAGCACTGGAAGGGAATGCAGGGCCTGAGGGACTAAGTAGCAGAGAAGGGACTGATTCATTGTACTGGGTGTGTGTGGGTGTCGTAGAAGTCACGCTAGTTCTGGTGTAGGTGTTCCTGGCTCGGCGATGAGCTCACCAGCTTAGCATCTAGCCTTTCCCAACTTCTTGACGGTGCCTGACAGATATCAAAGGGCATACTACGACGAAAAATGGATAAGTGTTCTATAACCCTTGCTATGAATATGCATGTTTAATTATTAAATTCTATATGCAGAACATGTTTTGATTTAGTATCCATTATGACCAAAGGATATGAAATGTGATTACAGTTTTGGAGCAATAACGCTGATGGGTTTGCTTGTATTGCTTGTGTTGCTTGTGTTGACAGGCTAAAGGTAAAAGGTAAATGGTTGTTGTGAGGGGTTGCGGAGTAAGGGTTATTGTTGATATAAGTGTATGTGTTATTATTGACATAAGTGTATGATGGCTGTGATATGCCTAAGGATCCATAGTAGATCCTAGACCTGGAAATGGTCATGATAAAGTTCCAAGCCCAGTTGACATGAGGAATGTACTGGCCGGACATTAATTATTTGATGTTGTGGAGTAGCCGGTGTGCTGACCTAACATCTGAGTCCATAGGCGATCCCAAGGCTTGCAAAGCAAAGCAGGATCCTGTGGACGAACGAGGAAACGTACAATACAGATAAGTATTGGATTATTTTGCTTATGAATATACATGTGTATATGATTTGGTTATGATGTTTTAAGCTCTTGTTCTAGGGGTAAAAATGATGAGAATAAACTAAACATGTGAATTATTCAATGTTTGGATATAGGTATCGCTGGAGGCGAGGAATATGAGAGCATCCTAGAGGTGCATGTGGACATGTGACTGTCCTGGAAAGCTCGGAATGAGCGGTAATGAAAAGGTGCTAGTAAGACGGGGGAGTCCTAGCAGTCGAGACAAACCATGTGGAGAGACCCCATGGTTTAGAGGTCTGGAATAGACCAAAGACACTAAGTGTCATGACCAAGAAGGATTGGTCCAACATTCACAGTGAAGTGAAAGAGACTGAAAGCATGAAAAGCCACAATGATGGTGTGGGTTCCAAGATGGAACAGAACAAAGAGGGGAAAAACTCTTACTGCTCTCTCTTGCCTTTTGATTATATATATAAATATATGTTATGCATTGTGAAAACAAAGGAATTGTTGAATGCATGTATGATTGAGAATGAAATGTGTGTATTTACTTAAGTAAATTTGTGAATGCTGGAATAGTTAATTCCCTGCCCAGGAATGGACATGAATGAGCTCATGTGCCTATTGGGGGAAGGCATGAAAAACATGAAAGTCTCCTTGATGAGACTTGGACTGTCATGCCAACTGGGGAAATTAATTGACTGATTTTAATTTCTACATTATGCTTGGTCTGATAGAATTTCAATGGTGCATTTCACAGGTGAGAAAAGTGAAACCAGGTGGTGCACGTTGATTATGGCAGCAAATCAAAAGTTGTTGGACTTAGCTGGAAGTCTCCTTCAAGTGATTGCTAAGACCCAAGAGAATCTTGGGGAGATGCTCAGGATACAGAAAAGGCAGAGTGAAATGAACCACCAAATTTTGCAAGACTCTATTGGTTTGGAAAGGGAGGTGAAAAGCCTTTTGGGAGCAATCGGCAAGGGAAAGGAAGGTGGATCAGCAATGGGACAATTGTCCAAGCGACCCGATAAGAAACGGTCCAGGCATGAAGACTCAAAGGAAATTGAGTAGGTAAAGATGAAGCATCCAGTGAGATGCTGGAGATGCAGAGGACATCATTTACGGCGGGACTGCCCAATGAGAGAACATGATGAAGGCCATAGCCACAAAGTTCCTAGACTTCGGGATCAACAGGAAGCTGAGAACCAGCAGGAAAATTCCATGGAAGCCGAGAGGCTTGGTCTTGAACGTTCAAAGTAAATGATTGAACGTGGGATAGATCTACAATTTTGAAATTTTGATGTGCAAATGTATATGTATTGTATATATGTAATGGAACACCAAGGACGGTGTTATTCTAAGGGGGAGGGGAATGTCACATCCCCGGTTTTGACCCCGTTTGCATGATGTATATATTGTAATTAATTGTGGTGAGGAGCTCAAGGCAAAATCCCCACCATCGATTTGGTTTTGCATGTTTCGGCAATAGGGATGGTTGTCGATGGTATGTCGTGCTAAAAGGCACATTATAATTCGGCATCATTTAAATATGAACATCAATTAAAATAAACCACAACCAGCTACGGCAGTGCAACGTTAAAATGAAAAGGGCATGGTTCCAAAGGATAAGGGGTGGGGGATGTCAAACCTTGGTTGATAGGGGAAAAACCCATGTTTCACCACCTTTGTTGTTTGTCACCTTTTGTCTCATCCAACCTTGTCAACCTATTTAATGCATCAGTTGGTGGTTGAGGAGTTATGGCTGAGTGGCTGAGGGCATTTATTGCTGGAGAAAAACGTGGGTAAAGAGGCAAGCTGTTCCTCTGATGGTCGGTTCATTCCCTCCATTGTCTGTTGGCCTCACGCAGAGAGACCTGCCATTCATCCTCATGCAGGCTATGAGTCTTACCCTGTGTTCCTCACGCACCAGTCGCGGCTCTTCTCTGGTTGTGCACACAGTGAGCAGGTAGAACAACCTCAAGGGCCTGATTTTCTCTGGTATGTGTCATATTCGTGGATTTAATCCACGTTTTCTGCTTGCTGTTGATTTCACCCACGATTTGGGTTGCTGTTGGTTTCACCCATGATTTGGGTTTCTGTTGGTTTCACCCACGATTTGGGTTGCTGTTGATTTCACCCACGAATTGGGTTGCTGTTGATTTCACCCACGATTTGGGTTGTTGATTAGTTTCACCCACGTTTTGTGGGCTGTGGTGCTCAAATTCGTTTTGGGCCACTGTTGATTTCCAATATGTTGGCTGAGTTTCCCTGTTTTGGGACTGTGCATAGTTGCCATCGTTTCATTGTGTGTTGGGCTGTTGAATTGCCTTGGTTTTGGGTTGCTGTGGATGCAATCATCTTGGGGTGTTGTGGTTGAGTTGTTTTGGCCACATTAGGGCCAAGAACAACCCAGCAGTGTGGTTGGACTTCAGCTGTGGTTCATCCTTGGTTTGGGATTATTCCCAGTTGTTTTGCTTTCTTCACAGGGCTGTGAAGGGATTGTTTTGCTGCGGTTATGCAGTGGTTGTCCCCTTGGGATGTGTTGGCTTGGCCAATTTTCTGAAGGTCTGTCAAACCCAGCTATGTTGGTTTGGCTATGTGTGTCCCCTGGCTATGTGTAAGCCTGCATTGACCCTTAGTCCTTGAGGAATCATGCCCAGCTCGGGGGTGGCAGCGTTTCTAAGAGAGTGATGAGCATGCTGGCCTATGGTTGGGTGGAACGTTGCAGCGACGTAGCTAGTTGCGGGCAAGTTCTTCATCAATAGATAAGTGCTGCTGTCTATACTCCATCTCTGCACATATATTGATGTCAATTAATGAACCATATTGAACATGGTGGAATGCTGGAGATGTATGCGTTTTGCTTCCGCTGTATGACTGAAGGATTATGCATCTGTGCATCCTTTTATGCTTGGCATTACTGTTATGATGCATGTTTAAGCTCCCAATTTCAGCATTGATTTTCCATGTTTATGTTCATGGGGCGGTTTGCCCGGTCTGTATTTGGGGTTCGTCGCGTCCTCTTAGCCGGTCTGAGGGACAGGGACGTGACAGCTTGACTGTAGCAAAGTCCATCACTTCAACCCTGTTCTTCTTTCTCCTAGGTCTGACTATCTTGTTTTCCAAAGTGGAAAATTCCTTACATGTATCAACCCTAGCTTCACTTTTAATAATGGATTCATCTTCCTCTAACAAATAACCTTCATCTTCTGATAGGATAGTAATTGGACTTCTTGGTCTGACCTGAATGTTTTCTTCTTTGACAACAATCTGCTTTGCGAAAACAATCTTCTCCTTCATGAAAGCTTCTGTTGTTGCCTTACCCTGTAGAGGCTGATCCTCTTTTTGTGTAAACAGTGAGCATTTACCTTCACTGTTAGCTGCAAACTTTTGAGGTTCATTGTCATCCTTCAAAGGCTCTTGTGCTTCTTCAAGTTTAACCTCTTTCTTGTCTTCAGACTTGATCTTTTGACCTAGTTTCCTAACTAGGGTTTTTCCTTTATCAACCTGCTTTTTTGTTTGCAGCTCCTCTCGCTTGATTTGAAAACCAGTCCAGAACAGAAAATAATTCCATGTTTTCCCTTCCTTTTGTAGATCAGTACTAATGATGAGTTTAATCAAACCATGGTGGAAGATAGATTGTGAAGTATGATCCTGATGGTCTTTTACTCTACTAGACATCTTCTGGAGACTTTTAAGCAAGAAAAAAGGAAGGCTCATTTTAGATTCACCAACCAAATGTTGTAGAAATCTAAAATGGTATTTGAAGACATAGGCATATCTGCCTTCACAGGTGATATATCTTTGCAAGATTCTAATAGGCTCCACCCACTCACTTCTGAAATTTTGGATCAGTATTCCTTTACTCCAGTCTAGAGTAACACCAGGTAAGTGGTACCTCTGGGCATTAAAAGTAAAAGGCAACTTCTTAAACCACATTTCACCTTCATTTTTGATCCTTGTAGCCTTAGAAATTAGCTCCACAGTCAATTTGAACCTTAGTGTATCAAAAACTATCATATCTTGATTATAGCTTTTAGCAAATTGATAAGAGACCTCAGTGTTGTATTCATCGATCTTCTTGAAAAAATATAGCCACCCAGCATTTTGGAAAAGTTATGCACATCCTGGGAATTGATCAATCCATTTCAAGTCTGTGGGCTCAACCCTATTAGTTTTACCACTTTTTCCCATCTGAGCTGAATTACTGAATGCTGGTACTTTTCAGGGCCTTGTCACTGACCTAGCAGCTGCTTTTCCTCCTTAAGCCTCTAAGGTTTTAATAATCAGCTTTCCTCAATCTTCTTTGACTGTTTCCTTTTGTTTTCTAACGCAGGATAGGTTTTACCACAGGCTCAAATGATTTAGGTCACAAAGTGCTCCATACTCTTCACTAAAACTAAGGGTGAAATTTAGCTATCATTCAGTCTATCATTAAAATAGCTGACCATCTCCAGAATGTACTAGAACACCTGTGTATTGAGACTCAGTACCAAAAAAACCCTTAATTCCTTCTAGTGTCACCTATGAGCAATCTCTGTACAGAAAAGCTTTGCATAAATGATCTCAGCTGCCAGCTCTTTAGACCAACTGAAGATTGTTTATCTATTGGATGAGAAGATATATAAAACAAAAACAAGCTTAAATCTATTCACTTTCTACTCCCAGCAGTTTTTAGCACCAAAATGAGTCAGTTTTAGCACCTAATGAGACTAGGTATTCATGTAATCTCAGATGTTTAGCTCCTTCGTTGCATTGTGTATAGGTAGCAGACCCATTTGTGAAGTTTAGACACCATAAAATGCACAGGTCTTCACATCACCACACTTTCAGGCTTTGACAGGGTCATGCTCAATAAAAATTGCTATTTTTCAACTAGTCACTCACCAACACTTCTAATCTCCTTATCTCTTCGACAAGAATGTTGTTTAAAGCATACATTAACATTTAGCTTAATCAATTTTGACAAAACAAACTTTACTGAGAAAGCCCCAAATTAGCAGTCACTAATACGTCATCGCGGAATACCTCTTTAATGTCTTACTGCAGTTGCTTAAAATCACTCCTTGTGCTGTCTTATTGCCGAATTGAAGTATACAGGTGTCTTCAGATGCTCAATTTAATACCAGCTGGCAAAACGAGAAAGCCCTAATTTTCTCTGTAACCATGAAAACCCAACAACTCCTCTGTAACTGCAGCTTCCGACTTTCAGGAAAATGTCATCGCTCCACTAAGTCTTCAGTTTGGCAATGTATGCATGGAATAATTTCCCTCACATCAAACTCGGTGTATGCCTCTATCTGTCATGATATGCTGAGTTCAAACTGATGATTATCATGATCTCTTCCATGACACGAATCACATATATTTTAATGAGGATAACTGAAGCAACACGTATCACAATCCTTAAAACATGCGATTAGTCATTTAGGAATCTAAATCATGTGAAAATTCAGTTTAAAAAACGATGATTCCGGTGCACGCAATATTCTTGTAGCGCCACTGTGTTAATTTTTCATGGTTGCGCTACAAGAATAATTTGCATTCAATTTTGGCGCTACTTTAACCCTTTTTTCGATTTTGAGTGAAGTTTAAGTGACAAACTATGCTCAAGATGTTATTTGTGAGTCCATTATTCAACATAATGACCTTAGAACCATTCCAAAACCTAAAGGGACAAAAATAAATAAAAATCTAAAGGCAAAGTTCAAAATTTCACTTAAAATCCAAAAATTTCCTAAAAGAAGTAGAAACAAACTTAAGCAAATGAGCAAACTTGGAATAAAAATGCCAATCAAACATAAAATTTTAAGAAACAAGTTCCTGACTTAACAGTGTGTAAGGGATAGAATGATGCATTTGAATACCTGCATCTGCACAATAATTAATAAACTCAGATTTGACATACTCACCACCATTGTCAGATCTGAGGACCTTGAGTTTCCTCCTAGACTGGTTTTCAACCAAAGCCTTAAAGACTTTGAAGAGGCCAAAAACTTCAGACTTGTGTTTCAGGAAGTAAACCCAGCAATACCTGGAAAATTCATCTATGAGAGTCAATGCATATTTGGCCTGACTCATGGACATATGAGGGAATGGGCCAACAACATCACTGTGGATCAACTCGAGGGGTGCAGAGGTTCTCTCATGACTAGCTCTCTCAAATTTATGCTCTGGGTGTTTTCCTAGGATACAACCTTGGCAGACTCCTTTGGAAAATTTTATCTTGGACAACCCTATGACCATCTCTTTTTCACTAAGATCAAAAAGATACTTGTAATTTAGGTGGCCAAATCTTTCATGCCAAAGCTTTCTTGCCTCATTAGCATGAATCAGAAGAGCAGAGGGGTTTGAGTAGGGTAGGAAGTGTGAGAACATGTATACCTTCTGAGTATGATTTGCAACTCCTTTTGCAATGACTTTACCACTTGAGATCTCTGTGATCTCAACTTCATCAGGGGAGAATATGACCTTCTTTGGAGACCCAGTGTGAGTCATCTGGTACACTGATAAGAGGTTGGAGGCAAGACCAGGAACATAAAACACATTGCTGAACTGACCATGATCAAGATCAATCCTCCCTTTGCCCAAACTTTCAGTGAGAGAGTCATCTCCCAGTACTATAGGTGGTCCTTTCAACATTTCAAGTGAGGTGAATGCCTCCTTGGTCGAAACCATGTGTCTTGAAGCTCTAGAATCAATGATGAAACTAGGTGAGCTTGATGTGCCAGCAACCAATGCATGAATTCTCTCTCTGTCTTCTCAACTTGATCCTCCTTCCCTCTTCTTTGAGATTTCTGGAAGGGAGATGCCATTCTTCTCTAGGAGTTGGGTCATCATGTCTATTTGCTTTTTCATACAGGATATTTCCGTGTGATTGCCCTTGTTGCAGTATGCGCACTTGCTCATTTCTCCTTTGTTTTTCTTCTTCTGGGTGTTCTTCTTGGAACCTTGTGGCTCCTCTGGAGACTTGTTCTTGTCTCTCTTTTGCTCAGGTGGATTTTTAGCTTTCTTTTTTCTTTTTTAATCCACCTTTGAATCTACAGCGACCAGAGCTTGGTCTTTGGATGGTTTGATGGTGTCCATCATCACCAGCTTGTCCTGTTCTTGTGTGAGAGATTCCATGAAATCTGCAAGGCTAGGCATCTTCCAGGTTCGAGCTGTCAACTTTGTGGCATAGAAGGTCAAAACAAACACTGAATAGTCAGGGCAAAGCTTCGAGAGTATGGCCAATACCAGCTGATCATCCTTCTTTTCGATCCCACATTGTTTTAGCTGCAAAACAAGTGCTTTGAACTTGGAGAAATAGAGTTGCAGGGATTCAAAGCTACAAGAACTCAGGGAGATTAGTTCATTTTTGATTTGATGTCCCCTCATCTCATCTGTCTTTCCAAAAATATCAGTAAGCTTCTCCCATACTTCATTCGGTGATGTTAATCCATCAAGATGGAAAAGGAGGTCTTTGGAAATACTCAGACACAAGAGACCATAGGCCTCATCCCTCCTGTTGTGCCATTTTATCTTCTCTGCAGCTGCATTGGGCTCTGCTTCTATTGCCATAGTCACCCTGTAGAGGCGTTTTTCTCTCAATAGTATCTCCATCTCTGCTTTCCATTCAAAGAAGTTGAAGGGAGTCAAGATGATCTTCTGAGATTGATCCATAGCTCAGAAATTGTCCCGGCTGTCAGTAGAAGGCTCCCAGTCACTGATGTTGAACCTGCAAAACAAATTAGAAGGAGAGAAATCAATCTACAATGGCTCTGATACCATGTGGAAATTAATCCCAATGATAGATTAATTTTACTCACAACAATTATCAATTGTACATGCAAAATCACTCACAAAAGAGACTAAAAATGGAGCTGAACACTAAACTGTATTAACTCAGTGTACAATAGCCAAACCTGTAACATAATAGGTTGCTACATTAAATAATTACATAATGGATTCGAATGCATGAGGAGGCAATTCGAATCTAGTCAAAAGCAGGCTTACTAAAATTAAGCAAATCCCCCATAGGTGCATAAAGTAGTTTCCAAATCAGCTAAGGAGCTCACGAATTGGCAAAAGCACTTAGGCAAGCTAAAAGGTGATGGAATGACAACTCATACATGCTTTTCATAGGAGAAAAGAGTGGAGGATGTGTAGGACAAAAAACTAGTCAACCTCACCTAGTCAAACTTTCCCAATTGCCTTAAAGCACTACAAAAGCAGGCAATAAAGCAGAAAAGGCAGAAGGGCACCTAGGAGGCCAGGAATAAATTAGAATTGATTCCTTGAGGTTTCCCAAGTGCTACATGATTCAAAATAGGCAAGTTTGACCACTATGGATAGGTAAATGACAACTTGCATAAGGTGGGACACATGAACTAGGAAAATAAGACAAAAATAATTAAATTAATGTCCAAGGTAGCTAACTATGGGTTGATTATTCTAACATAATAATATACCTCCTTCTATTTGGGCTGAAGCAATAAATTGTGCTTCATATTTGTAGAATAGGGTGCCCCATAAGTCATTGGTTAGGGTCACACCATTCGAAGCAATGCATGGGTATAAGCCCAATGTCTCACATCTAATATTTTTTGGTTCCAAAGCTTGGTCTAGAATACCACTTGACAAGAGGAAGGCCTTCCAAGCCCAAAGTAGCGAATGCATTCTCTAGGATATGTAGAAGGTGCAAAAGCTTACAAATTGATGGAGTTCGCTACCAGAATATGCTTCATTGAAAGAAGTGTCCAGTTCGAAGAAGATCATCTGCATGATACTCCTCCAGCAGCACATGAAGGTATAACTATTTCTCCGCCTATTTTTTATTATGACGATGTGCTACAGGTTTCAGATTCAGATGAAGAAGATCACATACAGCATGACCCTATTATTGAGATTGAATATCAAGATATTCTAGATCCATATCTAGTACCCATTCCTAATCAGAAGCCTAAACCCAGATGGGCTCAAAAGCTTCTTAATGCAACCGGAAGTGGTGTTGGAGTTCCAGAAGAATGAAGAAGAACAAGGTCCTAGTATCAGAATGAGCATGCTGCACTATCCCTCATAGAATCACTCTTTACAAAAGCATAGATTTGATCATTCCCTACGTTTACCATCCAACAGAAACAAACAGAGTCATCAGTTCATAAGTACATTGAGAGGTCCACTGATGGACCATACTATTGCATAGAGCTGCAAGTTTTTGCAGCAGTGTTAATCAAGTTATTTTTCTAAGGAGGAAGCTTCTTTATTCTAAAGGTAGCTTGAAGATTGCTATTTTCCTGCTTATTTTTTAGCAGGGGTTTTTCCCATGAGGTTTTCCCCCGTTTCCTCAGTTGTATTATGCAACATTTTTTATTATCTTCTAGATTGTATTTGGGTGACCTATGGTCTTGTTACTAGGGCCCACAGTTGTCCAATTTAGGATTCATGGGGGGTGTTAGGATTATTAATCCTCCCTTTGTCAAATTTCTATTAGATTAATTATTTCCTAACTTAGGAACCTTCAATTAATTAATTGGGTCCACTAGTACAATTGGGTCCACTTGGCCTAATGGGGCCACATGTACCAGTCACTGGAGTGTGGGGAACACTGCTAGAGGTTAACTGCCACTTACTGCATGTGCATGCATTAGTTTGGGTGCCTCCCAGACCAATCCCTACATTTTAGGAGCCACTGGGAGTCTCAACACCAACCTATTTCAGTCAGTTGGTGTTAGTACTAGCTAGTCTTAGTTATCCACCAGTTACATTTAGTTACTTTACAGTAAATTAAGCTAGCACTACCAATGCATGGATAATGCATAGTTGCATGGGGAGGAGCACTTTTACTACCTACCACACTCAGTTGCACTAAGTTAACTAGCTGTTAGTGGTTGTTGGAGTTATTGGTCATTAAAGATTTTTCTATTTGGACTCTGATATTGATTGGGAGACCTTGAGTTATAGATTCAGTTAGATACAATCATATCCACTTGGAGGATTTGAATTCATATCCCATGCATTCTAATTCCACCTATGTAAACTATTGTAACACTGGATATTATTATTGTGAATGATATTGTAAATTCCTGAGCAATACTTGTCTGTTTCCTGTGTGGTTTGTTTAGTTTAGTTTGTATCTTCATTCTCCATTCTTTTGCTGTAAACATTATTAGAACTATCTGCTTTAAGATATAAATGGAATTCAAATTCGAATAAATATTACATTCATACTACTGCAAATATACATTTGGATCAGATTTTCATCTTTGGAAGTTCCATGAGAGCAGAAAGGCATCCATTTTGGCATACCGAGATCTTGGGGCATGTTTTAAGCCATATAAATATTTCTGCAACTTACAAACCAAGGATGGATCTGATGTATAGCCTTCAGGGTGCTTCATGTATATCTCTTCTTGTAGGTCTCCATGAAGAAAATCACTCTTGACATCCATGTGATGAACCTCCCAGTGCTTGGATGCGGCAATGGCCAGAACTAGTCTTATGGAATCTATCTTTGCCACCGGTGAAAAGGTCTCATAGTAGTCCAGCCCTTGGACTTGGGAGAATTCTTTTGCCACCAGATGTGATTTATACTTGCAGGTTGAGCCATCCGTAGCAACCTTTTTCCGATATACCCACTTGCATTGAACAAGTTTCCTCCCAGGTGGAAGGGAAACTAGCTCCCAAGTTGCATTTTTTCGAAGAGAGTTCAACTCTTCATCCATTGCATCTTGCTATCTCAGATCATTCCGAGCGTGGTATTAAGACTTGGGATCAGAACCAATCATCATATAGCGGCTCTTATACAGCAAGGAATCATTACAAGAAAGAGCAATACCTTCTTTTTGAAAATCTGACCGGGTTCTCCTTGGATCAACAGGATTTCTAATATTTGTCATGGAGGAAGAGAGTCTTTTTGGCCCATGTTGGGAGATGAGTGGGCACATTTGAATATGATTCAAAACCTGATATATTATTCTCACTAATATCAGAAATCAGATATGAAATATCAAATATTTCACTTCCATTTTCATCATCAAAATGATTAGTAGAACAGGAGGGAATTTCAACAGTTTCTTTCTCGACTAGTTCTACATCTTGGAGAGGTTCTTCAACGCAGACACTTCTCTCAATGAATACATGTTTGGTTCTGATATTCATAAGTTTGTATCAATTTTATTCTTATGGATACCCAATGAACATACACTCAATACTCTGTGGTTGCAAAGACTTCCTCTTGTCAAGTGGAATTCGAGCCCAAGCAGTGGACCCAAAAAATATGAAATTGGACACATCTGGTTTGTGCCCAAAGTATGCTTCAAAAGAAGTTTTTACTTTCATGGAAGAGTGAGAGAAACTATTATGAATTTAGGAAGCAACATTCATTTCCTCAGCCCAAATATTTGCATCCAAACCTTTGGCTTCTAACATGCAGGTAGTCATCTCTTTGAGGGTCCAGTTTTTTCCTTTCCGCTACACCATTCTGTTGGGGTGTGTAGGGAATGGATTTCTAGATTTGGATCCCGTATTTATTAGATATTTACAAAAGCTCAGACTTGATATAATCTCCTCCATTATCATATCTAAGATACTTTATCTTCCTCCCAGAGGCATTCTCAACAGATGCCTTGAATTCAATGAATCTTTCAAGAACTTCATATTTTTTCTTTAGGAGGAAAACCCAAGTGAATATGAAGAAGTCATCAATAAAGGTGAGCATATACCTTGAACCACACATGGATGTTGTAGGAATAGGAACAAAAATATCAGAATGGATCATCCCCAAAATACTTTTTGCATGGCTTGCCTTTCCTCGATCAAATTTGTGCTCAGGGTGTTTGCCGACAATGCAACCTTTGCAAATTCCATTGGAGGTTTTGATGGTTGGAGACCTTCCACCATGGAATGTTTTTGAATTTCCTGCAAATATTTGAAGTTCAAATGTCAAAATATTTCATGCCATGGTTGGCTGATCTCATTTCCATCATCCAGAAGAGCGGTGGGCTTTGCATTCGACACAAACTTGGAAAACTCATAGGTCTTAGCTGAATGGTTCGCTATACCTCTTGCAATGAGTTTCTTAGATGCAATCTCTGAGATCTCAACATCATTCCGACTGAAAGTAACTATCTTGGGCACTCTTGTGTGTGTCATTTGATATACACTCAACATATTTGAGGCCAAGGAGGGTACATACAGAACATCAAAGAAGCTTCCATGTTCAAGTTTTACAGTACCTTTGCCTTTCGAAATGATATGAGAATCATTTCCCATGTGGATGGGAATGCTGCTGTCGAAGTCCAGGAATGAGAAGGATTATTTTCTTTCCACCATATTGTTTGAAGCTCCAGATTCTATGAGGAGAGCTCTAGGATTTGAAACATTTTCCATGAAGGCATGCCCTCTTTTGGGCTGGTTCCGATCGTGATTTTCTCTCTTCCTTGCACCTTCAGGAAGATTTATGTTTTTCTTCTCAAGGAAAAGAGTCATTTCATCAAGATTTTTCTTCATGGAGGAATGTTCAGGGTGAAATTCCTTTCTGCAATAGGAACACTTGATATTTTCTTCGCCTTAGTTCCCTTTGTTCTTGTTCTTCCTTGAGCAAGAAGGCTCATCTTGCTGCTGGTTCTTCTCCTTTGGCTTGGGAGCATCAAAATTAGTATTTTGATTCTTTTTCTTTCCCTTACCATTTGTAGCTTTGGGCCTTCTAGAAAACAGTGCTTGATCCTTTTAATATTTGATGATCCCCATTTGCATAAGCTTGTCATGCTCTATTGTGATAGACTCAATGAAGGCATTGAGGGTTGACATCTTTCAATTCGGGGTTGTTAGCTTCTCGGCATGGAAAGTGGAAACATTAAATTGAGTTGTCTGCACCAATTTTGGAAAGAATGGCAAGGATGAGTTGATCATCCTCCTTCTCCACTTAACACTGCTTCAACTCGAGCACCAGGTGCTTGAACTTGGTGAAGAAATCATTTAGAGTTTCGAAGTTTCTTGGGTGAAGAGAAATCAACTCATTCTCTAGCTGATAGATCCTCATGTCATATTTCTTATCAAACAGGTCAGCAAGTTTATCCCAAGTTTCCTTCATATACTTCAATCCAGTGATATGGAAGAGAAGATCTATAGAAATTGAAAGGCATAGAAACCCAAAGGCTTTATCAAGTTTATTCCAGTATCTTGCTTTGTCTACAACATGATTCGGCTCTATCTTGATTTCCATTATGAATCTGTAGATTTCTTTGGCATGTAATTGAATCTCCTATCCCTCTTCCACTTATGGTAGTTGAAAGGAGTAAGAGGATCCACGGAATAAGCCATGTTTTCTGTTGTAGCGAATGCAGTAGAAGTCTTTCAAAAAGCTGCAAAAAACAAAAAAAGGCACCACAAGGTCTAACAGTCTACACTTTTCAAGTTTTCATCACACCCGTCTTAGTCAATCAAGCTAGCTTGATCAACAATTCCTTTGCTTAGGACTTATGTGGTAAACTTGCCGCTTCTGGTGCAGAGCTGGAATTTTTGAGCTTTTTGCTCAAATTGCATGATAGATCCGTCAAGAAATCTTGTTGGAGAAGAAGAGCCTTGTCCCACCGTGGCTCTGTTACCCTACAAAAATTGAGTCACAATAATCTGAGGACTAAATCACAATCTTACAGAAGATTCAAGATAATTTACACACAAAATGACATAACAATGCTGCAATTAGAGGTTGCGGCTGTATATTATCAATAATCAATCAGAAGTAGAGATACAATGTCATACACTTGCATGAATAGAAAGACAATTCAAATCCCCAAGGAGTTCATTCGAATTACACACATGAGAGTGGCTTAGCTGTTAGTTAGCCACACTAAACACATCAGTTAACCACTAATCACAATCAATAATCGACTATAACTAAACCGGAGCAGTTATGACTGATTCTAACCGAATAGAACTCAACTACATTTCAATCAGTAGGTGGGGGCACATATCTGACTCAAGTTAGTTCTGATGAAGTGAAGTGAACTGAACTAAGTCAGCAAAATTTGTTGGAAGCGCCTTAAATCACTCCAGTTAGTTGGGAATTGCCAAAAATAGACAAAATAGTGATGGAGGCACCTTTACAGCTGCATTTTAACTCAAAGTAGGTGGAATAACCATGAGTTAACTGATTGGGGGTGCTTAGGTCATGCAGATCAACCTGGATTTCCTCCTTGATTGAAGGAGGAAGCTCAGTTAGTCTCCTCGATTGAAGGAGAATACACAGTTGGCCTCCCTGATTGAAGGAGGATGATCCAGTTGATGATGCAGTCACATATTCAAGCCAATAACTTAGGATAAGTGGTAAAATAGGCCAATTAGGCCAAATAAACATGTGTGGGTTGGATAATGACTCCAACAAAAGAGTGGAAAATAAATTGTAATGGATGTGTTGCAAATTATAATCTTTCCTATTTTAGACCAAATAATAAAGAGACTAGAGAATTCTTTTTGGACATAGACCATTTTTGGGTGAACCACGTATATTGGTGTCTTTCTTGTATATGTTTCTTATGTGTTTTATTTTTGAATGTTGTTTCAAGTGATTTATCATATTGCGTTGCAATTATGTTCTTCTAATACAATAGACGATTTATTAAATGTGGAATGATTGAGTTGGTGGAAATATTTATTGTGGAATGTTATGATAAAACGTTACCTTGAAACTTATAAATGTGTGTTCATGTATAATAATACATGAATTTAATGTTTAAGAAATGAGTAATTTTGAGATAGAGTATCATGTTCTAAAGGGTAATTAATCTTTTTTAAACTATAAGTAAATATTTGTATTTCCATCACTTTGACAGTCTACAAATAAAAAGGGAATCATGTTATCATTTGAAATAATGATAGTGCTCAAAAGAGCCTACATGAAGATTATATAATAATAAATAACATCTATGGAAGGAGATATATAGAAGAATGATAGTAGAATTTATACTTTTGAGATTATATTCTTAAATAAGTACTTGTTGTAAAAAGAAAAATACTAACCTTAGGAGGTAAATTACATTCCGTACGTTTGATTTGAATCTTAATTAATGGATGAATTGAATGTTAGTTGACATAATGTAGTGGATGTATTATACTTTTGATAGGTTTAATTGAAAAGCATAGACATTTGACATAGCCTTTTAAGGTGGAAGGATATTTACAAGCGGTTGTATAATGTTAGATTACTTGGTTGGTCACTATACTTCTAACATTTAAATGGTTAAGAAAAAAAAATATATAAGGAATATATGCCACGTTGAGTAATGGATAATTGGAAAGATTAACCCAACATTATTTTAGATGTTGAATTTTAATTCATAACCACAAAGTTGGCCACTATATGGTAGTTCCTTAGTTGAACTAAATTACATATTTCTAATGTGAATAAATTAAATAGATGGAAATATACTTGATCATGATGGAATCTAAATAAAGAAACTAACATGGTTAGTTTGTTTAGATGGCGTTAAAGGGAAAATTTTCATACCCCATTTCCTTACATAGTAGGATTTTGGGTATATTACAAATGGTATCACATCAGGTTTACAATGCTCGGACCTAATGGATTCGCTTGCATACATGTATGGTGTGAACCTTACGAAGAATTGACTATTTGAATCCGAGACTGTATGTTTACTTATTGGAACGCATACTATAAAAATAATAGTGTTATGAACGTCAAAGCACATGAACTAGTTTTTCTTAGAGTCGTATGATTGAATATTTGAAGCTAGTTGCATAACTGAAATACAAAAAAAAAATTACATGCATGAAGAGTGAAGTTTTGTTGGAAGTTTGAAAAGGTTATATGCTTTATTTCATTAGATATTTTGAATTATCTTTAGTATGAGAAATAGACTATGTGTTAACATGTATCCAATATGTTACTTCCATACACTTAGATACATTATAGTAGAAACTTTATACATACTGATAATATTTTAGTGTTAAGTTCTGCTACAGTTAAGATGTAGCCATACACCTAGATGCCTTACAAAGATAAGCGTAGTAATGTGAAGGCTTAATGCTAGAAGTTAAATGAGTGAGGATTTTATTATTTAGAAGATAAGTTCTCGGGATAAGATGCAAATTGATGGAATAAACAAGTGGCAGTTTTAATTGTGTCAAGAGTTACTTCTAAATATTTAAAAGGGTACCTTATGCTAGTGTTTAATTTTAAGAGGATTGTGTTAAGGTTAAAAACTAAGTATAGCAGGTTACCAATGGTCCTTATAAGGATACGGGTCTTAAATCATCCTATGAAATTGTTATTATTAGAGTTATTATACATGTCTTTTTATGTGTAAAGATAAGAAAACAAATGTAAGCGGATTATGACTTTATCAATGACTTAATATATCATGTAGACATCAGTTCTAATGTACTTGGTTTGTCTGGTTAAAGGTGGCTAGAAAATAATGCAAATATACCTTAACAATGTTCCATCATGTCATGTGCATAATGGCATGTTACATTACAAGCTTAAGTATAATTCAATGAATTTATGTTAGAGAGGTTGAATGCATGCCACATGGTATCAATATTTTGAGTTAAGGATGTTGAAGAGGAAAACATAGTGAAGTAAAGTTAGAAAAAACACCAAAATATTATAGAAAATAAGGAATGCATTTTTCTTAAAGTGCACATCAATGAAAGGTATATGCAAGTATAGTTACGACTAATTTGTCATGAAAGTAATGCGTTGAGATTATGCAAAGGACTAGTTTGTTGTATCCATGGATTATGGAGGTCTTAAATAGCATCTTGCTATTAAATTTTTTTGTTTTCTTTATGAGATTATGATGCAAATAATTATGGCAAGACATTATGAGTAAAGTATGCAGGTACTTAAGGTTGCAAGAAACACCGCCAAATGGGTAATCAACGAGACAGTCGAAAGAAAAAGGTGAATGGAAAGAGGTAACATATAGAATGACTATGACTCATTGATTATTATGTAAGGATAGCAAAATGTTATCATTAGAGAAAACCATCACATTATGGAAAAACATAGTTTAGATCAAATGATATGTTGAGAATATACCTTGTAAGAAGTTTTAAAAATTTCTACTAAAATAGGTGAAATCATAAATTTAGTTTGCTAAAGTTTAATTTATGTATCCAAGAACTTTCAAATTTTCTAGTCTGTGGGAGGACCTGGATTGACATTTGCTTTGTTGTTGCAGGTTGATCGACAGCTTCATCTCTTGGAGACGTTTACTGTTGCCGGATTGGTTTGTTGCTGATTTTATTTTTTCTTTCTGAATTGTTTTTTCAAGAATGCGTTGAAGTGAACAAAGATTCTCTCGCCTCTTGGGTTTGTTGTTTTTATTTTGGAGGCTGTTCAACCGTCCTTCAGGTTAATGGTCTTTTGCTCCGTGTCTTCTTCTTTATACTTTGAATGGTATTTTGGATGTTTGTTGTTTTTATTCTATTGTGAAACACTGTAATGGTCTCCTCCCAACAGTAGACTAGTCTCCGACTCTCCGTCAATCTTGTCCTACTCGCATACTTCACACCTCCTCCTCTCTTTTTTTATATATAGCAATTTTCAAGCTTTATTTTTTTCAATTAAATTTATTTAATTATTTTTTATTTTGAATATTTTAATTTTTTTTATATAGAGCAATTTTCAAGCTTTATTTTATTTAATTATTTTTTAATTTGAATATTTTAAAATATTTACTTAGTTTGAATATAATAATTTTGTAGTTTTATCTTTTTTAATTAAATTTGTTTAATTATTTTTTAATTTGAATATTTAAAAATAGGCACATGGTTTAAATATTTTAAAATAATAATATATCTATTTAATTTATTTTAGTTTTATTTTAAAAAAAATTCAAGGTTATTTTAATTATCTTATTTTGTAAGCTTAATTATTTTTTTATGTTTTAAGCTTTATCTTTTTCAATTAAATTTGCTTAATTATTTTCTAATCTAAACAATTTTAAAATATTACATGGTTTTTTAATTCCTATGTATAAGGACTATATTTAATTAAAAATTGGGTTTTATGTATTTATATATTAGTAGAAAAAAATAATGTATTATAATATATATGCCCACAAAACTTAGAATGGAGAGTAAACGGGTATACTCTTAAGACACTCCTTGCATACGTTTGAAACTCCATGAATGTAAGCCTTATATATATAGTATCTACAATATAAATTAAAATAATATACAAATCAATAATTGTATGAGAGGCACATTATACAATTTAACCTGGAAGATATTGTAATGACTATCCTTTGTGTGTAATGCTTATGTAAACAAAACAAAAAAACATTTTAACCTTTAGAATAAATCAAAATTTAAAGTGTATTTTACAGGGTAGTATGTAAGGCACTATAATTTTGTCTCATCTTTGTATGTTGATTTGGAAAAAAAAACCCAATTTAATCCAAGGAAGGAATCAAATCTTTAGGGCATAATCTACAACATTGAATGGAAAAGATAGTAACCTCCATCTTTTAATGTCCTTCCCTCATCCTTAATGTTAATGTGGGCATAAAACCATCTTTCTCCCTATGAAGGAATCAAATTTCAAAGACACATTATATAACCCACTATGGACAAAAGATCATCTTAAGCCTAAGATGGAATCAAATCTTCTGCGTTGGCACAATTGCTAAGTAAGCCCCGGATTCAAAAGTTAGATTCCACCTACTTGACATGAAAAGACTCATCAGTAAACTGAAGTAAAACAACATGCAAGAAGACTTTATTCTTGTTACAAAAAAATGAACTGTTGAGTTAATTTAATTAAGATTTAGTGAAACTGATTACTTGACTGTTTCTTTTATTGCAAACTGTTAGCTATTAGTAGACCGCAGGTTTTAGCATTTATTGTTATCTCAAAATTTTAAATTTTTGTGAAAATTTGGGGTTTTGACAAGCACCATCTGCAAAACCTATGAACCACTCAGCTGACATCTTTAAACATCACCAGATGATATAAGAAACACTAACCAGCTAACTATTGTACATAAAATTGCATACAAGAAAATACAAGAAAAAGCACAAAGCCTAGGCATAGTACTTCTTCAGGTAGAGCCCATTCATAGGATCTGGTAGCTTATTTCCATCAAAATCAGTTAACTCATATGCCCCTTTTTTCAAGACCTTCGACACAATGTAGGGTCCTAACCACATGGACTTGAACTTTCCTACCCCCAGGGGTTCTTTTCTCTGATCCCAAAGACAAGCTCCCCTTCAGAGAAAATTCTAGGCTTGACCGATTTATCATATTGGTTTTTAACCCTATTCTTATGAGCTTCTTTTTCCATTAACGCATCTCTGCATCGTTCATCTAGATTTTCCAAATGTAGCAAATGCTCTTCTAATTCAATCATGTTAGGGAGTACATGAATGGAAATTTTAAGTGATTGAATTTCACACTCAACCGAAGTGACTGCTTTCACCCTGTGAACAAGTTGGAAAGGTGAAAATACTGTGGCAGTTTTAACATTGGTCTGGTATTCCCAAAGTGCAGGATATAACATAATGTGCCAATTTGACCTGGTTGTGTTGATAGTATGCTTGAGAATAGTCTTCAAGGTCTTACTGACTACCTCGAATTGAGTATTCTCTTGCAGGTAGAAGCAAGATGAGTGATCTTGCTTAAACCCTAGCATAGTAGCCAATTCAGTTATCACACTATTCAAGAAATGACTGCCATGGTCAATGATAATCTCCTTTGGAATTTCGAAGCGAGTGATGATCTGGTTGAACACGAAAAATTTGCAGTTTCACCGTCATCCTTGAAGGTGGGCATTGCCTCTGCCCACTTGGTGAAGTAGTCAACATCGACAATGATATATTTGTGCCCCCCAGCCAAAACTGAGTTGCACGTCACGTAATCCACCCCTCACTTAGTGAACAGACCCACCGTGATGACAGGAGACAAAGGAGCAGGATGTGACCACATTTTCTTGGTGTAGAGATGACATGGATGACAGTGTTTCATAGCCTCCACACAATATTTAAAGATTGTGGACCAGAAATAACCAGCACGTAAAATATTCTAGGCCATTGCTAACCCAGATAAAGGACCCCCACATGCTCCACTATGGAAATAATTTAGGACACGCTCAGCCTCCTCGTGGGTGAGGCACTAACGCAAAACAGAGTCTACCCCTCTACGGTATAATGTATCCTAATGATAAGGTAGTTTTTTGCATGTACATGTAGTTTACGTCACTCTTCCCTTGAGAAGGACGCATGACACTTTAAATTCTAGACATAGATAAGTATATCTCCGTACCAAGGATCAGAGGTTGAAATCATAAAAATGTACTCATCTAGGAATGAGTCTTCTTCAACCACTGCATTCTCTTCCATTGGAAATTATGCAATAAGCTATGCAAAAAATAAGGACTTTTTAGATTTGGCAGATTGGAAATCCAAGTCAAACTCTTGGAGAATGACTATCCATTTATTGAATTTTCCCCAGATTATGCGTCAGGACAAAACATATTGAAAGTGATTAACATATGCCACTATTGTAGTGGTTCTCAGTAGTATGTACTGATGTAACCTCTGCACAGCATAAAGAATTGCTAAAGCCAATTTCTCGACATGAGAGTATTGAAGTTCAGGACCAACCAACCCGTGACTAAGATAATAGAAAACATGATCTTCGAGCTTGTCATCTTCTTGAACCAATACTACCCCAATGTTCGATTCCAACGCAGCCAGATACAATATAAAATCTCGAGAGTAATATGGTGGGCATAACAAAGGAGCTAACAATAAATCTTTCTTCAATTCCTCAAAAGCAAGTTGTGTGGTTTCATCCCATATAAATGGAGTGTCCTGCTTCAATAGGCGCATGAAACCCTTATTGATCTTGGCATAGTTAATGATAAAACGTCGAAGGAAATTATAATTTCCTCATAGGCTTTGAAGTTTCCTGATAGAACAAGGAGGAGGAAGATTTACAATGGCCTCTACTTTCAAAGGATCCACTTGAATACCTTTGTTTGAAACTATGAACTTGGGTAGCTGTCCCGACTCAACGCAAAAAACACACTTGTGGGGATTCAAGCGTATTTTGTAATGTCTACATCGTTTGGAAATCAAGCGAAGGTGATCTAGATGATCAATCCTCTTACGAGAATGAGCAGTCAAATCATCTAGGTACAGCTTGGCAATGTTCTTAATGTCATGGAAGGACAAATTTATTACTCACTGAAAGGAATCCCCTATATTTTTCAATCCAAAGGGCATTTTTTTGTACGCGAAGGTACCCCATGGAAAATAAAATTCATTTTATGTTGGTCTTTCGGATTAATTTGTATTTGATTATACCCGAAAAAACCGTCGATAAATGAAAAAACTTCACTACCAGCACAAGAATCAATGATTTGATCTATAAAAGGTGTGGGGTGATTGTCCTTGGGACATGCTTTGTTTGAATCACAAAAATTTGTACATACGCGTATCATCCCTTGCTTCTTATCAACAGGAACAAGATTGGATACCCATTCTATCAAAACAATCGAGTAGATAAAACCAACTTTAAGCAATTTTTCCATTCATCCTTAACAACTGCCACCTTACGCATGTTAACAGGTCTAAGCTTTTGTCGATCCGGTTTAGCATCAGGATAGGTTTGGATATCATGTTCAATAATCGATGGATCTATGCCTGGAATCTACTCATATGACTAAGAAAACGCGTCATGAAACTCCTTAAACAAGGCAATGTAGATAGAAATATCCTCCAAAGAGAATTTTGCACCGATATGTACATTTTCAACGACGTCGTGGTTTGCAGAGATGTTGATAGGAATTGTAACATAAATATTTGCCATATTCCCCTTGGAAAAAATTTGCTCTCTTGGAAAGGGATTAATCGGTAGCTCAACATCATCTACCGGTCTCACATGGAACTCCTGGTTTTCAATTCTACTCAGCTCTGGAAGGAAGTACGATCTATGGTGAAGATATTCATAGATCTTGTCTCGCCCATTCATGGCTTCTAAACTGGCTTCATCCGAAGGAAAAACCATGTCTAAGCAGTCATCTAAATATAAAGATTTCTTTGTCCAAGCAAGCAGGTAAGATTATTCTGAATCCTCTGGGACTGTAGAAGGAGTCGAGATCGGATCAGTACTGGTGTTAATGATAGCTTGGTAAGCCACTTCCACTGCAGATAAAGGAACCTGAGGTTCGTGACGGGTAAGAAGGACCCTGGGATTAGTTCAATCGACAACCATCACGATAGACTTACCCACACTCGTAGAACCTAGATAATTTATCAAGGCTGGGATATCAAATGCTCCCATTAACGATGAATACATTCCATCCCCCAAGCTGTCTATAGCCAATTTGAACTGATCAACCAAAGGTACAATGGACTCATTCATTTCCAAACGACCCCTTCGAGTGAAATTGAGTTGGTCAACAGTAACCAACTTTCCTTCATGTGGAAAACCACTACTCGAAGAACAGTCGAGGCAATCACACACATAGCGTAAGTTCAGCTTCTCCCCAAAAGCAAGTTATAGTCCAATGGAGCATCAATCACCTCCACTTCAACATACACTGCTTTCCGTTCCAACTTAATCTCAAAATCTAGTAGGATACCATGCGAGCGGAAAGACCTCCCGTTGAAAGAAGTAAGTAAGGTGTTTGACGGAACTAGTTATGGGGAACCTAAATCCTTCCAACAAGAAAGAGACATAACACATGTGGAAGAACCCTTGTCAACAACTATATACTCAATGGTCTTTCCACCATGAACGACATCTACTGACAAGGCCACATGATACGGTAGGCTCATCTTAACGTCTGACAGATTAAAATTTTCCATCAAACTCGAGGAATCCATACTGCCTAAAGCTACTAAAAGGGCATCCCACTAAGCAAGAAAACTTTGAAGCACTTCCAATGTGGACATTGCACAAGGGGTTTGGGCCAAATATTCTACCATGGAGTAGTTATAAGCAACCCTAGAGTTTGGATTGTGAAATTCCTTTTTAAATATATCTTTTGGTATTTTAGGCATTGGATCAGCATGTTTCTCGATTATGAGAGGGTTAGAGGTTTCAACAACAGGCTTACCCTTCTCAAGAACCTCCGTCTCATAATTTTTATTTCTATTATGGATAAAGGTACTAGATCGTACCATGTTGATATAATTTTGGTTAGGAGAGGCACCAGAAGTGCCAGGGCTACATTAGAAATAGAAGATGCATTCTATCCTTGGGGAAATGGAGCCTTCAGGATGATCAGTTGTTGGGTTTTGAGAAACTTCTGAGCTTGATCAATGAGAGGGAATTGATGAGTTAAGTGATCTCGTTGACACAAATTATAGGGAAATTTTAGCTTCTTCTTATCCTTCTTTCCCTTGTTAGCATTATTCATGGGTTTAGGCTTGTTTTAATTTCCCTCACCTTTCTTCCCTTTCTTCATTTTCCCACTGTGATGCTGATTTACCTTTTGGGAGGATTGTGTAAAAAAAATTTCATTTTGGGGTGAGGGGGAAGACTTTGCTGCCTCTGTTGTATACTTCTTGACAGACAACTCATGGAGTTGCTTGGCCAATGACTCTACAATGGGAGAATTCACTAAACCAACCATGCCATCAGCATGGGGTCCAGGCTTGGGTTTCTTGACACTATGGGTAGACCGCGGTGCCTTAGGTATGATTTTATATAATATCCCAGACTGAGGATATATCAAATCCATCTACAGGGCCCTGAGGATTGCCTCTTCTTCAGTGGTCACCCCGAAGTGGATACATCCTTAGATATATAAGGCAATAAATATTTAAGGAACCACTCTAACAAGAACTTGGGGGGATGGTGTCTTTTATAAGCCTCTTCCACCTTCACCACTCTTGGATATGATCTAAGATGTGCATGGCTTTATCTTGCCAAAAGGTAGACAATAGGTCTTTGTCAGCATCATATCGTATAGGAAGCTGGAAGTGGTTCAAGAACACATTTGCTAAGTCCCAAAAATTGTCAAATGTAGTAGAGGGCAATTCAATATACCACTTTGCTACAACCCTAGTAAAAGTTCTTTGGAACAGCCTCAACCGAACAGTGTCATCATTCAGTGAGTTGGAAGAGCACCATAAATGAAAAGTGGTGATATGGGCAATTGGATGTTCACCAGTTTTCCCCTCAAAATTGGGAATGTCCAAGGGTAACTTGGTTGGAATAGGTGGCCATGAGGAACTATGTTTCACCGAGTCATTCATCAATTTAGACAAATCTAGCAAGTTTAAAGTTGTCAGGAACAGAATTTTAGGCCTAACCAGAGCCTGAAAAGCATGATTTTGAGAGGTAGAAGGACTTCCCCCCTGGTTCCCAAATGTAAAGGCGGGGTTGCCCCCAGCTGTCAATTATGAAGTAGTTGGACTACTTTGAAATGGATTCCACCCAATAAGCCAGTGGATTATTAGTGTGCAATGTAGTATAAGTGGTTTGAGCCCCTCCAGAGGAAACTGGAGTCTGAAAGAACGGAGTGGGTATCCCTCCGCTAAAAATAAAAAAGGGAGAGCTCATAAATGGTGTTGAAACCTGGGTCTAGAAACCTTGTCCAAAAGTGTTCATGTTTCCAAACTGCATCCCCACATATATAGGTGTAAGGCCTACATAAGGAGTAGATGGGAGAATGTTCCCCCATTCCATAGGAATCCATGAACAAATGAGGAGGATCCACTAGGACCACTCTGAGCAATGTGCATGAAAGAGGGGGAAGCAAAATGTGCACTGGGAATCCCAGTGACCACCCAACTAGAAGGATCTACTATATGGGAGGAAGCTGGTGGCTGGACCACTCGACTACTTGGTGAAAAGGTTGTAGTAGATGCACTTGGTCTAAGAGTACCAAACAAGGGAGGTGGCACTCCTCCAGCCAACATGGCTGAAGTGGGGGTAGAAATACCCTCTATAGAGTTATCTATAACTCTGTTGATGAGAACACCAATCACAGGTGAATTAAAAGGAAGAACTTGGACGATCACATGATCGTTTAAGTCAGTAAGAGGGGGGTTAAAGTTCCTTGCAAACTCGTCATACTGCAAGTCTTTAATCTCTACTGCGGTTGTATCAACCTGATTAGTCCTAAGTTTTGGTTCACTAGGAGCTTCGCTTACTCCTACTAGTTCGAAAGAACTGACAGTATCTAATCTCCGCCTTTGAGGGGGCGATGGAGGCTCCACTGTAATAATCGGAGGAATTTTTTGCAACCTTCTTGACCTTCTGAGAGGTTGGTCCTCCATAGCTAAAAAATGACTCTTCACACACCTAAAGGACGACTAAATACAAACAAACCACACATCACTCACTAAAAAATTTTCTAAAGCC
This sequence comes from Pseudotsuga menziesii, assembly GCA_001517045.1. Lineage (NCBI taxonomy): Eukaryota > Viridiplantae > Streptophyta > Pinopsida > Pinales > Pinaceae > Pseudotsuga > Pseudotsuga menziesii. Next base: position 852,785 of record LPNX011083658.1, read on the forward strand.
AAACAGACAAACGAGTATAAGATATTCCTTCCAAAAGAAAGCTGATAGATGGTTACTTGGCGTCCCTATAGATGTTCTTAGGCACAAGCGAAGGAATCACCCAATCACCTTCCCATGCCTTCTACCAGGGTTACCTTCCAAGGTCATCCAAGGTAGACCAGAAATAGCCTTCCAGTATACCTGTGTATGAACCCTAATTTCAAAGAGACTTAAGGCTACCACAACTACACTAACAGTCTGAGGGGAGTGTCGCAGGCCTGATTCATACACATGGGCAGGGTAGCAAAGCTCGAAACCCTGTCAACACCGGCACTTCACGGGGCCCAAGAGGTGGTATTGATAGAAGTCCTCAGATGTGTAAAAATCTCAATCTACACTCGAACGAGGAATCATAAGGTTATCTCCTCACTCTAGGTCCTCAAGCGGCCTCGTGCTTAACTCTTATGTGAGAGGAGCTTCCTAGATACACTCAATATAGAGGATTTACCTAATGATTTCCCAACTACATCTGAAATCAAATACTTGTGGAGAGTTAAACTCTGTAATCCACAAATCTAGCCTAAGCTAGTTAGTGTATGAACCTAGAAAAGAGAAAATTACTAGTAATTATTAATTATGTCATTCTTTTTAATAGGTTCTTTTTAGTCAAAGGCAATTGGCGTGAAACTTATATGGTGTTATAGACTCGATAAAAGAAAGAAAAAGTGATGTAATAGCTAGAAATTCAAAGCAAGATGCAACTACCAAGCCAACTTTTCTTTTTAAGAATTTTTGAATTTTTCTTTGAAAAATAGCGAAAAGAAATACTACATGCAACCTAATGCAAAATATTTTGTCTTTTCTTTTCAAACAACTTCAAAAATTACTATGCAAATGAATGCAAACTTGAGAAAATTTGACTAATCTAAGCATACAAGAGTGAAATGAGGCAAAAAGATCCCAAAGTAACCCACTTCAACCAAAAGGAAGAAACTGGAACAAACCCTGACTTGGAGGAACTAACAAACTTAGAAGCTTACTAGGTCTAAAAAAGAAAAGTAACAGACTCAGACTATAAGAAGTAGTACAAACCAAAAAGTATTCAATGGACTTGAACACTGACCTAGAACACAAGCACCCTAAGTTACAAACTAAGCATGAGGACCACCTACACTCACCAATGAAATAAAATCAAACATAAAAGCTCAAGGACTTGAAGAAATTAAGTAAATGATGTGACGTACAGACCTCAGGCTCACAGATTCATTTCATAAACAAAAACTTCAAAAGAAATCAAAAGGACAAAAAATAGGGACAGGAAAACCCTAATGAACCCAAAGAATGCTACAGGAAACACACGACTATCTACGCAAACAACCCGTGTATGACACGCAACTGTCCAAAAGGAAAATAATGTGTACATAGTGAAACACTCGACTGTCTATGTAGACAACCCACGTGTGCTGCTAAAAAAATTTCAAAGAAAAAAGACTAGCAACAAAGTCCTAAACATGACAAACTATAAATCAAAGGAAAAAATACTAAACACACCCTAAATAAAAAAGAAACAAAGGCTGGTAAGGGAACCTAAAGAACGAACCCACAACAGGATAGACTCCCCAATGGATTCACCAGTTCTATTGTTCAAGACAATGCACCCTTGTAACCTAGGTTCTCTGGGGTTACCAACTTACTAAGACACTTGCAGGAAATCAGCTTATGTAGAAAATCAAATAGGAATAGGAAGGAAACTTAGCATACCCGATTTCTGACAGTTGATCCAAGTTTATTCTTATCATCTTTCAGTCTTTTCCAAAGCTTCTAGAGCTTCTCCAATTCACTTGCAAAAAGACAAATTATTCCAGCAATATCTTGTATATATATGTCAATGATTAATGAGATACATGTTCATAATAAAATAATTAAAAAATTCATAATTCATCATATACAAGAATGCAACAATTCAAATATTGGAAGAAGAATCGTCCTTATTAATAAATAGAGAATGGTGAGATTACAACCCAGCTTCTGAAACAAGGACTCCTCTTCAAGCTAAGGACATTGAGTTCTTATACTCCAAGATGTTTGAAGGCATACCACCAGAATAACTTTTCTCTTCTAAGAATGATTGATTAGCCCCATCCCATGCCCTCTATTTATACATGGGGAAATAGAGAATTTTTGAAGGTTAGGATGGTTGAGACAATTGAGATAGTTATTGATTAAGGATCAACTGATCTCAACTAATCATGATTTATATCTTTTAACATTAAATTAGGGTACACATGAGTATATATATAGGAAAGGTGTGTGTGAAACACTCCTTGCTTAAGGGAAATACGCGTGTTCAATGTACACGTGGGTTGCAATGCAAATAGTCGCATATGATACATGTGTGCAACCCTAATCTCGAAATAAAAATATATAAAGCTGTTCAGGAGATTATGTATCATCAGTCATTCACATCTGTAGTGTTTTGGCTACTTCAATCCTAATTGTCCTTTTGTGTCTCGACATATTGGATGTCAGTACTCGGATGGAGAAGTGCCATTTTGGTTGATAACAATAAGGATGCTAGATCCTTTTCCCTATGTGATCAATAGGGTTAGTTGAGCATTCCAGAATTATAGAATCAATTAGTGATTTGTCAAGCAAGTCATAGGGTTTAGTTGAGTTCAATCAAGAACTAAATTCCTTCTTTGTAGGATCTCAGTAACAGAACTGAATTGGTATTTATGTAGTTCATGTTATCTAATTAAGGCAGCTTAGGTTAGTTCGAGAGCTTTTTAGATAGCTCAAGAAACTAGAACAGCTCGAAGGGTTTTTTTTAAGGACTCACAGAGCTTTTATTTAGTTCATTTTTAGGTTGGAATTTAGGTCATAGGAGGCTCAAAACCTAGTTCCTTATGCATACACAGAGATATCCTTTGTTTGGTTGTAATGATCTAAATGAATTTCAAGTTTGGAAAGGGATCGATTACAATTTACATTCCATTGCATGATTGATGAAATTGTATGTTCTATAAGCATAAATTTGTTATAGACTATGTTTATGCATTTAGTGCGCACATGGTAACTATTTATTTGAATTCATTGAATGAATCAAAGACAATTTCCTGCTTGAACTAATATTTAATGAATGTACTAATCAATTGAAGAAAATTGGTGATCGTATGATAAGAAATTTCTGGCAGAAATTTGTTTCCTGCTGTACAGAGGTTTTCTGAAGTTTTTACATAGAAAATTGATGACTCCTAAGTGCCTTTGGAAAGAATCGACAGTCACTGACTGTTGATTAGGAAAATTGATGGGTGTTGTAGGTTAATATTAAGATCAACGACGTAGATATATTTGTTAAGTAGCTTACCAACTTGATGGAGGAAATCAAACCCCGAGTTGATCAACGGTGGAAAGAACACATTACAGTCAGAAATGTGTCGAAGTTAAAGATTCCTTGGCGGTGCGATGAAAAAACACAGTGGTTTTGTGGTTTGGTGACATGATAGGTTCTAGTTGGATATCGCATTCAAAGCAAGAGGTACAGAGCTCTCCCTTTTTATTGACTACAATAAGGTATTTGGTTGTGGAGTTGGTCTTAGAGAGGACATGGCCATCAGGAAGGAATTAACTCTCTCTCAAAACAAGTTACACAAATGTTATATATATATATATATATAT
>LPNX011083658.1:862095-880761 GCA_001517045.1 Pseudotsuga menziesii
GAACCCAAAAAAATATATACCTTCAATAATTTGTACTAAAAATAAAAAGTGCACGTTAAAAAAGATCAAACTTTAGATAGTTAAGGATATTTTCAATAGAAAAAAATTATATATTTGGAACTATCATTCAATTTCCTATATTTCACCTTTTTTACTTATGACAAGATTCATTGTGTATGTGTCTCAAAATATCTATGTAAGTTGAGAGATCCTTGTTTTTTCAGTTTTCTATTGTATCTAACATGTCAAAAGAGACCCTCATGAGCTTGCACACACCTGCTTTTTTAATTGAATTCAATATGAATGGAGTCTTATCACATGAAATTTATAAAAAATCATTATAAAACAAGTTATTGCCAAGAAATCCAAACATTCATGTAAGTATAAAATTTTACTTATACAATCAGTGGGAATTCTTTGAACGATGCTTTAGCATTTTTTAAGTTTGTCTTTGGAAATTTGCACAACATAAAAAAGTGAATGAGTTTTTTCCACTATTATTTGAGAGAGATGGATTGAAAATAAAACAATTTAAATCCATTCTAACATGAAACGATTGTAACAAAATACTTAAAAAGTGCAACTAGTGTTGGAAACCCACATATATATCTCAAACCTTTAAATAAAAATTTGGGGACCTTTAAGGATGCTTATGAGGCTAAAAACACATTGATTATAAACAATTTGAAAGAAAAACGTATTTATAATGATGTAAAGAACTATGTAATTACAAAAGATTATAATTATGATTATTTGAATGACATATACTTGTAAGATTTGTTGTAGACATGCTTGGAGGTATATTGTAATAAAATTGAATCTATGTTAAATAATGTATGTAGTACCATGAAAATAATTCACTACAAGGAAAAGATCCTGTTGCGGAGGTCATAGCAGTGGCTTTTAGTGTTACAAGATTGGCAAAAAATGTCAAAAAACACCTTCACTATAACATCCGCCAGTGGTAGTAGATGTTTTAACGCTAATTATTATGAATACATTTTATAACTAAAAATATCTCAATGGTTGGATGTTTTAGTGGATTTTTTTTATTGGTGCACTTAGTTTAAATTATGTGCACTGGTGCGTTACGTAACAGAATGCACTAATGTTGTACAATGTAAAGTATTTACATCGATGCATTCAAACAAAATGAGCACCAAAAATAACCGAATTTCAACACCACACTGGTGCTTGCATATAGATTATACATACTGGTGCTTGCGTACATCACAAACGTTGTGATGTTATATGTTACATCATCTATATCAAAAAATTATTTATATATTTTAAAATTTACCGATGTTGTCCATTTGCGTAAGCGAACCGGTGCATTTCATATTCACTATCAAAATCACCCAATGCATATAGACAAACAGGACACCTTGGGGCACTTATACACAAAACAAGCACCATTGCATGTAACCTTTTGTAGTTCTTGGTGCATGTAAACCATTGACATGCACCGATGCGAAAAAAACATATGAAAATGCACCTGTTGAGGCCTGGAAAATCGCAAGTAACAACAGTTAGGGATTCTCCCCAATAAACGTTCCCAATTAGCCCATTACTGTTTGGTATGGGGAATCCATCTGGTTTACGGTCCGGCTACTGTAGGTCAAGTAACAATTAAAGTTCTTTACCGGTTACGGCCCGGTCCATCGTGTATATTTTTTAGTTTTTTTATGTTTAAGGTATGATGTGCAAGTACCTAACTAAAATGCAGACGATAGAGATAATGAGGAGGGTCACAATGTGATGCGCAAGTTCTTACCTCTCATCTTACCTCTCTCGCATATAAATCACAAACAACAAGAAACTAACTAAGAATTATTAACCTATCCCTAGGGAGAAAAATGATCATTAATGGTGAGTAATGTACTATAGTGCACGCGTAAAGAAAAATCACATGTAGTTGTTAAAGTTTCAGAACACATCAACATCAATAGAAATATAAACAACAAGATAGCTTATTATTAATTAAAACCTTCATTACTCAATGTGGAAATTTTATAGAATAAACCAGAGTACATTCATAACATGAAAAGAAATTCAATGAGTTAGAACGATCTCACAGTTAATGGAAACAAGCTAAAAAAGAAATGGTTCATATTCAACTGGTCCATAGCAAACATCTGAAAAAATCCACATCACTTTCTCCAGCATAAACATGTGACTCTTTATTGTAAAAGGAAATAGTTCTTCTTACAATACTCTCTCAAGATAGTCTGGAAAAAAGGTCCTTCTACATCTAAAACTCTCTTATATTTATACAAAAACAAAACTCTCGGGCTGCCCCTCATTGTCTTTTGAGCTTCCCCAACCTTTAATTTTCCAAAATTTTGTCTCGTAGCTTGTGCACATAATTAACTACAATATATTACATTTCAAATCAAAATTTCCAAAACACTTTATGAGGAAGGGCCAGCTTGCTTGCCGATGTACTTCTTCAATGCATGAGCATCTGCTGCTATGCCTTCAAATCCAGAAGGCTCAAGAAATATAATATTAATCTCATATTTATTAGCCTGGGTTTTTACCCCCTCTATCCTAGCAGGACTCAGGCACAGCTAGTCTTCTAATAGATGTATGCTTATGGTTGCATGTGCCACTGCATTCTTCAAGATCCATTCATCTAGGTCCTGTTGGCCTGATTTTCTGACCTAGGCCAACTAAGGAGATTAATCCCACATAAGTCGCTTAAAGCAGCTCCCGATGTGTTTGAGATAGCAAAATCTCGTAGGTTATGGTCCTGCTATCAACTGAATTTTTCTCTTAAGGAGAAAATAAAATTCAGTAAAAATTTATCCTAATCTTATTTCTATTTAAATAAACCCTAAAATTAGTTTTCTAATACTTAAGTTATCCTAAAATTGCTTTCTTACTGAAAGTCTTCGATTTTGAGGATTTTGTATCGAATATTCTAAATTTTAAAAGACTATTATAATTATTCTAAAATTAACCTAATTCTATTTAACAATTGTTAAATGTAAACTATACTTAAAATAACACTAACTAAATTATTCTATCTCAGCTGGGAGCAATTTGAATATTATATTAATTATCAATTAATGTTTCAAGTAAACAGGAGGATAAATGAGTAAGATTTAAATGAAAATATTTAAATCATCCACACATAATCATTCTGCTATATATTTACTATGACATAAAATTTAAAATAAATAATTACTTTAAACTTTTTCTGAAATAGTTTATTACTTAACAATCAATAAACAACAGTAAATATTTGAATGGAAGATAATGTTTATAATGAAAACATTGCAAAAATACAAATGAAATCAAAACAAACATAAATATGTATATTATTATGTATCGAATTTTTCAATAAAAATACTGATTAATTCAATTATAATAACATACTAATTCAAATAGCAATATTGTGTTGACAGAGTGTAATATCAGATAATGAATACAAGCATAACCAAGTATAACTGCATCAATAGTATAACTAGAAGATGACATATTGAAATATATTATAAAAGTATCCAAAAATAATACCAATCAATGATACCAGTGTGAGAATTTCCAGTCACATTACACCTCCGAAGATAAAACCTGAGTAAGGGATAAAACTAGTACTGAAATAATATTTCAATGATATTTTTCTTCCACCACTCCATTCTCTTAGCATTAAAATTACTAGTTTATACAACCCCACTAGTCTTTCAATTCAGTTTCTTCATGAATGCTATATTCAATACCATAGGAGTCCTATCCCTATTAAAGTGCATCGAATCTTTTCAAAAGACACCTGTCACAAATATTACTATAAAAAAAACAGTAAAAAAAAACGACTAGCTTGTATCATCTCCTAATTTAAGGGAACTGGCATATTCGTGGCTATTTTGAAATTCTAATCTTCAAGAAGCATCAACGTCTGCCAACTGTGATCCAAAACATCCTATATTTGTTGAGGATAGTGATACCATGTACACCTGTTTAAACAAACATAAGAATCTTATAAAAACCAACTTCAACAGAAATAACAAAAAAAACAACAAATTATATGCATGCCTGCAAAATCTACGATTTTGTAGGCATGCACTTAAAAAGATTTTATTACTTGTTGACAAAGAGATAAACCATATAACTAAAAATAGAAACAATCATCAGGTTCTACTTTGTAAATTGATCACTCTTCTAGCTTCAGAAAGTTTGGCTTTGAGCCTGATGATTACTAGCTTCTGTCGATCTACTTGCTCAAGCAAGTGCTGGTTTGTGTCTATCATTGATTTTTTGGCTTTCTTGTATCGATTCTTCTTGATGTTCATGTATTTCCATCTATTAACCCAATTTAGTAATTCTTCCCTGAATGTTTTATTTTCTTCATCTTTCAAGGCTGCGTTTGCTTGACATTCTTTTAGTTTGTTTTTCAATTCCGCGATTTTGGTTTCATATACTCTGTTAAGGACCTGTTGGAGGGTTTCTTCTTCCTTATCATGACATGAATCATCTGACTGAGAAGAATCAAGATTATTTACATCTTGATCCGGTGATGGAATGCTCATAAACGATGGCTCAAGGCCAGAACCACAAGCATCCATACATGATGGGGCAGTTTCAAACTTACCTGACTCCGTAATGTCTTTGGCCACTGATTTTTCATGATTATTCTCTAGGAGAATAGGTTCATCTGTATGTGTGGTTTTGGGAACCAAATATGGAACATCATCCTCAAGATGGACAATCACTGGCCGAGCATTCTGTTGAGTGGTTGCAGGAACAGAGGCTGTAGGTGTGGTATTCATACTTCTAGTGATTATTCTTGTACGAAAAAACACAAAACCTTTTGGCTCAAAACCCCCTTTGTCACAACAAACATGCGCTAACTGTTCAAGTTTTCGCATGGATTCATCACCATCTTTTTGAGGAGTACATAACTCAGAGGGGTTTTCATAATTGACAACATCAACATATTCTTTTTTGGTCAATCTACCCTTCATGTTTGTAGGTGTAGTGAAGCGCTTGTCAGATAGGGATTGGCCCATGTTTGTCTTAGCATAACAGGGAGCTGCCTTCACAATTCCATCATTACTAATACAAGTACCTATAGGTGGATTTGCTTCATGTAGTTCTTTATCCCTTAACTCAGTCTTATGAACATCATCAACTTCGGATTTTACTGGAGCTTTACGCTTCCTACGAGTTTTAGGGGGAGGATTTGGCCAATACTGTGTTGGCCCTAGTTTACTTTCAACCAAAAACTCATCCCAAGATTTACAGTTAAGAGACAATTGATGCTAGATTAAAATTTTAATTAGACCGTGGTGGAAAAAAATCCTATCAGGATTACCTATGGTATTTTGCATCGAATGTGCCATTTTATTAATACTTTACAATAAGTAAAATGGAATATTGAGCTTAGAACCTTTCAATGCCAACAGTAGTCACAGATGATAATAATGGAGATGAGAAAATTGACCATCACAAGATACATACCTGACTAAGATTTCATAAAATGCTCTCCATTCTAGTTTTAAAAATTTAACCGAAACCCCAATCTTCAACTTTGCATTGGCAGGTAAGGGCAAAAGTAAGGACCGACATCTCTTCTGATCAACCTTTCCCCCTTTAAACCATCGCTCTCCAGTTTGAGAAAGCTTTGTAGCTTCTACAATATTATCTTCATCAATTATAAACCTGAAATCACCATTATGAGCTACATTTTCCTTAAAACTCATAGCAAATTGTTTGGTAACCTCCACGTTATGGCCACTAAAACATTTGAAGAACTGGCCCCATCTAATCTTTTCGAATAATAGAGTAGCTTTCTTGTTGGATTCAACCAACTCAGGTCTTGAAATTTCAAATTGGTTGAGAGGAGCCATTGTTTCCTCACTACAACTCTAGTTATGGGTTGAAACGAATGAAATCGTGAAAATTGAAGGAATAGGCACCCAAGTATAAGGCATTACGCGAAATGTCAAATCCTCAATTGATTCATATGTGACAGAGATGAGAACCCCAATTTTGGCCATGCTAACCAAATTTGGAGATGATGAGAACGATAGCCAGTGTTTTCGCTATTATAAATGGACAGACTAACCATGACTAACTGAAATTCTTCATAAAGCAGTATGTAAAAGAAAATTTCAAACTCTAACTAATCCTTCATATCAGAAATTATAAATCAAAACATTAATGACACCCAGTCTGGAATGATGGGCTCGTACAACATCATGAATGGGAATGGCTATCAGTCATATATGAAATTGAATTCTACTGATACGATTTCATCATTAAATCCACAACTGTCAATTAAATTGATAGGTGTTAACTAAATCCTCATATCAATATGAATTCAATCTTAATGCAGCAATCCTTGTAATAGATGTTGTCCATTTGGCCACACGAATCATGTATCTTAATTATAACTGTCAATTGATAATCACCCCAGATTACACGTGGAAGGTAGTCATGTTTATTAACAGGATGATGTGGAGTTACCATAATAACCCGTAATGTTCTTAAGATTTCTGAAATGCTACTAACTAACGATCACTATTCACACTCAAACCATATCTATATATATATATATATATATATATATATGTATGTATGTATTTTTATTTCGAAATATAGTTTTAAATACTTTATGAAATCCTAATCACTTATGACCCAAAACTAGATGTGATAGGATATAAAGCTCATAAAACTATTATGGTTATATTTATGTTGCAAATGAAAATTTCAAAATAATATACATTTATTTGCACTCTTGCTATTTCGTGTTATATATGTACAATTTTTACAAAGTAATGATATGATATTAAAGATTAAGTTATATGTGAAATCTAAACCTTAGGTTTAATGAAAATATTTTTAATTAATAAATCACCTTTAGTTATAAAGATTTCAAGAACTTATAATAAAAAAAACCAATTTCCAAACAAATTCAAAATGTATCTTCATTAAAAAATAATTAGCATACTATACTTTTAAATCTCTTAAATCAATATATATAATTAAATGAATTAATTAATGATAAAATTGATCATATATAAAATTTACAAGACTAACAGCTGCTAACTTGTCAAATTTATGAAAGTGTTTTCATAAATTTCTAATATGACTCTTAACTTTTCTATAATTGAGAGTACCTTTAGAATCGAAGATTCTGAAGGCACTCTTTTATAATCTTTAAAAAGTAATTCATAGAAGAGAGCTGATCATTTTCATCTCAACATAAAAAATGAAGGGGTTGTTGCTGACTGCCAACAAATGGCGACGACCTGGGCGAACCAGTTATCTCTGCTCATACAGCTTACAAATGATAATATAAACAAAATCTTAAAATCTATTAAAAACAATAAAAAATTTCTATTTGAATAAAAACCATTAATATTCTTATTTATATTCATAAGTACAATGCAAATATATCCCATCTTTTAAAATAGAGATCTTGTTAGAGATAAACTTAGAAATATCCTGATCGAAACAAAGTACTTCATAGTAAAAATAATCCGCACCATCAGTATAGGATATAGAAATTTACTTTTTCGAAAAATCTCCAGAATCTGTTCCATAAACATAATGATTTTCTTTTCGTTTCTTTTCTTTTTCTTTAAACAATAATTCTGACTGAAGACTACTATCTAGGTATGATGTTCCAATGTGATAGTATCATTCATGAAAACTCTCTGGAATAAGCAAGCTAGCTCATGATGAGACCTCTTGTCTCTTGATTTTTAAGCCAAAAGCCATCACCCTGGTGATCAGAAATGAAGTTATCCTGGACAGCAATGATGATCATGATTAGGCCGGCTCGTGATGAGATCTCCTATTCTTCTGTCAAAATTATGTTTCTTTACTAAATTTAAAATTTTAATTTTATAAAATGAGATATCATTACCCAGCATGGTGACCGAATGGTAATGTTAGTCATTAATATCACCAGAAAATGAATCAGCTGGCTCATGATGCGACCCCTTATCTCTTGATTTATTTTTTTAACCAAAATCCATTATTAGTTTCCTAATAATGTCATACTAGTGATATTTATGATTCTGATCAGATCGGCTTATTACTAAGACCTTCTGTCTCTCATTTTAGCATTTTATTGACTGGAATAGATTCTAAAAGTTTTCAGATTGTAAATAACTTTGAAGACTGATAGTGGATATCCATAAGAGTTTTTCAAAGTACAAGTTTCGAAGAAGACATTAATTAGCTATCCCAACTTATTATAAGAAAAATCAAAGGGTGAGGAATAATCTGAGTAATACTTATAAATAAAATAATGATAGGTTTTTAATGGATTTGAGAAACTTTGATCATCCTGAACAAATTTTAAAGATTTCAATCTAATATCATAATCTTTTAAACTAATGAACAAACTAACTCTTTTTAAACTAGAAGATTTATTTATTTACGTTTAACTCTTCAGTTGACATCTAAAAATTTGGTAGTCTTTAATGCAAATGAAGAATTTGATTAAGAGAATCAGAACTAGTTGCAATAGTGGAATGATGTTTGAAAGTTACATGAGCCTTATGAATTTATCATCATCCTTTAATTCTATAAAATATAATCCAGTTTATACAAAAATATAAAATTATTTACAAACAACAAACAAATTATATACGTTTTAGGGTCTAAAATATCAACAGAAATATTTTTTCAGGATCAGTCCATTCACTGGGAATGTTTCGAACTGACCTTCTAGTGTTTGCAAAAGAAAGGTACTTGGGCCTATCTTTTCAGCAATAACAAAGGGACCTAACCAAAGCTTTTGAAACTTATTATGATCTCCTTTTTCCTCATGAACATTATCCCATTTTAGAACTAAGTCTCCCACCTAAAATTCTCGATTGGAACTTAAAGATTGGTCAAACCAAGACTTCACAATTTGTTGATGTTTTGTAAAGTGTTGTTTTGAATTTTCTCTTTCTTCCTCAAGTTTTAACAAAGTATTGATCCTCTTTTTCATTGCTGGACAATCTTCATCTTGAATAGACTGAGCTGACTATAATGAAGGTAAAAATAAATTTGGCGGTAAAATAGCTTCAGTTCCATAAACTAAGAAGAAAGGTGAGTTACCTATTGCAGCTTTAGGAGTTACCCTGTCTGCCCAAAGGGCATTAAATAATTTTGTATTCCAATCATGATGGTGAGCTAAAATAGTTCTTTTGAGAATTTTCAATAAATTTTTGTTTGTTGATTCAGCTAAACCATTTCCATGAGGATGGTAGTTAGCTGAATATTTGATTCTTATTCCCTTCACTAAGGCAAATTGAGTTAACTCAATTGATGAAAAATATGAAGCATTATCAAATACAAGGGAATCTAGAACACCGAATCTCATTATGATAAAGGATTCTAAAAATAATACAACCTGATTGGTTTTTACAACTCTTAATGGTGCAGCTTCTGCCCAACGAGTGAAATAATCAGTTGCAATTATTATATACTTGTGTTGTTTAGATGAGGGAGGATTTATTGGTCCTACTATATCAATACCCCATTGCTAAAAGGGTCTTTCTATTGAAACAGGTTGTAAAGGGAAAGCAGGTTTCTTAACCCTTCTTGCAGCAAGTTGACATTCCTGACATTTTCTGACAAAAGTATAGGAATCTCGGAATAATGTAGGCCAATAATAGCCAGCCCTAAGAATCTTATGCGCAGTAGTTTCTCCACCAAAATGACCTCTTGCTGGTCCAAGATGTAACTCCTTGAGAACTATTTCTATTTCATATTTGTCTAGACATTGAAGCAATACTCCATCTGAATTTCTCCAAAAAAGGATATTATCGATTAATAAATAAGGAACAGATTTCAATCGAAATGCTCTTTTCTTCCTAGGTTCTAGGTAATCAGCAGCAGTTCCTGTTTCCAAAAGTATTCTTATGTCTGTATACCAAGAATCCTGTGGTGGAGGATAGAAGTAGATTTTCCTTGTAAGTAAAACCTCATCAATGATAGCTTCAGCATTATCATTAGGTAGATGAGTAGCTTCAGCAGCTAATTTACATAATCCTTGACCTTTGACTATCGTTGAAGGTTTTATTTCTAAGTCATACTCTTGAAGGGCTGTCATCCATGGTGCTCTTTTTTCACCTAAATATTTTTGCACTAATAAATTTATGACTGAGGAATAAGGGACTATTACTTTCGTTTTAGATTTCAATAAATATGGATGAAAGTGTTTGACATCTTTAAAAACAACAAAAGCTTGCTCATCAACTTCATGGTGATTAAGCTCAACACCTTTAAAATTTGAACTCATAAAGGAGATTGGCACTTCGTTATTTTGTTGATTTAGTTGGGTTAAAACTGCTGCATATGAGATGTCAGAAGCGAAAGTATACTATATGAAATCTTTGTTAAAATTTGGGCTTAAAAGGCTAGGAGCTTCTGAAATGGCTTCTAAATTTTTTTGAAATGACTCTTTTTCAGTTTGTCCCCATTTAAAAATCGCATCCTTCTTAATCATTTTCTGCAAAGGACGAATGATTTCAGAGAAACTAGGAATGAATCTCCTAACAAAATTTATTTTACCGAGAAAAGATTGCATTGCTTTCTTGCTAGAAGGGTAAGTTATTTTTGAAATGGCTTGGGTTCGTTCGAGGTCAATCATGATTCCATGTTTTGAAACCACACAACCTAATAAAATACCTTCTGAAATAGCAAATATTGTTTTTTTAGGATTTAAGGATATTCCAAATTTTCTACATCGTTCAAATACCTTTCTAAGATGATTAATATGATCTGATCGATATTTAGAATATACAGTAACGTCATCCAAATAGATGACTCCTGAATGATTAATTAAGCCTCTAAAAGCAATATCCATTGCCCGTTGAAAAGTTTTCCTAGCATTGATTAACCCAAAGGGCATCTTGCGGTAAGCATATGTTCCCCATGGAGTTCTAAAAGCTGTTTTCAATTGATCATTTGGGGAAACCAATATTTGGTTGTATCCTAAGAAGCCATCAAGAAGTGACACTATCTCAGACCCAGACACCTTTTGAAGAATTTGTTCCATGGGAGGAACTGGGTAATTATCATTTTTAGAAGACTTATTAAGATTTCTAAAATCCACACATAATCTAATATCTCCGTTTTTCTTCCTAACTAGAACTAGGTTGGCTACCCACTGAGTATGTCTGATGGGAAAAATAATCCTGGAAGCTAACAGTTTATTTAGTTCATTCTTAATTGTTGGTTCTAGTGACGGGTGATATTTCGTTAGTTTTTGTTGAAAAGGTTTTGACTCCTGTTTAATTGGAATTATGTGTTGCATGACTTGTGTGTTGAAGGTTTTCAAATCTTCATATGTCCATGCAAAGAGATCCTTAAATTCTTTAAACAACTTTATAAATGTTGTTTTTTCTGTGGGGTTGCAATCTATTCCTAGATTTATAGTTTGGGGATTCATTTATGTTCCTAAATTTATGCTTTCATATTTTGTTTGAGAGCTATTGGTTTTACAGTTAGGGATAGATCCAAATTTATCTTGAAGATCAAAGAATTTTTCTAATCTTAATACTAAATTAGGGATCAGTTTTACCTTTTCAAAAGCTTTTTCAACTGAACAAAAATAATTTATTACCGAAAAATCCCGCAGATTTTCATCATGTGTAACTTCATCAATGGCTGAATCTTTAAAGGTATCCTCATTCATTAGAAAATTCAGTACCTGTGCATCATTATCAAACACATGCCAGTTAAAAATATTATCTGGTATAGAAGGCCTAAAAATCAACTCCACTGAAAAGAAATCTGGTGTAAGATTTTCTGATGGAATTAATTTTGATGCTACATTTGCTAATAAATCTGCTTCTTGATTTTGAGCTCTTGGAACTGAAATTATGTTAAATGCATCAAAATGTGAAATGAGGTTCCATACCTCTCATTGATAATTCTGTAAATGTTCAGAAAGGCAGTGAATAGAATTATGGACCTGTCTGACGATGATTTCGGAATCACCGTATGCAATTAATACTTTGATATCCAAATCAATTGCTTTTTTCAAACCCTGTATTAAAGCTTCATATTCCATAGTATTGTTTGTACAATTAAATTCCATTCTACAAGCTATACATGTTTTATTTCCCTAGGGGTCTACCAGTAGGCAACCAGCTCCAGCTCCTTCTTTAGATTTCGCACCATCGAATTATAAAGTCCAAGTAGAACTATTAACAACTACTTTACTTTCTATAATATTTATAATATTAAGATTATCTACATCATTAATAATTTCCTTGAATGGAGAGTCATGAGAAATAGATGTCACATTTCTAATTTCTGATTGCTATTTATTTTCAGAAAAAACAAAATTTTCAGCTTTAAAATTACCAAATCCCAATTCATACATGTAATTCCCCATAATGGAGTCTGAAAATAAAACTGGTTCGCTAGGATCATGTAGTTCTATTACAGTATGTTCCATATATCTTTCTCTGTTTATCTTTATTTGATTTGAATTTCCATTCTTAGGTAACCATAATGTTGACCAATCCGTGGCAAAGAATCCATTCAATTGTTGAGACCAATCTCTACTTAAAAATAGCCATACGCATCAGGAATATTTGCAACAACAATATCTATAATTTGAAAAACTGAAGGGTTACAAGAAATCATGACTAAAACATCTTTCATCTCTCCTACAACCCTCACATTTGTCCTATCCAATTGAGTTATTTGTGAATTTGATGGAACATATTTTCCATTCAATCTTTTACATACCGATAAAGGCATCACATTGGAGGATGCTCTGGAATCAACCATGCAATTGTGAACGTTCCTATTGAAAATCTCAAAGGTAAGTAAAAATGGAGGCGTGGTTGATCTAGAATTCTTTCCTATTAGTGAGGCTTTTTCAGCTGTTGATTTTCCTTTATCAGTTGATGTTAAATCATCATTAGAATTGTTTGCAACAACATTTTGTTTTACATTTGAAATAATTGAACTCATGGCAGGATTTATAACATGACTGTTAGGCATTGGGTAAATTTGAAGAAGATCGTACATACTGATGTTTGCATGTGTCTTCTTTAAATCTTCAATTATATCATATTGTAAATCTAATTTTGGAGCATTTTGAATGGGCTGAGTAATTTTTGTTGATTGAGTCTGCTTGCCAGATTGAGTTTGTTTATTAGGTTGTGAACTATTGTTGTCATTACTCGAAGTAGAACTTGATGAAGCTCTAGGAGTATTTGCGAATGTTCTACTACGAGTATTATAGGCATATTGTCCTGAAGGTGGACTTTTACTCTCATATTATTTTACAAGACTGTCCCAGAAATGACCATTAACTTGTTGAGGTTCCTCTGATTCTTCATCATTTTCTGATTCTTCTTCTTATTCATTTTCAGTTATTTCTTGATTTGAAGGAATCTCTGATAAGGATAAAACAGTTGTAATTGTATTAAAAATTTCTTCATTTACTGCTATATCAAGCGATGTATTTGTTTTATTAATTGTATTCGAATTTTGTCTAAACTGATTTCTGAAATATCCTCTGGAGGAAGAAGCTTCAAAATTGGTTTTCTTTAATCCTACAACTTCATTGGTTAATTCCTGGATAGCATTTTGCAGCTGTTCTACATCAAATGCTTTATCTTTTTCTGAACTAGGTTTTTCGATCTTCCTACGAGGGAAAGTATCAGATTTCCCACTTCTATCTGGTTCATAAGACATAGAATCCTTTTTGACTTTAATGGCTTCCTCAAAAGTTTCTAGCAACATTGTTTTACCAGCTCTCTTAACAAACATCCTTGAATATTTTGGTAAAGATGAAGTATAATTTTCAATAATTATATCCTCGGGTGGTTGAGAAGCAGCTGGACTTTTATTTTTTAATGTAAGAAACTTCTGGTTAAAATATTTAATTCTTTCTTTAGACTCCATTTTAATCTGAGATAACTCCAGGGCTAAAATAGTAGGTGATTTATCTTCCCCGAATTTATCTAAGAAAGCTTTATTAAATTCTCCCCAATTTGTAATTGATCCTTGTACTAATGAAAAGTACCAAGTAGAGGCTCTTCCTTCAAAAGTTAGAGAAAATAACCAACAAACCACATCTTCATGCTGAACATTCATGGTTTGAACAACTAACATGAATTTTTCTACATGCACCTTTGCAGGTTCTTTGTCATCTGGGTTAAACTTAGGAAGAAGTTTATCTGAATGTTTAGGCAAATGATGTTGTACACCAGGGATGGCTACATCAGCTGTTCTCAACCAAGGGAGTTGTGGATTAGGTGGAGGATTAGCTCCTCCTCCCACACGTATGTTTCCCGCCATAGGACTTCTCTTAGAACCTGAAGAGCTCCCTGGATTGGATGATCTTGGACTATCAGGTGGTGATTCTAGAGGAGAAGGTGGTTGATCAAAACCGCCTATTGAAGTTAGTCTTCTAGCAGTGTCTATTTGAGTAGTTTGTCTCTATGACTTCTAATTTGATAACATGAAGTGCTATTAGCTTCTACCAAATCTTGAGTAACTATGTTCAATTGTGGATTACGTCATTGTTTCCTAGGTAGACCATAGTCTATTGGAGATACACCAAGTTGATTAGCATATGCTCTTGTAAGAATATATCGTGATTCTTCTAAAGTTTTAGTACTTTGTTCAGAAGTAAATGGGGATGTGATATGATCACGTTCAAGGATGCTCCTAACAGTTTCTATAAACGGTGATCTGCTGACTTCTGGAGGATGTTGACTGGTTGAAAATTTATCATTAGTTTTACTTGCCATTAATCATTAACATGCCCTCCTTCTAGCGCCATTTGTTGGCCTGATTTTCTGACCTAGGCCAACTAAGGAGATTAATCCCACACAAGTCGCTTAAAGCAACTCTCGGTGCATTTGAGATAGCAAAATCTCGTAGGTTATGGTCCTGCTACCAATTGAATTTTTCTCTTAAGGAGAAAATAAAATTCAGTAAAAATTTATCCTAATCTTATTTCTATTTAAATAAACCCTAGAATTAGTTTTCTAAGACTTAAGTTATCCTAAAATTGCTTCCTTACTGAAAGTCTTCAATTTTGAGGATTTTGTATCGAATATTCTAAATTTTAAAAGACTATTATAATTATTATAAAATTAACCTAATTCTATTTAACAACTGTTAAATGTAAACTATACTTAAAATAACACTAACTAAATTATTCTATCTCGGTTGAGAGCAATTTGAATATTATATTAATTATCAATTAATGTTTCAAGTAAACAGGAGGATAAATGAGTAAGATTTAAATGAAAATATTTAAATCATCCACACATAATCATCCTACTATATATTTACTATGACAGAAAATTTATAGTAAATAATTACTTTAAACTTTTTCTGAAATATTTTATTAATTAACAATTAATAAACAACAGTAAATATTTGAATGGAAGATAATGTTTATAATGAAAACATTGCAAAAATTCAAATGAAATCAAAACAAACATAAATATGTATATTATTGTGTATCGAATTTTTCAATAAAAATACCGATTAATTCAATTATAATAACATACTAATTCAAATAGCAATATTTTGTTGACAGAGTGTAATATCAGATAATGAATACAAGCATAACCAAGTATAACTGCATCAATAGTACAACTAGAAGATGATATATTGAAATATATTATAAAAGTATCCAAAAATAATACCGATCAACGATACCAGTCTGAGAATTTTTAGTCACATTCCACCTCTGAAGATAAAACCTCAGTAAGGGATAAAACTAGTACTGGAATAATATTTCAATGATGTTTTTCTTCCACCACTCCATCCTCTTTGCATTAAAATTATTAGTTTATATAACCCCACTAGTCTTTCAATTCAGTTTCTTCATGAATGCTATATTCAATACCATAGGAGTCCTATCCCTATTATAGTGCATTGAATCTCTTCAAAAGACACCTGTCACAAATATTACTATAAAAAAAAACAGTAAAAAAAACCGACTAGCCTGTATCATCTCCTGATTTAAGGGAACTGGCATATTCGTGGCTATTTTGAAATTCTAATCTTTAAGAAGCATCAACGTCTTCCAACTGTGATCCAAAACATCTTGTATTTGCTGAGGATAGTGATACCATGTACACCTATTTAAACAAACATAAGAATCTTATTAAAACCAACTTCAACAGAAATAACAAAAAAAACAACAAATTATATGCGTGCTTGCAAAATCTACGATTTTGCAGGCATGCACTTAAAAAGATTTTATTACCTGTGACAGAGAGATAAACCATATAACCGAAAATAGAAACAATCATCAGGTTCTAATTTGTAAATTGATCACTCTTCTGGCTTCAGAAAGTTTGGCTTTGAGCCTGATGATTACTAGCTTCTGTCGATCTACTTGCTTAAGCAAGTGTTGGTTTGTGTCTATCATTGTTTTTTTGGATTTCTTGTATTGATTCTTCTTGATTTTCATGTCTTTCCATCTATTAACCCAATTTAGTAATTCTGCCCTGAATGTTTTATTTTCTTCATCTTTCAAGGCTGCGTTTTCTTGACATTCTTTTAGTTCGTTTTTCAATTCTGCGATTTTGGTTTCATATGCTCTATCAAGGACCTGTTGGAGGGTTTCTTCTTCCTTATCATGACATGAATCATCTGACTGAGAAGAATCAAGATTATTTACGTCTTGATCCGGTGATGGAATGCTCATAAACGATGGCTCAGGGCCAGAACCACAAGCATTCATACATGATGGGGCAGTTTCAAACTTACCTGACTCCGTAATGTCTTTGGCCATTGATTTTTCATGATTATTCTCTATGAGAATAGGTTCATCTGTATGCATGGTTTTGGGAACCAAATATGGAACATCATCCTCAAGATGGACAATCAATGGCCGAGAATTCTATTGAGTGGTTGTAGGGACAAAGGCTGTAGGTGTGGTATTTATACTTCTAGTGATTCTTCTTGTACGAACAAACACAAGACCTTTCGGCTCAAAACCCCCTTTGTCACAACAAACTTGTGCTAACTGTTCAAGTTTTCGCATGGATTCATCACCATGTTTTCAAGGAGTACATAACTCAGAGGGGTTTTCATAATTAACAGCATCAACATCTTCATTTTTGGTCAATCTACCCTTCATCTTTGTAGGTGTACTGAAACGCTTATCAGATAGGGATTAGCCTATGTTTGTCCTAGCATAACAGGGAGCTGCCTTCACAATTCCATCATTACTAATACAAGTACCTATAGGTGGATTTGCTTCCTGTAGTTCTTTATCCCTTAACTCGGTCTTATGAACATCATCAGCTTCGGATTTTACTTGAGCTTTACGCTTCCTACGAGTTTTAGGGGGAGGGTTTGGCCAATACTGCGTTGGCCCTAGTTTACTTTCAACCAAAAACTCATCCCATGATTTACAGTTAAGAGACAGTTGATGCTGGATTAAAATTTTAATTAGACCGTGGTAGAACAAACTCCTATCAGGATTACCTATGGTATTTTGCACCGAATGTGCCATTTTCTTCAGACTTTGCAATAAGTAAAATGGAAGATTGAGCTTAGAACCTTTCAATGCTAACAGTAGTCGCAGATGATAATAATGCAGATGAGAAAATCAGACATCACAAGATACATACCTGACTAAGATTTCATAAAATGCTTTCCATTCTAGTTTTAAAAATTTAACCGAAACCCCAATCTTCAACTTTGCATTGGCAGGTAAGGGTAAAAGGAAGGACCGACATCTCTTCTTATCAACCTTTCCCCCTTTAAACCGTCGCTCTCCAGTTTGAGGAAGCTTCGTAGGTTTTGCAATCTTATCTTCATCAATTATAAACTTGAAATCCCCAATATGAGCTACATTTTCCTTAAAACTCATAGCAAATTGTTTGGTAACCTCCACATTATGGCCACTAAAACATCTGGATAACTGACCCCATCCAATATTTTCAAATAATAGATTAGCTTTCTCGTCGGCTTCAACCAACTCAGGTCCTGAAATTTCAAATCAGTTGGGAGGAGCCATTGTTTCCTCACTACAACTCTGGTTATGGGTTGAAATGAATGAAGTCGTGAAAATTGAAGGAATAGGCACCCAAGTATAAGGCATTACGCGAAATGTCAAATCCTCAATTGATTCATATGTGACAGAGATGAGAACCCCAATTTTGGCCATGTTAACCAAATTTGGAGATGATGAGAACAACAGCCAGTGTTTTCTCTATGATAAATGGACAGACTAGCCATGACTAACTGAAATTCTTCATAAAGCAGTATGTAAAAGAAAATTTCAAACTCTAACTAATCCTTCATATCAGAAATTATTCGATTAAGGGATTATAAATCAAAACATTAATGACACCCAGTCTAGAATGATGGGCTCGTACAACATCATGAATGGGAATGGCTATCACTCATATATGAAATTGAATTCTACTCATACAATTTCATCATTAAATCCACAGTTGTCAATTAAATTGATAGGTGTTAACTAAATCCTCATATCAATACGAATTCAATCTTTATTCAGCGATCCTTGTAACAGATGTTGTCCATTTGGCCATACGAATCATGTATCTTAATTATAACTGTCAATTGATAATCACCCTAGATTACATGTGGAAGGAAGTCATGTTTATTAATAGGATGATGTGGAGTTACCATAATAACCCGTAAGGTTCTTAAGATTTCTGAAATGCTACTAACTAATGATCACCATTCACACTC
>LPNX011083658.1:880986-902594 GCA_001517045.1 Pseudotsuga menziesii
AGAAAAAAACAAGTTCCAAACAATTTCAAAATGTATCTTCATTAAAAACTAATTAGCATACTATACTTTTAAATCTCTTAAATCAATATATATAATCAAATGAATTAATTAATGATAAAATTGATCATATATAAAATTTACAAGACTGACAGCTGCTAATTTGTCAAATTTATCAAAGTGTTTTCATAAATTTCTAATATGACTCTTAACTTTTCTATAATTGAGAGTACCTTCAGAATCGAAGATTCTAAAGGAACTCTTTTATAATCTTTAAAAAGTAATTCATAGAAGAGAGCTGATCATTTTCATATCAACAGAAAAAATGAAGGGGTTGTTGCTGACTGCCAACAGGTCCTTGACTTGTTGGATTTCTTGCTCATCTTTTTGATACCTATTCTGTAGATGTTCTAGAAACATGTCATGCTCTGGTATCACATCCAATATTTTTTCCGCAGAAGTCTGGCATCTATTATACGTGGAAAGCACTCTCCTACAGTATTCATCACATGCTCCCTTTGTCTTCTTCATGGTTTTCTTGAACTCTTATGCTACATTAATTGCAAATTCCAGTAAATCATACTCCTGTTTCAAAATCTGTTGATCCTTTACTGCTAACTCTGTGGGAGATTCCTTATTTGTTTCTGCCTAGACCATTCTTCCTGTTAGAACCTCCAAAATATCCTGAGATCTATCATCTACTCCAGTTTGGTATCCATTTGCAAAATTTTACACCTTTTGTCTTCTATTCGTATCTGTAGTTGGTGGATCCTTTTTCTTTGAATCAAAACGTGTTCTTTCAAAGGCTAAATGTCTGTTTTCTGCTCCATAGCATCCTTAAGTGATGCAGTCAATGAATTGTTTTGCTCTTCTAAGGCTACCACTTGCATCTGATATTGCTTCTCCTTTTCCTCTGTGGTAGCCTTCTCCATTTCTAACTCAGTAACCTTGCTTTGCAACCCGTTTTCTCTGCACTTAAATTTTCATATGATACCTGAAGATCATCCCTTTCAGTTTTTAACATTTGATGTTCTAGTTGTAGCTTTTGTAATTCAGCTAAGCTATCCTAAGCATTTTTTTCTGTTTTCTCTGCAAATATTTCTAAAGAATTCTTATCTGCTTGCAGAGTCTAGAATTCCATTCTTGAAGTCTTGACTTCACTCATCATATCTTCATACTTCCTCTTCAGATTTTGACTCTCATCTCTTTCTTTCTTTAAAGTTTCTTTCAATTGAGCCACATTCTTTCATGACTGCTCTAGATCAGTCATAAGTCTGTCCATGTTGTCTTCAGTCGCTAAAGTTAATGCTACCCCAGCTCTTGCTATCAAACATGGATCTTTATGTGTCCCATGTACCACTGTTTTATCTATTACCATTTTCCTTGACTGTCCTCCAGTCTCGACCTTCTTCTCAGTTCTTTTTACGATTCTTTTCTTTTCTTTATCATAAAAAATGATACTGAAATCAAGAACCTCTTCCCGTTCAGTAGGCATGAAAGGGATCAAATTTATCTCAGAAAATTAAGCTTGTCCCAATATGCTGCCAGAAGATGCAGCAGGTTCTGAGGGATCAGGATCAGATTGTCCTTGCTCTTGATCCGTTTGATCTTGTACTCCTCGTGTATCCACTCGCTCTGTAGTCTGGTGATCCTTTTGAGATCTTGTTAGTCTCAAACCTTCACTTTCTTCTTTCTTTTTCTTTATTTCAGCTTCTTCTTTTCTCTTTCTTTCTTCTTACTCTTCCAATTTCTTAGCCTTTTCTGAAGTTTTTCCCTTTCCACCCATAGTAGTTGTTTTCTGTTTGAATCTCTTCTTAAGGGTGGTTATGTTCTTCACATTTCTGAATGTATCCTTGTCCTTGTCCCAAAAATCAGTATATTCAAAATGAATTCCCGCTTCTTTGTAGTAATCCGCTACTTTATTGTGGGAGTCATTCCTATGAAAATTCATTTCGCCAAAATGAAAATACTCCAGCTCCTTAACAAATTCTGCTGCTTGCTTTACTCTTGAAAACTTGTAGTTACCAAGCAGGAAAGGTACTGTAGGATATGTTTCATTTTTATGCTCAAACAAAAAATTGCCTACACCATCAATATACAGCTGCCTAACCGCCTCCTTATGGAGTACATAATCTATGTCATACTTTGGTAGTAGGGAAGAGCTCTGGAACCACCATACATCCTTATATACAACCCATCCTCCGTCAAATAGTAATCTCCAAACTCCTATATGACTTTGAATGCCTCTTCATACATGCAATTACATTCAGTCAAGAAAATGAGGGTATATAAGGGCATGATGAAATTCTCACAAATTTCTCTATAATAACTATAGTACTTATGTGCCCATAACAATTTGTAGGCTACGTACAATGGGATTCTATCCCTCTCCCAATTACATCTCAAAGCAGGAAAAGACTAAGTGCACAGTATGCAGTTAATCAGGATAGAGCTCATATAAAACTCTGATCTCTTTTGAGATACCCCTCCTAAGGTTGATGATATGCATGCAGAGAGGCTGTTTGACAAAATATTTTCCCAGTTAAAGATGGTTCCTTGGGTAGCTACAAAGAAAATAACTGGTATCCGCCCTATCTTGAAGCTTTTCCCATGTGCTCTACCAAAAATCCTATTTAACATAAATGTAATTAACCTGTAGAGAGCATGGAGAGTAGAGGTGTCATACTCTCCATAAGGTCTAGTTCGGAAGTTCTTTCCGGGTATCATCATTCTTTTTACCGTCTCCACCAGATCCATAGCTATCTCCTTTAACCAACTTTCTGTCAAATAAACCTAGGGTGAGGGTAGATGATAAGCCATAGAGACATATGCAGGGCTATATGCAACATAGCCTTGCTTGGCAGTGTTCTCCAGATTCATTGTGGTTACATATGCCCTAGGCAGAATCCAGCCTATCACTTCTGAACAAGGGAATAACTCGGGTCTCATGGCTCCTTTCATTAGAGATAATTTCTTAATGTTGGCATAGATGGTCATCTCCTCAAAACCAGCATCAGGTACATTCTGGTTGGCAATCATTCTATAGATCTCTCCCCACTTGTAGTCTAGTTTGACCCCAGTGGAGGCTTTGGTATCTTCGTAAATATACTCTACTTTGGTGATGATCTCTACCTCAGGTTCTCCTTCAACCATAGGAGCTTTCTTCTTTTGTCTCTTTGACATGTTTTCATTATGAAAATCAACCTATCACATTCCAAAACATGTTCTTAGACCAAATGAGCTACTATCAAGTTTATAAACAACAAATAGGAAAACATATCAATTTACCTCCTCAATATGCATGCTGAAAAATAAGTCAAACACAGTATTTAATGAATGAAAGAATCAAGGAGAAAGAAAATATATCCTGTAGGTCGCTTCCTAAAATGCCTAAGCCTCACTGTCTGCAAAACCTCACTTCATCAAAAAATCCTTCGTCAACTCGGGCCATATCAAACTAATCTTACCGCTCGTCCTCAAAACAAACTCAAAAATAATAAACCCTACGCAGCGCTCGTCCTCAAGGAAAACCCTAAACTGACCGAAAAGGAAAAAAATCTTCTGTAGTCCCATGGGATAAGGTAAATGTAATAAAAACCGGCTTAATACCCCCGACCAATCGTGGAAAAACCAAGAGACGGGTGTTGCAGAGAGTGAAATGCTTGTCTGCAACCTACCCTAACCACCCATGCTAGAGCAAATGCATCCATAACAGAAAAAAGAACACAAAATTCGGATTCTCTATTTCCACTAAAGAAACTGCAAGAAACTTAAGACTCTGCACCCTCTAAGTAAAAAAACTATAAAAAACCGTAAGGGCAAGAAATTATTTTATATGGACAACCCTAACCAATGGAAAACCTAACCCACGCAAAACCTAACGGTTCCCAAATCAACCAATCAAACCAAAATAGTAAAGCCGTGGTCTACCTACCTGGAAAAAAGTAGTACAGTCGACTGGATGGAACAAACTTCCATGGGAACAAAGTAACGAACCGTGTTCTGACAGCTGGGCACGCACGAATGGTGCAAACGACACGGACTGGTGCAAACGACAAGTCAAATATGGATAAAACAATAAAATATATGTCCTTCATATATATAACCCTCGGTTGTCCAAACCTATCGATGATCCAAACCTATAGGAGATCAAAGCCTAAATCAATCGAAAGGTTACATCAGAGGACAGCCACAACGGCGGGTGCAAACCAAACTATGGGCCTCTTAATATTTTAACTTTAGTGGACATCGGCACCACTAAATTCTAAGTTTGGAGAATTGATACTGAGCTTCCTATGCAACATCAACATCATATAGTTGTATCATCATGACTTTGCTTGCTCTAACGGGTGTCGAAAATCAGAGATCCTAAGCTATAAAGAGCCATCAATAAAAAAAAACTATTTTAGAAAGTCTCAACACTAGGTTCTCACAACGTCAGCAACGTTAAAAACTAGGACTCCAGATCACTCTTGTCAAACATCTCGACAACGATAAAAGTAATCGAAAATCAAAACCACTAAATATTAAGCTCGAAAAAACGACAACAAGGAGAAAAGAAAAAAGGTTCGACGTATCGGCGAAGGAGTCGAAAGTTCTTTTGGTAGGCTTGACAGTTGGCTTCTGCAATGTCGGAAAGACAATCTACTATGCTTCCGATATCGGAAGGATAGTTGACTAGTCTTCTGATACAGAAAATGAAAAAGACCAAGTTTTTAAACGAAAAAACTGAGCTTCAGGGCAGTTTTGGTGAAAACAAAATACTCCTAGGCTAGATTCAATAAATGCAAATAAAAGGAGGGGCCCTAAAATTGAAAATTTTGGGGAAAAAGTTGTAGTTGCAACAATTGGCGACTACTTGGTGAACACAGATCTCTGAACAATTTACTCTTTGATCAACAGACTATTTTGACAATACCAACATGTTGAATTCTTCAAGATATCTGGATTTCCCAAATGTCAGATGTATGCACTTTAATCATTGATTATAGTCCAAGTTAAGGAATAAGGGAACCAAGATTTCAAAGTGCAGATAACTCTTTTGAGGCCAAGAATTTGAGTTTCATTTTTACCGTTGTCTTTGAGTAGTTTCTAGCTTAGACACCACAGGATTGTAACATATGGTAAACAGATATATCTGTTTGTTCCTCATTCCCATGACATTTTTCACTTTTGGTGCTTTTGGACTTTCGTCCTCTTTTGAGTCCTCCTGCCTACCTTCTTTTTGAAATTTTAATTCAGGCTCTTCTATCCATAGTGTCCTTTTGTGTGAGAGATATATTTATTTTTCAGCTCACAGACAGAGAAAAACTTTGGCAATCTTATACGTACTAATATGGTTTAGTGCTTTGCTTTGATACATATTTCTTTTCCAAGGATATTTTGACTTTTATTGGCCCTTTTTGGCTTTTAATTCATGGCATGGAATCATTTAAATATAATATACTGTTTACCTTGCTTCCTTTCTGTGGGTCTTTTTCTGTCACCCCTTAAAACATTTTTTAGTGTGAGATGAATGGAGCCTCGAAATAGTATTCTGGACCTTTTGATCCTAAGTTATTTCACAAGGATTAAGCAAGACTTCAATGTGTTCATAATAATTTAGGAAAACTACTAAACTTGAAGAAGTTATTTCAAATATGAGATGGATTAATAGTACACAGTCTTGTAATCAAAGCTTTTAGTTAACCTAGAACTCTGATGAACTCCATGCAACCAAAAGTTGTGCTTCTTTATTAAAAATTACAATCAATCAAACTCTAACTAAACAAACCAAAAACCCTAAAAATAAAAACAAACCAAATGTTTATTTATGTACAAGACAACAAAAATAAAATAAATCAAGAGAAATAAGGTTTGAGAACTAAACCATTTACTGGTAAGTTCTCTTCCCACCCCTCTAAGTCTTTCAACTTGTAAGTCGAGGGGCCTAGCTTTGCTGCAATTTGAAAAGGGCCTACCCATAATTGCTAAAACTTACTGTGCTTTCCCTTTTCATCGTGCAGGTGATCCCACTTAAGAACTAGATCTCCTAATTCGAATTCTTTGTTCCCAGCTTTGTGTTTATCAAACCAACACTTCACTATTGCTTGTTGATGCTGAAATCTTTCTTCAGCTTTGGACCTAGACTCTTCTGACTTCAACAAATTATAGATTCTGATTTGTAGAATTTCATTATCTGTACCCCTAGATTCTTGTGCTATTATGGAAGATGGAAACAAAATATTAGGAGGAAGAATAGCTTCTTTTCCATAAACAAGAGTGTATGGTGACACACCTAAAGAATTCTTGGGTGTGACTCTATCAGCCCAGAGAGCATTAGGTAACCCCAAATGCCAACTTCTTTGATTTTCTATTACGATTTTCTTTAGAATCCTAATCGTATTTTTGTTTGTGGATTCTACCAAACCATTTCCTTGTGGGTAATAATTTGCAGAATAATGTAACTTGATTCCTCTTTCATTAGAAAATGCAGTTAATCTAATAGAAGAAAAGTAAGTAGCATTATCAAAAACTAGGGAAATTGGAACCCCAAACCTGGTCATAATGTGATTCTGTAAAAAATATATGACTGCATCTTCGTTTACTTTTCGTAACGGAATATCCTCGACCCATCTGGTGAAGTAATCAGTTGTTGTCAGAATATACGTGTGCTGTAAGCAAGAATTTGGGTTTATTTCTCCAATAATATCAATTCCCCATTGTTCGAATGGTTCTGATATAATTACTGGTTTTAACGGTCCTGCTGCTTTAGCTTGTCTTCCACCACATCTCTGACAAACATCACATTTTATAACATGAGCATGAGTATCCTTAAACAGTGTAGGCCAGTAATATCCAGCTCTGAGAATCTTATGTGTCTCCAAAAAATGACCTCTAGCAGGCCCATCATGCAATTCTGCTACGACCTTCTTTGCATCTTCCTATTCTAATCACCTAAGAAAAACCCCATGGTAGTTCTTTCTGAACAGTACTCCATCGATTATCTAATATAAAGATAATTTCAGACGTAATGCTCTTCTTTGTTTGGGACTCCAATGCTCCGACAAATATCCTTCTTGGAGGTAATGGACTAAATCTCGATACCAGGAATCTGGAGCTGTAAACAAAGGACATACATCCATCATATGTAGCTCAGCTTCATTAGCCTAGTTGTTTTCTTCATTTCTTTGACTTTTAGTCATTAGTTTACACAATCCTTGTCCTTTTACTATGGATGCTGATTTGAACTCAAGATCGTATTCCTGTAAAGCCATCACCTAGTTGCCCCTTCTTTCTCCTAATTCCTTTTGTACAAAAAGAGATCATACAGCTAGATGTGGAACTATTACTTTGGTGCAATTCTTAAGTATATATGGCCTGAATTGTTTTACCACTTTAAAAACTGCATAAGCTTATTTTTCAACTACTGGATAATTCAATTCATCTCCCTGCCCATCAATGCTCATAAATGATATGGGGTACTTGTCTCCCCCATCTTCCTTCTATGTAAGCATCACTGCTAACGAATCATCGGACGCAAAAGTGTACATAATAAAATCCTTTTTGAAATTTGGACTTTTGAGTGATGGTGCATGAGCGACAGATGTTTTTATCTTGCTGAATGCATTCTTCTCCAAATCAGTCCATTTGAATTGTACACTCTGTTTAACCATTTGCTGCAAAGGTTTGACGATTTGAGCAAAGTCTGGTACAAACCTTCGCACAAAGTTGATTGTCCCCATAAATGATTGCATAAATTTTTTATTATGGGGTAAAGGGATTTGTTCTATGGCTTTAATCCTCTCTGGGTCTTTGGAGATCCCTTTCTTAGAAATAACATGACCCAGTAGCTTTCCTTCTACGACTGCAAACATGCATTTCTTAGGATTTAGTGAAATACCATATTTCCAACAACGCTAAAAAATTTGTTTCAAATGAAATGCATGTTCCTCTCTCTTTTTCAAAAATATTGTGACATCATCTAGATAAACCACAACACTATGGCCAATCAGACCGCAGAAATCTATATCCATGGCCCTCTGAAAAGTAGCTCCAGCATTAATAAGTCCAAAGGTCATTCTCCTATGAGCAAAAGTTCCCCACTTGGTTCTGAACGTGGTTTTAAGCCTATCTTCTTTAGCTACTAATACTTGATTATAACCGGAGAATCCATCTAATAATGAAAACAATTCAGAACCTAAAACCATCTGTAGTATTTGCTCCATGGGTGGGACCGGATAATTATCTTTATCTGACGCACGATTAAGATTTCTGAAATCTACACAGTGCCTGATTTCTCCTGACTTTTTCTGTACTGGGACCAAATTAGAAACCCATTTCGAATGTCTGAATTTAAATATGATTTTAGCATCCAACAAATTTTTCACCTCACTTTGAATTAAAGGTTCCAGCTTAGGATGCATCTTCCTCAAAGGATGTTGGTAAGGCTTGAATCCACCTTTAATTGGGATAACATGTTGTATTATCTTCATGTCATAAGTTTTAAGCTCTTCATAGGTCCAAGCAAACACATCTTTGTACTCCTTGAAAAGACTGATGAACTTACTCCTTTCGCCCAGAGAACAACACTTCCCCAAATTTACAAATTTGGGTTCAGCTTCAGTCCCCAAATTTATCAGCTCGAATTGTAAGGATGAGCTATGGGTCTTGACATTCACTGGATTTTTGAATTTGTTATCTAAATCAAACATTCGTTCCAAGGTTCTGAATCCTTTAGGAATAAAGTTCCTGAATTTTAATTCTGCTTGATGTTCTTCATTATCTATTATTTCTCCTTTAAAAGTATCATCATTCATCAAACACTCCAAAATTTGTTGATCATCATCAAAAACCCATATATTTGTGATCATATCTAGAACAAAAGGCCTAAAAAGTAATTCAATAGAGCATCTATTATTTGAAGGTACTAGCCTTGCAACTGAGGTAGCTAGTAAATCAGCTGTTGCATTCTTTAATCTAGGAATGGACACAATATTGAGTGTATGAAAATTTATAAGTAAATCCCAAACTTCATTTTGGTAAGATTTCAAATGTGGTGAAATACAGTGTATCTTATTCCAAATTTTCTTAACAACGATTTTAGAATCTCCATATACTTTCAGATTTTTTACTTTCATTTCTATTGCTTTTTTAAGTCCCTGAACTAGTGCTTCATATTTGGCTGTGTTATTTGTGCATTCCAATTCTAACCTACAAGAAAGAAAATGTCTATTTTTTCTTCGATCAATCAAGACACAACTAGCCCCTGATCCTTCCAATGTTTTAGAACCATCAAAATAAAGAGTGCAAAAACTATCTACCTCTACTAAATTTGAATTACAGACTAATTCTGAAACTAGATCTACTATATTACAGTCAATCTCATCAGCCCATGAAAATCGAAGGAGATCGGGCTGGGTGTCAAGTATACTGTTGGCTTCTTCAACTTGGTAATTTCTTGGTTCCAATTCAATGAAATAATTTCCCAATACAGAGTTTACTGGTTCATTTTTTCCCTCTAACTGAGTAACATTGTATTTCATTTGAGGCTCTCTTAACACTTTTATCTGATTTGGAATTACCTTATGAGGCAACCATAGATGTGACCAATCTGATGCAAAATATCCTTCTAATCTCGCCGACCAGTCTCAACTCAAAACCAGTCCATAAGCATCTGGTATGTCTGCTACTACAATATCAATGTACTGACATACCCTCTCATCTGCAGATAAGCGAATCAGAACATCCTCCATTTCTCCTATTACTTTTATAGCTATCCTGTCTAATTGAAGAACTTTCCAAGTAGATGGTTTAGGTTGACCATTGAATTTCTTGCATACTGAAAGTGGCATAACATTGATTGATGCTCCTGATTCCACTAAACAGTTGTGCACATTATAGTTGAAAATTTCAAAAGTTAAGAGAAATGTTGGAGTTTTATACTTAGACTTCCCTCCTAAACTTGCCTTACCAATTTCTTCCTCAAGTTGGTTGTCACTAGGAGACTCCTCTTTTGGTATCTCAAGTACTTTTAAAAGCTTCTCTTTTTGCTGAGGTAAATTACACATTTCAAACAATGAGATATTTGCTTTAGCTTTTTAAATGTCTTCCACAATATCATATCCCATCTCAAGTTATTTGAGATTCTTCTTGACATTATCAATCTTAACTTCAACAGGCTTAAGAGGTGTGTTGATTTTCTTCGGATCTTGACTTGAAATGAAAAATTCAGGTAATTTAATAGTTGCACTGTTTTCCTGTATCTTCTTCATGTTTTCTTGAAGTTTCTTAATCTTAGGAAGTATTGACTTATCTTCCTTTAATAGGCTTTGACTTCTCGTTGTTACATTGGTTTTTGGTGTTTCCCCTTGTATCAGAAAATCTTCTTCTTCTATATCAAACATAGAGACACAGTCCCATAAAATTAAAGTATCTTCCTCTTGTTTTTCCGTAGGTTCATTATCCTTTTCTTCCTCCTTACCAGTTTCTGTCAGTTTGGAGTCCAATAATTGATTCATTACTAACATCATAGAATTAATCCATGGTGGGCAATTCTTCTCATAATGAGGTTGCTGATGAAAAGTACAAAAACTATCCATGCCTACATTTGTTGAATTCATTGCTGCAGGACTACGTGGAGGAGGTCTAGGTTGATTGTTGTCTTCCCTTTTTTTATAATAAGGCTTATATGGTTTGTGAGCCTCCTTTTCCTTTTCTAAATCTATCACTCTGTTGGATAACTTTTGCATCATCTTCACCATCCCTTCAAAATCATGTGATTGCTCATCCTTAGGTTTAGTCAGTAATAAAGGTTTCTTGTTTCCAAAAGTATTTTATTCTAACTGCATAAGGTAATTTTCTATACTCTCCATCTTAGCCTCTACCTTCTTAGCTTCTTCATAGGTTTCTATTAATGTAGGTCTCACTGATCTCTTGGCAAACATGGCTAGATCAGGCCCAAGAGCTGAGGTATAGTATTCAATTAGATCATTTTTAGATGGCTTATCAGTTGTAGTGAAATGGTTTAGGTAAGCAGCAAATCTTTGAGTGAAATTATGCACTCTTTCCTATTTCGTTATTTCTTTAGAGCACATAACCCTTTCGTTAAAGATGCATGAGTTTTCTGGATTGCATATTTACTTCTAAACATTCTCTCAAAGGTGTTCCAATCAGTGATTGAATTCACAGGAAGTGCAAAATACCATGAGGCTGCTTTTCCTTTCAAGGTGTGGGGAAATAATCTACAGACCACATCTTCATGCTCTCCAACTCGTAATCCTTCTACATCCAAGTAAAAAATATGCAAATGATCATCTACCAGAATTCCTTCACTTGGTTCAAACTTAGGAAACATCTTGTCAAAAGGCTGAGGCAAATCATGCAAGGGAGGGGTCAAATTTAAAGGCGACCTAGCCCTCCAAGCAGGTTATGGAGGTGGTTGGTTTGCATTTACATTAGCCATTATTCTGAGTAGAGTATGAGGTTGTGACTGAACAAGGGTCTGGAAAGGTGACTAGTAAGGTGAGTCCGGATCCAATTGATTTAAAGGTTGGTCAAATTCTTGTAAGGATGCTTCTACCAGTTCTTCAAGATCTTCTACCAACACTGAGTCTTTCTAATTGAGGGTGATCTTTCTTCTAATACTCTCTTCTAGGTAGGATAGAAATAATAGGTAATCCTCCAATATTTTTTGCATATGCCCTAGTAATTCTTCTTAAATCATCAACCACTTCATTATCGATAGGATACCAATACCCTTTCTCTTTATCTTCAGGAGTGGGTTTGTGAAGCAAACTACTTTAAGAACTATCACCGGTGGAGTGATTTCAAGAAAGCAGGCTTCCTCGGCCAGCCATGCACTGGTGGCCCTCCTTCTAGTGCCAAAATATCTATGTAAGTTGAGGGATTTTATTTTTTCAGTTTTCTATTGTATCTAATGTGTCAAAAGAGACCCTCATGAGCTTGCACAAACCCACCTTTTTAATTGAATTCAATATGAATGGAGTCTTATCACATGAAATTTATAAAAAATCATTATAAAACAAGTTATTGCCAAGAAATCCAAACATTCATGTAAGTATAAAATTTTACTTATACAATCAGTTGAAATTCTTTGAATGATGCTTTAGCATTTTTGAAGTTGGTCTTTGGAAATTTGCACAACATAAAAAAGTGAATGAGTTTTTGCCACTATTATTTGAGAGAGATGGATTGAAAATAAAGCAATTTAACTCCATTCTAACATGAAACGATTGTAACAAAATACTTAAAAAGTGCAACTAGTGTTGGAAACCCACATATATATCTCAAACCTTTAAATAAAAATTTGGGGACCTTTAAGGATGCTTATGAGGATAAAAACACATTGATTATAAACAATTTGAAAGAAAAACATATTTATAATGATGTAGAGAACTATGTAATTACAAAAGATTATAATTATAATGATTTGAATGACATATATTTGTAAGATTTGTTGTAGACATGCTTGGAGGTATATTGTAATAAAATTTAATCTATGTTAAATAATGTATGCAGTACCATGAAAATAATTCACTACAAGGAAAAGTGCCTGTTGCGGAGGTCATAGCGGCGGCTTTTAGTGTTACAAGATTGGCAAAAAATGTCAAAAAACACCTTCGCTACAACATCTGCCAGTGGTAGCAGATGTTTTAATGCCAATTATTATGGATACATTTTATAACTAAAAATATCCCAATGGTTGGATGTTTTAGTGGATATTTTTTTATTGGTGTGCTTAGTTTAAATTATGTGCACTTGTGCGTTACGTAATAGAACGCTCTAATGTTGTACAATGTAAAGTATCTGCATCGATGCATTCAAACAAAATGAGCACCGAAAATAACCGAATTTCAACACAACATTGGTGCTTGCATATAGATTATACCTACTAGTGCTTGCGTACACCACAAACGTTGTGATGTTATATGTTACATCATCTATATCAAAAAATTATTTATATTTTTAAAATTTACCGATGTTGTCCATTTACGTAAGAGAACTGGTGCATTTCATAGTCAAACACATTGGTTCTTATAAGCTATCAAAATCACCCCATGCATTTAGACAAATAGGACACATTGGGGTGCTTATACACAAAACAAGCACCATTGCATGTAACCTTTTGTAGTTCTTGGTGCGTGTAAACCATTGACATGCACCGATGCGAAAAAAAATATGAAAATGCACCAAAGAATCCATCTAACAAGTGGGAACATTTATTTTAATATTTAACTGTGTGTTTAATTTACATAAACGCATTGGTGCAAAGTGTTCCTGCATTGTTCACAGTTACATCAAAGTTGTTCATAGTTCAATAATTATTGTTCATGGCTCCACCACTAAAATGATTTTTTTCTATGAATTGTGTTCAAGGTTCCTTGTATGGTTCCACCACCTCATGACCATTATCATGATTCCACAAACAAAGCTCATGGTTCCATAAATAGAGCTCATGCTTCCCCCAATAATGCTCATGGTTACATAGATAGATATAATGCTCATGGTTCCACCAACAATGCTCATGGTTCCATGGTTCCACCAACAATACTCATAGTTCCATAAATAGATCTCATGGTTCCACCAAGAATGCTCATGATTCCATAAATAAAGATAATGATTCCACCAACAATACTCATGGTTCCATAAATAACGCTCATGGTTCCACCAAGAATGCTCATGGTTCCATAAATAGAGTTCATGGTTCCACCAACAATGCTCATCGTTCCATTAACTTTGTTTAAGATTTAATGAGAAAATGTGAAATATTCTACCACCAAATGTTTCCATGGTTTCATCAACACTAACTTTGTTCAAGGTTCCATATCTATTATTCAAGATTCCACCACCTTGTGACTTATGCATTACTCACCAAACGGTTCATGGCCCATAAATAATGTTCATGATATTCATAGTTCCACCA
Organism: Pseudotsuga menziesii; assembly: GCA_001517045.1. Classification (NCBI taxonomy): domain Eukaryota; kingdom Viridiplantae; phylum Streptophyta; class Pinopsida; order Pinales; family Pinaceae; genus Pseudotsuga; species Pseudotsuga menziesii. Next base: position 894,908 of record LPNX011083658.1, read on the forward strand.
ACATTGTTCAAGGTTCCTTAATTGCACATGGTTTTGTATGCATTGTAAATGGTTCCACCCGCATTGTTCACAGTTCCATCAAAGTCATCCATGGATCCATAATAATGTTCCACCAATAAAGCTCATGGTTCCATAAATAGATCTCATGGTTCCACCAATAATGCTCATTGTTTCATAAATAGATCACATGGTTCCACCAACAATGCTCTGGTTCCATTAAGTTTGTTTGAGATTCAACCACCAATTGAGCAAGTTTCTGCCACCAAATATGTTTCATGATTTCATCACAATAACTTTGTTCAATGTTCCAAAAGAATTATTTAGGATCCCACCACCTCATAACCATGTATGCATTTCTCAACAAATGGTTCATGGTCCATAAATAATGCTTAAGATATTCATCATTCCACCAACATTGTTAAGGATCTTTAATTACACATGGTTTTGTATGCACTATACATAGTTCCACCAACATTGCTCATAGTTTTATCAAAATTGTCCATGGTTCCATAAATATTCTTCCCGGTTCCACCATTAAAATGTTCATTTCCATGAATTTTGTTCAAGGTTCCTTATATGGTTCCACCACATTGTGACCATTACTCATGGTTCCACCAATAATGCTCATGGTTCCATAAAAAGAGCTCATGATTCGACACCAATAATTATACTCATGGTTCCACCAATAATGCTCATGGTTCCATAAAAAGAGCTCATGGTTCGACACCAATAATTATACTCATGGTTCCACCAATAATGCTCATGGTTCCATAAAAAGAGCTCATGGTTCGACACCAATAATTATACTCATGGTTCCATAAAAAGAGCTCATGGTTCGACACCAATAATTATACTCATGGTTCCATAAATAGAGTTCATGCTTCGATCAACAATGTGCATGGTTCCGCAAATAGACCTCATGGTTCCACCAACAATGCGCATAGTTCCATAAGAAGAGCTCATGGTTCCACAAACAATACTCGTTGTTCCATTAAGTTTGTTCGAGATTTAGCCACCAAATTTCCAAGATTCAACCACCAAATATATCCATGGTTTCATTGACACTAATTTTGTTTCATATTCCATACACAATGCTTATGACTCCACCACCTCATCAACATGTATGGATTACTCACTAAATGGTTCATGGTCCATAAATAATGCTTATGATATTCATGGTTCTACCAACATTGTTCAAGGTTCATTAATTGCACATGGTTTTGTATTTATTTTACGTGGTTCCTTAATTGCACATGGTTTTGTATTCATTGTTCACAATTCCATCAATGGTATTCATGGTTTCCTAAGTATTCATCATGGTTCCACTTGTAAAACGTTCATGGTTCCACTAACTTTGTTCAAGGTTCCATATATGTTTCCACAACTTTGTGACCATTACTCATGGTTTCACAAACATTGTTCGTGGTTATGTAAATAGTGCTCATGGTTCCACCAACAATGCCCTTAGTTTCTTAAGAATTACTTATGGTTCCACTAACAATGCTCATGATTATGTAAATATTGCCAATGTTTCCACCACTAGTTCATGTTTCCATTAACTTTATCAATTTAGTATTAAACAATACTAGTAACCAAAAACATTAATTTACGGTACATTTCTCACTAATACCCAGAAGCAATAGATTACTTTGCTTTCACACTTGTAACTAGAAACATCAATTTGCTTACCTTTCACACCATTACCTAGAAGAAATTGTTGACTTTCCTCACTAATGAGGGACATCATTTTCCTTTCTACATTGTTATTTTCCACAAAAGGTAATTAGAAGCCATAAATAAGGTTGGGGATAAATTAATGTTACTAGGATTGGGGATAAATTAATGTTACTAGGATCATTTTATTCAAATCACATGATGGGAAATCATTGGATTAGTTCCAACCCATTTGGCCTTTCACCCCTAATTGGACACAACAACAACATTTCCCCAAATAAACTATCATTTACCCATTTTCATGCTTCATAAGGCCCTAATGCTTCTAGGGAAGGTTATGATCATTTCGTAAGAGTCATTTCTTAGAGAATAATTCCACAATAGTATTCATATACATCCGTGGTGCTCCCAACATCTGACCTAAGTCAATATGGGTCAGAAGAATTGCACTCGGAAAACCAATGTTGGTATTCAAACAACTAAAAAAACCTTTTAATGCTCTTTGATATCTAACAATCTCTAACTCTCATTAATGCATGTCCCAAAGTAAGAAGATAAAAATATTGTATATTAGATTTGAGTTTAAGATAGGTCTATGCTAGGTTTTTATTTAATTTTGATTTTTATTTTATGATTCTACATGCTTTTTTAATTACTTTTTTATATTTTGTAACATTACATAATGTATAAAAAAATCTATGTAAGCTCAAATTGAAATAAAAACTAAACCCAACATTAATTCATCTTAAACTCAAATTTGCAATGAAAGAGATCCAATTTATTTAGCTCCCGGAAAAAAACTATATTTTCAACTTTATCGACATCTAGAAAAATAAATATATAATAACAAAAGTAGAGAATAATAAAAAAAACATAATAATCATTTCAAAATTTATAATTATTATTAATATTTTTAAATTAAAACATATACTCTATTTTAACTTAGATACATTAATCACATGTACATGGCCTTTTAAATTATAATTTATAATATATCTATATTATGTTATGTGCACATGTTTATATATATATATATATATATTTTTTTTTTAAATCCAAAAATGTTCATTTAAATAGTACTTTAAAATTTTGTATTTATAAAATATTCACTCTAATATTTTAATAGTATTAGATTTTTTTAGTTATATATAATATATTTTATCAATTTTTATAATCAGAGGAATCGCCCAGTCAGCTACTCCAATATAATCGAGGAGGTCTGGCTTAAAATCCAAAGACTGCGCCAAAGACTGCGCTACATTTACGCTCACTGTCCATGTGTGAAGCCTAATAGCTGATAGCTGAAAAGATGTGAACCATTTTATATCTGGAATGTTTATATATAAAAGTGAAACATTTGTTTAATGATAATATATTGTTCTAATCTTAAATATTTAAATCTGTATGTTGTTTATACAATTTTTTTTATTTTATGGTTAAATATATAAATAATCTACATTATTATAATGATCATAATGATGATAATGGTTAATGTGGATTGAAATAAACCTTTGGTCCATAAGAAGTTAACCATCATCATGATTTAATAACTGAATATAAATAATATTATAAAAATTAATGTAACGATAATTACAATTGCATTAATTACAATAAACAAACAATATTATTAAAAAAGTATTTGAATTTTAATAATTAAAAATTTATTAAATAAAAACAAAAATATACATTTATGCTTTAAATATATTAAAAACAAGTGGAGAAATTCAACACTAAAGTATATCTATGTTTTCATAATATAGTGATAATTGTAATATATTAATGTATGGGAAATAATGGTGTAATAATGGTGTAATTATGACTAAAAACCATTTTTATTAAAAATTTGGCTATCCATTGTTTTATGGGATTTAAAATCTCTATTATTATTAATGGAGATTTTTTTAATAAATTTACTAATCCTTTTAATAAAAACTTTTCTAAGATGAAATATCCTAAAATAATCATTATACTAAAAAATCAACTAATCCTTTTAATAAAAACTTTTCTAAGATGAAATATCCTAAAATAATCATTATACTAAAAAATCAACTTGCTTTAACAAGATGAGGTCATGAAAACATTACAGATAAGGTCATGTGCAAATATTACAGCTAAAGAACCTGGAGACATGTATGAAAATATTACAGCTAAAGGACCTGTAGATATGTGAGATGAAAAATCCTAAAAAAAATCATCAACTTGTTTTAACAAGATGAGGTCATGGAAATATTACAGCTAAATTTTGGTTATTGTTTGATTTTGTCATTTTTAAAGATATTATAGATGAGTCCATGCAAATATTACAGCTTAAATTTGGTTCTTGTGATTTTGTCATTTTTCGAAATATTACAAATAAAGTCATGTAAATATTATACCTAAATTTTGATTATTGTTTGATTTTGTCTTTTTTTAAAATATTACAAATAAAGTCATGCAAATGTTAGAAAGTTTGATTATTATTTAATTGTCATTTTTTGAAAAGAAAAAAATGTCTATGCCAAAACTAAAAATAAAATTACTTCATTAAAAAGACTAAAAAAATTATATTAAATGATTGAGTATATTTAATTTTTTAAAATTCCAAAACATTTTTATATTAAATAACTAAGTAATTAATTCTTTTTAAATTCCAAAAAATAAAATGTTTTAATTGCTCTCTTTTACACCAATCAAAATGGCAAAAATAACTATGAAGATATTTAAGAGATTACATAACTCTAAATATTTATGTACTCCTGTTTGAATCGTTGATTATGGGTTTTCTTTGTACATTATGGGGATTAATTCACATGTTTTTATTCATAGTTTCAGTTATGTTTAGTATTTAAAAAAGCTTGTAATTTGTCTATTAAACTATCTGGTTTTATTTGAAGGCTGGATATGAATTAAATAATAGCAATTATTTGGTTTTAATTGAAGGTTGGAGATAAATTAAATAAATTTTAATTATATATCAGTTATATAGATAATTAATAGTTAAACAATTTTAAATATTAAATATATCAAATATATATATAATTTTAATATATTAAAAGATAAAAATATATTATTTCAAAAAATTTGATAATTTATAAAAATAATGACTTATTTATATTAATTTTGAATACAAATTATTTTTATAACATGTTGTACAATTGGAGTTGGTTGTTTTTATAACCTAAATTATCTTTAGTTAAACTCCCTAAAAAATTACTAATAAAATTAACTACTCAAAAAATTACTAATAAAATGATTTTTTAATGAATGTTACAATATTTTTTTTTGGTAAACTGCACAGTATATTATATTATATTACAGGGGCAAAAAATTACATCCAAAACTCATGACTGTCTGAGGTTGAAAGAGACAAAACCTCCTCCAGAGCCTTTCAAAAAATAAGTCAACCTTCTAATTAGATTCACGCTAGTAATGTTCATGACTGATAAACAAAGAGATTGGGTTACAGAGAACCGTAAAAGACATACTATACTCCTGTATACTAGCAGAGCCAAGCTGTAAAAAAGACCTATAGTAAAAACTAAAAGAACGTAAACTATAGCCATAAAGCCTGCTAGCGACGTAACCAAATAAAACCTGTTCAAAACGAACATTAAGCCAAGGGAATTTCTTCAATGATGGGGCAAGCCCATTGTTCCTTTTGCGACACAGTAGGCGAATTGGCGGCTACAGCTGGTGCCAGAGTCAGAGAAGGTGGCAGCTGCTCCGTTTGTGGGGACGACAAGTCCTTCAGTCACTTGAAAAGAGGTTCCACTATAGATGGAATCGGGAATGGCTTGGCGCATGGCGTTTTGGTAGAACAGGCTGTTGCACTATTGCTGCCACCTAGATTGGTTATGGCACAACCACCCATTTCGCTACCACTTGCACCACCACCCTGAGCACCGCCCCTCGAGTTGTGGATGTTCAGACTTGAAATGCTTGCCATTCCTTTCCAAGAAAAGGATTTGTCCATGGCCGTAAGTTGAGCATCCATATCAGCGATTTTTGTCTTCATGGAGTGAACTGCAATCCTGGCTTCCGCCCAATTACTAAGCATGTCCTCTGCTAGATTGCAGAGCATGTTCTTCAGCATTCAATAGTGATTAATTCGACCACCTTCCCTGCTTGTTGATAGCTTACAGTTGAGCACCTTATTCTCCCAAGCTTCCACCAAAACCCGGACTCGTGCAAAAATATGTGGTTCATAGTCTGCTGGAACAAGTGCACTGCATCCCCTCTATGTTTTGGCCCTTCCCAAATCAGCATGCTTAGGGGTTCCTTGCTGGCGAGACATGGCCGCAGATTTGAGCCTGAATCCAATATGCAGAGGAGCGAAATTACTGGCACGGGCTCTGGAATGCACAGTAGCAATAACGAGTCCGTAAACTTCCCACCCAACTACGAGCCAAACTATGCTATCATCCATAACATAAAACATGAGATGAAGCTGTATTAACCGCCTGTCAATCCATGTACCTGTCACCATTAAAACTCGCAGACGAGCCATGAATGAGCCTAGGAGGACATACCTTCGCCAACCCAGATCGCATGCTCCAAAGTGATCGGGGAAATTTCTCCCGTGCCTAGAGAATCCTGCGAAGGTTGACGGAGATCATGAGTCGAGTGGTAAGTGTTCATCTTCACACTTGCTGAGTCGGTGGCCGGAGAACAGGCCAAGTGACGCTGGAGTTAGCCGGACAGGTGTCGTCGGGATTATCACCCGCATCCGGACATGAATGTTACAATATAGATCGCATTGTTTTTTTTCTTTATTTAAATCCTATAGCATTGATGTGGTCATTAACTTTATTTTAAAGTTGATTTAATTAAATTATAAAATAATTTAAATGTTATATAATATTTTGGCATATTTTTAGGTTATTTGTCTTTGAAATTTTGCTGAAATTACAAGGAGATAAATTCATTTATATAATAAAAATAAAAAATTAAATAATATAAAATAATGATTTTATGAATTCGTTCTTCCTAAAAATAACTCAAAAAACTATAAAAATATAAAAACTTAACTACTTAAAATATTATGCTTAAATACAATTACAAATTTAAAAAAAATATTCTTAATAAATAAAACAATGACCATAATTATAGTATTTCCTTACAAATAAAACAATAATCCCATTTTCTTAAACTTTAACTTAAATGTTTAAATATGTAAGTAGATTTTTTTTATATTGAATTATAAATAATATTAATGAAATAAAAGTATTGATTGTTTGAAATATTAAACTAATACTTTTTTTTTTAATTATAAAATCACAAAATAATACTAAATAATATACAATCATTAAATTTTTTAAAGTTAACAAAAACATTTATGATCCAATAAAAGTCACATCACATATTTAAAGTTATACTTAATGAATTTTTTTTTTAAATTAAAACTTGAAAAAAAAACACTTTGTTTTTTAACTTTAACCATATAAAAACACTTTATAAAATATTAAAAAAAAATTATATAAAATACAATAAAAACATAAAAATATATATATTATATATTTTCATATAAAATACAATTAAAAAATAAATAAAATACAATTGAAAAAACGATTATATTTGATAGGTATAACTCCCGATTCTTTTCATTAGATAGCCAAAAGCATTTATTTATACATATCATAGGACGATTGTGTTTCACCTTCCGCCCAGCCTTTTCGGCTTCGTACATACCTATTCAATTTTCTTTATTTATTTACAAAATATAATCCCGACGGATTATATTCCAACAATCCCCCTCTTCATCCGAAGGGGTGTTTGTAAGTTCGAGCATGTTTCTGAATCTTTCAAACTTTTCTCGTCCAAGCGCTTTGGTGAAGATGTCTGCAATTTGATCATTTGTGGAACAATGTCGAAGATGGATTGTCTTGGCCTCTATATGATGTCGAATCAAATGATACTTTGTGTTGATGTGTTTTGTTCGATCATGGAATCTAGGATTCTTAGCCAGCTTGATTGCAGAAGTATTGTCGATCAATAATGGTGTGGAGTCCTCTTGTTTTTCTTGCAAATCTTCAAG
>LPNX011083658.1:905260-949970 GCA_001517045.1 Pseudotsuga menziesii
CCTCTACCTCTGAAGTTTCTTCTTCCTCTGCCTCTCTTGCTGCTTTCTCCTTTGGGATGATCTTTGCCAGAGAGAGTGGCACCAACTACAGATGTTATAGATTGCATATTCTGCAACTGCTAGTGTAATTTACAATAATGAACTTAATATGACAAAGAGAAATAGAAAAACAATAACCTTGTAGGTCTACAGTCTCTGCCAAGGTGAATACAATGCAAGTTTATAGCATACACAGGATTCTTCAATACAAAATATATCAGTCACTAGCAATATATCAGTCTCAGTATCAGAATTTTTGAATATTGAGATTGGTCTTCAAGTAGATCTTCAACAGGCTGTAGCAACACAGACTCGCTTGATACGTAGGCAGCTCCACAGGTTCAGCAGCATTTCAGGAAGTAGACAGCAGCATGTATACACCAGCAACATAAAAACATTTCCAGACTCCATGCAATATATATACTCAATGCATATATACCACAATCACAGGCCGCAGCATATATTTATTTCTCCACACTGATCATAACTTATACTCAACAATCTCAGGCTCATACAGCAGCAATATTAAAATACTTCTTACAGCCTTCAACGCATATATCAATATGATATACCAGTCCCAGTATTTAACATATATCAGTCTTCAACCAACAAATAAAAAGGTTTACCTCCGTTCATACTCCACGCAAATGAAAGCATCGATTCTCCTTCACGCAGCTTCAATCAACAACTCTCACTCCATTCAGGCTCATACTCCACTCTTCCATGCTCATACTCCACGCTTCATGCATATAGATATAGGCTCTGATATTACACGCAGCATATAGATATAGACTCTAATATTACATGCAGAAAGCATATATATAGCAGCCAATATTACATGCAACATCTACAACAATAAACAGGTTATGGGAAAGAGTGTAGATGAGAGGTCGCGGTAATATTACATGCAGGTAACTCCACGGTAGTACTCACAAGCTTACATGATCTTATACGAGCTTACACAAGCGTCATACAATTGAGAAAGGTTCTGAATATACACTGTCATGAAGTTGAAGAGAAACCTTCAACGCATTCACGCAGAAGAAATAGGCCGCAACTCTTCAACGCAGCCTACATTATTTCTGCTAACAACTCCATACATTATTTCAGCTAACAACTCCAGCACTGAGAGTGTTTATTCCATGAAATATCAGTGAAGACGTGAGAAGCAGCAGCGAGAACAACATTCAAAACGCTGGGATTGAACAGAGAAACGGAGGAGACCAAAGCTATAGTCACAATATATCAGGCTTTGATTAGGGCAATCTCGGGCGAAGTGACCAAAGTCACCACACTGATAGCAACCTATATGTGGGAGATTGCAGTCACTCTATTAGGTCAAAAATTAGGTTTTATGCGATGAAATATGCACTCAGAGAATATGGCACAGTGGCACGCAAATAATTCAGACTTGAGGATAGTTTATAGACCACAACACAAAAGGAAATCGACTGCAGGTGGAGAAGGTCTCGACACTCAATCTCAGAAATGTTCCTCAAGAGTAATGGAAAAAAAATAGTAAAATTGAGGGCACACAGGCTGGCAGGAGAAACGCATGCGACTGGCAGACTGGCAGAGCAAGCAGTCTGGCAATGGATTGGCAAGCAGAATGCCAGGACTGAAATGCAACAGGCATGAGTTATGGAAAATAGCCAAGCTCTGATACCACTAATAGGTATAACTCTCTATTCTTTTCATTAGATAGCCAAAAGCATTTATTTATACATTTCATAGGATGATTGTGTTTCACCTTCCGCCCAGCCTTTTCGGCTTCCGACATACCTATTCAATTTTCTTATTTATTTACAAAATATAATCCCGACGGATTATATTCCAACAATATTAAATACTCATTCCAAAGGTTTTCAAAACTGTCAAATTCTTAATCGCTCGCACTTTTCAATAAATAATTTTTTTAGAATATGACAAGTGGCGGCTTCCGAGAGCTGGAGCCACCGTCCCATTTAAAAAAGCCTTCGGCTTAATTATGTGAGGTAAAATATTGCAGTGGGACCTGGGTGTTTTAATTTTTTAAGTTTGAGGTAAAAGTACTAAAAACACTTGTCACTACATAATGTGAACGTGATAGATCCAAGTGGTTTGGTCGTGGACTTTTGGATCATGCATCCAGTTGCATACGTCATGGGTCAAGTTGAAGATGGCTGGATGGATGCAGGGATCAAATTGAAGGGTAGGGTCCTATTTCACTTTGAAGGGTTCTCTTCAATGTTGATATGTAAAAATAAATCATTCTCTTTACTTGAAACTGTAAGTGTATAACAAAATTTTATTATTTATTAAAAATAGTGTATAGAAAAAAAATGACAATAAGAAGAAATCTCGAGTGATTCAACATTTACATGGAATTAGTTAGGTAAATCATGTACTCTCCCAATCCCTCGAGCATATAGTTTATTGAACTTGGATAAGGGACAATTCGTTGTTAGGTCGTTGATAAAATAAGGCATTGGAATTTGGAAGGACCTTTGAATGGAGGATTGATTCAGCTTGATGGTGGCTCTATTGGTGAAGTGTGATTGGGCCTACCTAAAAGAAAAACCCCAGAATGTGATACCTAATGCTTTCACAGAGAAACTTTTTTATTAACCCTAAATTCAGCAGTTATTTTTAGAATTGAATCATGTCCTCCCCACATGCTCAAATCAAAGTGATCAAACAAAGGCCCCAATTTTAGGTGGATTATGGATAGTCCCTCTAATGTATATCGAGTTTATACCCCAATTTGAAGTGATCAAATAAAATCCCCAATTTTAGGTAGATTATGGATAGTCCCTCCAATCTATATCGAGTTTATCAGCCCTATCGAAAAGGTTAAGTATTTATTACTCCACTATAAGGAAGAACTTTAAATTCTCCAACAAATATCACTACAAGTTGGGTGTCTAGTTTCTACCAAAGTCAACAAGGAAGATGAATCATAAACACACGTTTGGGAGGTTTGGGACAATGACGATGTTGAAATCATGTTCTTCGCTATATCATTGCACTCCTAGTCCCTCATTCATGAAGGTCTGTCGAGGGATTCCCTTGTTTAGATATATTAGTAGACAATTTGTACTTCTTGTTTCCATTATTAGAAGGCTGTCAGGAAAACGAAGGGGTCAGAGTCTACAAAATTTACAGTGTCGGTTGTTAAATATTTTATCCTTTCAACTATTGGATTTCATTAAGGAAATTGGAACAATTCAAACACTTATATTCAAATATTGTTCTTTCTTTCAACCTAATGTTTACAATTCGCGGAAGATAAATAACATTGACAGATTTGGAACTCAAATACAAGGCTCTTTCTTCTTGCTCCTTTTCCCAAACAAAGTTGTGGTCCTAGACTATGAAAAGTATAAATTATTTTGGTTCTAATTTCATTTAATTACTGGGTTTTTTAAGGTTGCATCTATTGACTATTCGAGCTTAGTCTAGTGGAAACGCAATTGTATAATACATTACAAATTTCAAACAACATTTTGGATGGAGAGTTTTTAAACTTTTATATTTATAGAACCAGAAGGAACTCCAACAAGAAACACATTTAACTTTTATCCACATATAAAATGTTACACAAGTGTAAAATGCTATACATACCTGTAAATTCATGACAACCAAGTCGACGGCTTAATACTAATGTTGTCATACATTGTTAATACTAATGTTGTCATACATTTTGTGGACGTTTGTCATAAGTGACTCGAATATACTTATTGTTTGAGACTGGGTGGACATAATTAGTAATGATTGATATTGTTGTCATAAATATTAGCTATACCATGATCAACACTACTTGTTGCTACATTATGTTGATAAACATTACTATGTGCACACACTTGTGTTTATAATAGTACATATAGATAGATAGTTCTAATTACAATTGTAGACACTAATCTTCGAGTGTGAGCACCAAATCACTCAGGAACCAACCTGACAAGTATGCAAGAACCAACTTCCAGTTTACAAACACCAATTTGTAGTTTACAGGCACCAACCTGTAAGAACTTATATCCATTACACAAGCATCGACTTGCGAAAAGAGGCATCGACCTGACTAGGATACAAATCCAATTGTGCAAGCACCAACTTGTTTTTGTTAAGCACCAACCTAACTGTGAGCACTGACTCACTAGTTTTACCAGCACTGATTGGAAGGAAAATGCAACTCCCTCTCCTTTCCCCATCCAACCACCCTAAAATAAATTTCTATTCAGTTTATGTGATCTACGTCCTTTCAACCTGCAATGTTCAATATCAGTGATTTGTGACTTCTTCAATCATCCTCTCTAATCCCTCTGATCTACATATTCTATTATGTATGCATATTTTCCACTTTCTAATATTTGCATCCTATGCACCTTCAACAATATGCAACTTACATTGATTTGCATTTTTTGTTATTTCTACTTTCTATTAATTTTGCACATTTGGCAATTCATAATTGTTCTACATATTCTATAGCTATCTGTGATCTTCTTTGATTTGTGTCCTTTGCAACTATCTGCGATCTTCTCTTCCTTGCATATTCTATAGCTATCTACGATCTTCTTTGATTTGCATTATGTGCAACTATCTGCAATCTTCTCTACCTTGCATCTTCTGTAGCTATATGCAATCTTCTTTGATTTGCATCCTTTGCAACTATATGTGATATTACTACAACAAAACTTCCGAAATATCTCTGAAAGAATCATTTCAATATATATGTTCTCCAACCTTCTATGATCTGTTATTTAATAGTGTTCTACTGCCTTCTTACTTCCATCACAAAACTCATTTCTAAGCACTTTCCTTATCTACACAAACTTTGTTGATCCTCCTCAATACTTTTGTTCATTCAGATCCTTACTGTATATCTTCTCTCTAGTTCAATGATCCATTGACCCCAAAAATACGAAGCTTTCTTCCTCATAAAATCATATCAAATTCATCTTCAAGCTTACATTATCACTACCACTTCATGTCTATTTATACTACTACTTGCTCAAAAGATGTGTCCACAAGATGGGATTCTTTTGAGTCAACAATGCTCGTACTTCCTTGTTTCTTGGTTAATCTAACCACGATATTCTATCTCTCGTCGTACTTCCTTGTTTCTTGGTTAATCTAACCACACTTCAATTCAGCACCTTTGTGGTATTTGTGCATATGTTTTTTTGCTTTATTGGACACTTGTGTATATGTGTCGCATGACTTAGTGGGATTTTCACACTTTGGAATTACTTCATATGTGGTTTTTCACCCTTGAAGTATCATCACTTGTTGGTCATGCACACTTCAGGAACTAGCATACTTGTCTAAATGCATTATTTTCACACCTCTTGCGCACTCCAGAACCTTTGTCCAACCAACTCTTTTTACTTTTACCTTGAAGTAGCATGATTGGATGGACTTACGATTTGTGTATATACCTTAATTACCTATTCAAGTTGGATTTACTTTTGCAAATTGGATTTCCTAATATGTTTCTTGGCACAATTCTTCATGTTATTTTCATACATTTGAATTGGACTTGTTAAAGCAAGTGATAGGTTACTTGATAAATTGATTTAAACACCTATCCGTGCACAAAACAAATTTTTGTTAAGGATGAATACACAAGTAACTACATTGAAAAGCATTTAAGTTCAACACGTGACATTGTGAATCAATACATTATTTGTCATTACTTTGTTTTCACCATGTGGCTTTATGGAATGATACAGTTTTGACATCAATGGAAATCAAAGTTTAACATGTCCCATATCTCTTTTGTTGATTTATGTTGCATGAATTTTTTAAACTCTAAATCTTCTATACCATAGTAATTTTTTTTTATATTTTGCATTACAATCATAAAAAAAATTCTCATATGCATCTGTTGGTGGAGTCTTTGGAACCTTATAGCCATTCTCAACTTCTACCAAATGTCAGCTCCAAGTGACTACAAAAAGACTTCCATTCATATTCTCTAAAAAGAATAATTGGATCCAACAAATTTTGGTGTTCTATTTGTTGAGAGACCTTCCTATCTACCCATGTTTGTGCAATGATCTAACTTCTAGTAGCTAAATTGTTTGTGAAGGAACCTACTTTGATACCAATTGTTGAAATATTCAGCTATACTAATGGGGGGAGTGAATTAGTATAGGATATATTTTACACTTTTAATCCTTATTTATTATTCATATTAGCTTTCAATAAAATTGAGAAGAATTCAACAAAAAATGCACAGTACATAAGAAACCCAATGTTTTAACTTGGAAACCCAATAAGGGAGAAAACAAAATAAATATGTTCTTTATATAATCAATTATTTGTAGATGCCTATTTCTTGGAGACTCAAATCTCCTAGTTTACAAGCAACAACTTGTAGGAGGAACCAGCCCTCTAGATTCTCTACACCAACTAGAAGTAATCACTAACTCCCTATATTCTCTAGCACCAACTGGAAGGAAGCACCAACTCCCTATATTTTGTATTGATGTATTGCATGAAAACTTACTCATTACACTCCACAACAGGATTTGAACCCAAAATCCGACGACATTCGACATATCGTACGGATGTGTCAGACAGTAATGATGAAAAGTACTGAGCCTTTTAAAATATTTTAGCGCTGTCGAATTTCCGACACTAGGGCGTAGGATTTATAACACTAGGGATATTCCAACACTAGGGTGTAGGATTTCAGACACTAGGGAAAAAAAATACATAAAACCACAACCGTCCAAACACAATATTTCTTCGTGAAACAAAGAACCCAATAAATAATTTCACGACAGAGCCGACACAATATACCCCTCACATCCGGAGGTCACGCAGAGGAGGTTTGCAGGAGGTCACGCAGAGGAGGTTGTTGGAGGTGTTGTCGGAGGTCAAGTGTGTTTACGTAGAGGAGGGTTTGCAGCGGTTAGGGTTTGCAGAGGCAGAGGAGGGTTTGGTTTGAAACAATCACTTAGGTCCCTCTACAATGAACTCCCTCATCTGAATTGGTTTGAAACAATCATTCGGGTCCCTCTACAATCAACCATTTTAGTAGTGGATCTACAAGATATTTTAGTGGGTTTTTACTTATCAAGGCAGTCCTTTTGAGACCTGTTATGGATGGCTTTCAAGTGGGATGCTCTCAGAATGGTAGACATGGGATCTACTCTACAAAAACTGAGAGTTTGATGGATTTGGCATGGTTTAATCATGGGTTCACTATTCCTATTAGCTTCCCACAGAACCAAATTGTACATGATATAATAGCAGCAACTCTCACAGCTTTAGTAGCTCTTGCTTGCCTCCGCTTTTGGGATGATATGGCTAAGCGAGATGTATTTGATCAGGTATTTTGCTGTAATCATTTCTCTTTTCTCACCAAATCAATGTCTTGTTTTTTTTCATTTTATTGTTCCTGTGTGTCCGTGGCAAAGAAACTTGTGACCCCTCGCTGAGACATGACTTTTGAAGAACAGAGTAGACTGTGTTAAGTGACTTTCGAAGAACTTGACAATTCACTAAATTACTCGTTGTTTGCATATTGTACAGGAGTTTGCTTGGAAAATAAATTGGTTGATACATTCACTTGGGGTTTCCAGAATGAGGAACTAGCATTACAACAACATGCCTGGTAAGAAACTCGCCCTCATTTCCAAACTATATTTCTAGTTTCCTTTCATTTAGACTTTGGTGGAAACATTATTTTTGTCTCCTCTGAGATTGAGTCGACTTATGATTCCTTTTTTTTACATTAACTCACCAATAAGGGCACATGGGCTCTCCAACCCTTGTTGAATAAACAATTAGGAATTCCAATTTTATTTATAAAATACCCAGCTAAGATGTCGTGGAGGAAAGTATCCATATCATATGGGCTTGGAACCCCCATTTTGATTCCAAAAACATTTTTTGCGAGACCAAATCCCATGATTTGGGTATTGTTATGAAAACGGAGATTCCATTGGGGTGTTTTTCATTCCATGTGTATGGGTCTGATTTCATTTTTGGTAGCTTTTGAAATGTTGAAAGGAACTTAGAGAAGGAAGAGTTGTAGGTGGCTATCTACTAATTGTTTGAAAAAAGTCCTCAACCAAGTACTTGTCCACTAAGTGTTTGACAAAATGCCTAAACCAAAATTTCCATATCTCCCTCATTCGAATTTTGAGGCCGGAAAAAATATACAGGGTTCGACTCAAAGATTCAACAAAGAAATTTCCAGAAATCGTAGTAACCCTTTTTTTGGTCCATAATCCGGCTAGCAAAGTGTGTTAATTAGGTCCCTTCCAAGTTGAATTTTTTTTTTTTTACTTTGAAAGAGACCCATTTGAAATGGAGAAGTGAATATTAGTGCTATACAGTTCCTTTAGATTTTCACCCATAAATTTTAAATAATGACCTTAGATTTTGATTTCATCTCCCTCAGAAAAACCTTTATTGTTTACCTTCTGGAGGCCAAATCTCACTGAATTTTAACTCGATTTTCACCAAACAAAAGGCAATGCGGTAATTATACTTGCAATTTATTTATAATGAACTTAGGAAATTTTAGCTTTAGATAATTTGTGAAAGGTAGATTAGACAGAACAACTTTCATTCCAAGAGGCATTTTTCCCATTTTGAACCTAGTTTGAGACCAATTTTTATAAATGATTGGGGTTACACTCGTAAGAAAAACTTTCCCTCTGAGGCATAGATGAATGTCCCTATGCAAGTACCATGACTTGAACTACCTTGGAAGCCATTGATAACAGTTTTGTGGCCTTTCAGCTCCATATTTTATACCATCCAACTGATGATTAGCCATCACAAGTGCCATGGAGGGAACATATCCCAAATCAAATGATGACATGGAACTCCAAAGTTTATCTTCAAAGGATTTTGTCAAATCCATTTCTTTCTCTCGAATTGTAACTTTTTGAGCAAAATAATACCAATTTTTTCCTATAGGGAAAAAATATATTTTTGAAGGAAGTTAAAAGTGATTTGACTTAGAAAAATGGCCACTTCTCAAAAAGTGACAAGTATCTTGTAAATCGTCAAATCTCTTTTGACCAAAGGGATTGCACATAACCCTAACCTCTCAAATCTCTTTATATATGAGGAGGGTCCTTTGTAATAGTTAACATTTATTTAACAAGGAATATAAGCTCTGTTGGTATTTTTTTAGAGTTTTTAGTGCTATAATCACTTGTCCACATTCATCTATTGAGATTTTGTATATACTTCTTAAGGTTTGAGGGATAGTAGTAGTAGTTGTTTATGTTGGTTAGCTATGTTTCTTGTAATATTTTCTTGGGTTTAATATGTTGATTTTAATTTTATTTACTAATAGTTATTGTTTGTCATATATATTGGCTTTTGTGCAAGTTTTCTGAAGAATAGGTACTTGTTTGCTTAGTAATCTATGTTTGCTTAAATAATTTGGATTTGGATTTATACTGGTATGGAAAAGCTGAAAAGACTGTGTTCATAATATAGTTTAAAATCTGAACTTCTCTTCCCATGAATCGCCCTCTCACTCTATATGTGTGGTAAGGGTCACTACTGTTGCATTGCATTGAGGTGAGGGTCATTGATAAAATACGAAATTGAAAATAAGAAAAAAATATTAATTTCTTACTATATGAAAAGTTGGATTTTACTATTCCTTGATATTCAAGATAAAGGATTACTCAGTTTTTTTTCTTTTTATTTATTTATTTAAGTTACGAATACTAACTCTATGTAACCCAAAATTCTAGTATTTCTTTTAGACTGCTTATCGTCATGTAAATAATTGATTTTTGCAAGATAGTTAAAAGGTACCATTGGAATGGTTTGAAACCATATATGCCTCACAGAGGTCTTATGGCCTTACTTAGTCAATATGACTAAGGCATACTTTACTATTGGGTATAGGTAGGCTTTAACTTCTTGTTTTTTGACTAGTCCACTGAAGGAGCGAGAAGATCTTAAGACTTGAGGTAACTTTAAAACCCTTTACATGCTAAGGTCTTGAATTTATACAATAGTTGATTTATCCTTAGTGGTTTTACAACCTAAAGGAATTAATATCTTAACCTTGCAGGTATAAATTAATGCCTAAGTATAGTAAACCTAAATTATTTCTAGAGACAAAACTTCGGACTACCGACTATGCACATAAAGAGAAAGGTTTAGACAAAGGTAAGGATCATACTACCAAGTTCAAAGTTCTTTGTTTGGGCAGTTTGGATGAATTAAAAGTGATGGGATGTGTATTGAACAAGTCATTAATTCTCGGCCTTTCAAATGCCAAGAGGCTTGTACTACACCCCAGCTGTCGAACTTTTATAGATTGCAAAACCCTAGGAAATTATTGCGGGTTTAAGGAGTATTACAACAGTCCTTTCCTTGTGCCTTTGGGAATGGTTTTACTGCTTGACCTTCAACGTGCTTCGGCTCCCTAGTTTTGTTTTCTCATTCAAAAGAACTAGCTCAAATTAGCCACAACTTACGCTTTGATCCAGTTACTGGAATCTATGTCTAGAAAGTTGAACAACGCACCAGGCAGAGTCAACAAGGTGAGTGCTAGGATTTTCAAAAAATATTTTTTTTAGAAATAAAGTACCCAAAATTTTGTTTGTAATCTAAACAGATCTTAAACTAGTGCAGATTAAAGAGCTCCTCGTGGACTTGGAAGCTGGTCGAAGTCAAGGCCAAGGCAAGAACACAAATCTGTGTAAGGCCTCTGTCGCTCCTATGGGACTCTTATGGAGGAAATCAGTTTTATAAGTTTCATACTCTTGTTATGAGATAATTACAAACTACAGTCGTGTTTTACCAGTTAAAGAAATACTATTTTTAAATATTTCTAATAGAGTAGAGAGATATTGAGCCAACTTTTTCATTTATGGTTACTTTGAGTACAATATTTTGTTTACAGGTTTTATAATAGAACTTACCAAAGTTTAAAACATTGTTTACTATGTTTTTCCAGCTCAGCCTTGAAATACTATAGTTGAGAAAAGTTTGCTTGAAAAGAGTTTTCTTTTAAAAAAATCATTGATTTACAGTCGGCCGAGAGGGTATTAGCTGTAACAGATCTACATACAAAATACTGTGGGTCTTTTTGTTGATTCTGGAAAAAAAATAGTTTTCTTAATTACTACTAAAGAATGGATGCATAAATTGTGCAACTCCTGTGTATTTTTTTCTCTGTAAAAAAAATGGTTTAAATGACCCTAGTTGGAATGGAGTGAAAAATATTGTTCAGTTAAATCTCAGATTTAGAAGGGTTTTTTTTTTGGAAGAAAGTACAAATCTTGAACAAGTTTTTACCTGTGAGGTTAATTAGCTTAATAACTATACTTGATTCATTGTTTTCATTGTGGAGTTTTATGGCGTAAATAAAAAAGCGCAAAAGCCACTATCATGGAAGAAGATTATTGTTTGGCAACTCTTTGTTTAAAATTTTTCCCTTTTATTTAGGGATTACTAAGCAGTGGTAAGGAAATTTAAAAAAAATCACCCAAGAGAAGTATAGCAATAATTTTCTGTTAACTACTCAATCCTAACTAAGATATAACAAATGTTGGAATTCTTTTTCTTTTAAATGATATAACTTACATAGTTTAGTTTGTAAGCCTTTACTTTGAAAATGAAATAGTTTATCATTTACCAAATTTCCACCATCCTCCTTTTACCAGAAAGTACGCCATTTAAATGTATAATTACCAGGCTTAACTAAAAAAAATATAAGGGGTTCAACCCTAAGCCTAAATCTTGATCTACAAACTTGGTGGTATAGATCTAGGGTTTAAATGTATTTAATGTTTATGACCAAAAAGTCTCACTCTGTCTAAATTAGTTTTTATTTATAATATTAAATCCAAGATATGTTTTAAAACTAATCTAAGCTTTTAAACTGTAACTACTTATTACAAAGACAATGCCTGAAAATCAGAAGCTTGATTGTTTTTAAATAGTGTAGTACTAATTTCTATTGATTATATGAAGTCTTCGAATACTTTACAATTTTATTGTAGAAAATATGAATAGGGTAGAAAATTTCATCGTTGTGTGTATATGTCATGTTCACAATGGTACACAATATTTATTTATTTTATTGTTGAAAGCATGATTAGACTCGAAAAAGTCACCATTCTGTGTACCTGTCAAGGTACATACATACTGACCCCGCATAAATACTTCATGATTTATGCAAAATGTTGACAGGTACATACATACTGACCCCGCATAAATACTTCTTGATATATGCAAAATGATTATCCAAGATATTTTTGCAGAGATAAAAGTATTCGAGTAGGAAAGTAGATTATTATGCATTGGATGACTATGTATAGTTTACTAGGATATATTTTTGTTAACCATATCATATACAAAAAAATGCAGTGTTGCAGTTAGTGTATAGTTCAGTGGATAAGAACAATACGCAATATAAAGCTGGTATATTGAACTTGCCATGTAGGGGATATTTTTAACTCGTAGGATGTTAAAAGTAATCTGGTACATACTGACCCCACATAAATACTTCATGATTTATGCAAAATGTTGGTAGGTACATACATACTGACTCCGCATAAATACTTGATATATGCAAAATGATTATCCAAAATATTTTTGCAGCGATAAAAGTATTCTAGTAGGAAAGTAGATAATTAGGAAGTAGATGACAGTGTGTATAGTTTACAAGGATATATTTTTGTTAACCATAGCATATACAAAAAAAAACATAGTGTTGCAGTTTGAATGCCAATATTTTTTACCTGCTAGTATGTTTTGAAATATCTTAAACCTTGTATTTTGTAGTTTGCAGCAGGAGTTTGTGGTAGGTATTTTATTCATTGTGGTCAAGGCATGAAGATTTTGGTTGATTAAGGATTTTAATTATTCAAAACAAGTTCATTTCTTAAAGTGACATTTGATTCCCCACCAAAGATATATCTTTTAATAATGTTGGATTTAGCTAGCTCATACCTAGTGTTTCCCTGCTCTTGGGAGATTTGGAGTGGGTATGAAACGTTCCTAAATGTATAGGTATGGTGGTGCATACATGGAAATGTTTAGGGAGATTTTGTGGCAGTTTTGACCTATTCCGAGTTGGCATTTCGTGGTTTAGGTAGCTCTTTCAATCATCTAGCATGCCATCTCTTTATATAGTTTCCCTGTTAGTGCAATGATTATTCCCAATGTTTGATAATTTCCTTGTGATTTCCATTACATGAGTTTGATCAAGCAAGCCACTGCAGACCGAAGGCTTAATAATCTATGTGATGATTGATTTTTGTCATTCAGCTTTCCAACTATAGAGACTAATATTTGCTATCAACTATAGAGTTTAACTTATTTATCTGTGCCGGTTTGATGGGATAAATGGGAGATATGGATGTGCAACCCATGAAGGAGGGGGAGGAATACCTAGGGTATTTGTTGGCAAGATGTCCCCACCCACTTTATAATAAATAAATTTCTAGGGGTATGATTCAAATGCACAAAACTTTGAAGCATAGAGCGAATTGCTTTTGGGAGTGCTTTATTTTGAGGTCTCGAGGTCCCTAAGTCCACATCAAACTTGGCCGGACAGGTCCATGCTTTCAAAATAAGGGGATGATCTTGGCAACCTTCTAAGAAGAATGTGAAATTTCATTTTTTCATTAATTGCCCAGGCGCACAAAAATTCAACACCATATTCTTTTGTAAGGTTTGAAGTTACTAGAGATAAAAACTTAAAATTCAATCTATCAAAGTTGATAGGAATGTAGATTGATGAGATTAGATTATTCACACTCTTTTTCCAATATCATAGCATTTAAGTAAATAGAACTATGTTGGAACACGGTGTAACAAAACTAGCAAATAAAGAAAGAGAACGTTGTCAACTATATGTTCGAAAACATTGAATTTCTTCCACATCAATTACTAAAATTTTGTGCTCAATAAACTATTCATTATAGCAAGAAAGGAAGCAAATGCATTGTTTCAACAACAACGTGGTCACAATGGTTAAGCATTTGAGTGTTTTATTTACCATGAAATAAGCTCATTCCCATGATAGTGCTCCACATTCTGCATTTAGACATATGCTTCTCTTAAATAATTTTCCATGTCCATTTATATACAACTTTTGTTTCAACTTATGACTTATGGCAAATGCATTTCTAGTCTACATCTTCATGATTATAGGTTATTCTCAAATGATGTCAAAAGGTTGGATTGAAATTCCAAAAATGACATAAAAATCATCGATCAATGTTTCCTCTTCATGACTATAGGTTATATAATATAGTAGCTCATGTGTATTTTCTCTTCATTTAAAGTTATGCAATTTTGTAATGTTTATGACAAAATTACTATTGAATGTTACCACATTGAAATATGATAGTTACAAGTTGAGAACCAATGTAATATGAAATAATCAGTAGTAATAATTGATGTTATCAAGTGGAGCATAAAATATACACTCACACTATTACAAACAATGGACTTTTATATTCATACTTATTTTAGTAGCATTCTACAACAATATGTTTCTGAAGTATTTGATAAAAAAACCCTGACCCAATCATTATAGGCCATGTTAAAACCTTAATTCGAATTAGGAACACACACTATAGCATTATGATAGTCATTGACAGAATACATGAACACGTTTTAGCTATGACTACAATTTTTTTTATTAATATATAGTATCTCGTTGGTTATCCGATGTTCAATGCCTAGCAGCTGTTGTCAGATTTCATGTCAATC
Source organism: Pseudotsuga menziesii (assembly GCA_001517045.1). Lineage (NCBI taxonomy): Eukaryota > Viridiplantae > Streptophyta > Pinopsida > Pinales > Pinaceae > Pseudotsuga > Pseudotsuga menziesii. Next base: position 920,000 of record LPNX011083658.1, read on the forward strand.
TGACAAAATTGTTGTGGCTCTGATGGTAGATTGTCATAGGAAATATGACGGCCTTGGCTTGGCTGTCGAATATCAGACATTATGCCACCGATGAAAAAAAAAATTGAAGGTGTCAAATACCCGACAGGTTAGTGTCGAATTTCAAACATGGTAGCCATCGGACTTTGGCCTCAAATTATATTGTTCTCTATTCTATCATGCTTTTCTCTAAAAAAATACAATATTTTCTACTCTTCTCTATCGCACACTACTCTGCGTAATACCACCTTCATTAGTATCACACTCTACATACTTGTCTTCACAAGACAATATTTACTACTTCAAACACTATGCTTTGTCGCATTCTTCTCTATTCTATTGCACACTACTATGTGCAAGAAAATATTCATAACTGCCCAAAATATGATATGTCACACTTTGCAGTGCATAATTCAAACTTCATTATTCTCACAATGTCACACTCTTCATTACTGTCACATGGTTGCACTCTACACTTCGCAAGACAAACTACACTATTGTCACATTGTCACACTCTCCACTATGAAATATAATATTCACTATTGTCACACAAATTTATCTTGTTGTGTTGTAACTCTATGTTATATGCATGGAAACCCTCACTAATGCACATCCACAACATTTCCTATCAAGCTTTGTTCTACACACATTAACCGTGACTACTACGTATCTATCACCGTACCTACTTTATTCCTTAACCAGAGAAGAACCTTCAAGAAAACATCCCTTACTATTCACCAGGTGTGCCTCCTCCTCCTTAGAAATCCTTCAAAACATATTTAAAATTCCTTCAAACATCTCTGAGAATCTAGAACATCCTTAATAAAACCAAGAAATCACTTTCAAGAGACCCAAGAAAATCCATCTTATAATTAGAATTGTGCACTTTTCATAGCTCCATCATTGCTTTGTTGGATAATAAAATGAGGAGAGCACTTCACTTATTTATACAAACCTTAAATCACTTTATGGGCTAATATAACATTGTACAATATCCTGGCAAGGCCGGCCTAACATTCTAGTTGGGTTTCCTTTACAATTTCTTTCATATATCCCCATTCCTATGGAGTTAGCAGTACTTCTATGTACCATTGGAAAGGTATCAAAACAATATTTCCAACCATGTAATCTATACTCCAATTTGATATAAATATATAGATTTAAAATTTCTTCATATATATGGTATCCAAACTAGACATAAAAATCAATGTTTGCAACAATTGTCATCTTTCCATCTCTATATGCAGTCTCCCCTGTATTTAACATTAATAACAACAATATATTATTGCCTTTGACATTAATGGCAACAATATTTCCAAAAATATAGGCTATGTAGGAACCTTAGGTTCCTACATATCCTCATTATCTTGAATGGGTGGAGACACTTGTTACGAATATAAAATAATAAATTAATAAGACAATAATTAATAATTAATAATTTATTATATGATAAGTAAACAAGAGTGTTATCACCATTTTTGGACTAAGAAATTGCTAAGAGATTTGGTCAGTAAAATGATGAATAAGGTGTGTAAATTTTCATATCATAGGACCTTAACTAATGTTAATAAGGGTCTGCAGATGTTTGAAGGAACATTTCTAGACTTGAAATGCAAAATACTTAAGAAATTATGTTTTTCAACCTTGAAAATGCACGTAAATGAAGAAATTTGCCCTTAGTTGAATGATAATAGGAAATAGATGGTTGGGATGTGAAACGCAAAAGATAAAAGGCCACAAATTGTTTCTGCAAAGGAAAAATTGGGGGCAGAAGTGTAGAAGAGGTAAAAACCTGGTTATAAAAAGTCGTAACTCGACTTCCTCTTTCCGCAGTCCAAGATCTAACGATGCAGAACGCTTCCGCCTAAGATCAACGATCTAGAAGAGAACATAGGGTGGATATTGGAAAGAGGAAACACCAAAATATTTCATCATGAAAACTTGAAGTCTTGTTTTCTGTGATCCGCAAGATCTACGGTCAAGAGAGCTTCCACACATATCAGTGATGTGAAAAGAAAAGGGTAGAAGCAAAAAGGCGGAAGCGAGAAAGTTAAAGTTTCTATTATCAAAAGTCAGAATTCTAATTTCCATATTCCACAGTACGCATCTTGGTCTCAGATCAATGGATGAAAATGAATACTGTGGAGATCGACAGTGCAGAAAGGATAAGGCAGAGGCAGAAAGATATGAAATTAAATTGCGAAGAAGCTATCAGCCCATTTTCTGTTTTTTGCACACCCTAGATCAATGGCCCATAATGAATCTCGTGGAGATCAAATGGTGGAGATTGATTTCACCAAGATGACTTGAACTCTCAAAGTCGGAGAAGGCCTATGCAATGGGAAACGTGCCTAAATGACATGTCTTCTTTCCATTGGATATCGCACTCAAATATTAGGAGTACAGAGGTCACTTTAAGGAGTGTGATGGTGCATATTTCAATGATGGTGATTAAAGTTTGGATTGGATCAACAATGAAAATTCATTTCGTTAATATAACTCACATGAACCAAATAAATTTATGGATCTGCATAATTTCTTAAAGGGTTGTATGTTTCAATGGTCACGATTCTAGGCAGAAAAGATCTACGGTTGAGATGCATTTCGCGACCAAAACATGCACGAAAGATAAACAGTTCAGTGCTGCAAAATCTTATAGACCCCACACCTTTGAATGGCAGAGATATATAGGAGTGTTGATCTATGACCAATGTTAATTTTGTGATGGGAACATGCACGCAGATTAGCAGTATGAAGGACTACAAAATCTTGTAGACCTCACACCTTTGAATGACAGAGATCTTGGAAAAGGTTGGGTCTATGGTCTAGGTTGATTTCGGAATGGGAACAAGCAAGGAGTTTATCAAGTAGGAGGATTGCAAAATTAGGTAAAATATGCATCATTGGATAGTTAGGATGTCTTGTAGATCAAGATCTATGGCTGAGTGTTATTTTGAAAGTGGAAGATGCAAGCATGAATGAAGTCATTGCAGGATGTTCGAAGGTGCTTTGAAATTTCATTTTCATCAAGTGAGCTTGAGTCCCTGCTTTCAAAAGTCTCAAATTGATCTTGTGTGCTTTTCTATTTAGTTTATAATCATGGTGAATTTTCCAGATCAGTATTTTTTAGGATTTTCATTTCTATACTGCAACTATTTTTGGCTTTGTTTCAAGGTTGGTCTCGGGAGCCTATGACACTATAAATATGCCCTCAATAGAAAAAGGCAAGGTTGGAACCCGTGATATTTTTGTGTTATTCCTTCTGTGATCTATTGTTAATAAAATTGCAGAGTTGAATGCTTGCTTGTTGCTGCAAAGATTCATGTGTATCTCATAATTACAGTATGTTATTTTCTTTCCTATCTGCATGTCTTTCATGTTGAACTTGCCACTATGTGTTCTTCATATCCGATATAAGTGTATATAGTTTAGAATTCATATTGTTATTCTCTGGCTACTGTTTCATATATCCACCAATCTTTCTTCCCAAAATTGATGTAGAATTCACCTTTTAAGTGCTCTTTGTTGATGGACTGTTCTTGTTTCTTATTTATCAGTAGACAAACTACTATTTGACTATAATCGAGTGCTACCTTTCCTTTGTAGAATTTCACCAGTAAACTTATCTGTAATTCATGGATAATTTGTGACTCCATATCCCAATGTATGCTTACCTTGTTTCAACCACAAACATAATCTGAATTTTAATTTAGTTTTATGTCTCGCCCTGTTAAAAATCAGTCAAAGATCCCTTTCTAGAAAGGAAGAAGTCAGCTTCCTTTCTTAAAGTGTTTTTGTTATTACCTTTGGATTTACCCTCCATAACCTAGGGTACAATTATGAGTGCTAACAAATTGGCGCCATTGTCGGGGAACGAAAGTGCAAATCAGCCTTGGGAGACGACAAATATTCCAAGAAGAAAGGGTTTTTGTGGGAAAATAGAGACTTCTGCATTTGAAATAGGTTGTATATTTTCGTTGGTGACTCCACATTAAATTTGAGCTAGATTTCAGAAGGAATCATGGCTTCCAAGAGGTCGCATACATGAGGTAACCCTAACACTGAAATATTACTAAGTGTGGAAAATCCAGAAAGATTGCTTAGAAGTAAGGGAAAAGAACAAATAAATATTCCTCAATTTGGTGCATCATCCTCTTAAGAATTTCAGAGCATTCAAGATTTTGGGTGGGAAACAAATTTTGGAATATCCTTGTTGAAATCAAAATTTGAATCTGATTTGAGGGAAACACAAATTAATACCAGTAGGTTAGAATCATATTTGCTTCATTCACTTTGGCACAATCTTCAAAAATCTGTGAAAACTAAAGAAAGAAACCATGTTGTTCAAAACTTATAGCCTTATATCCCACCAACTATTCAAACACCTCCAGCCTTTCAAGATCCTCCTCTTGTCCCAAATCCACCTAGACAAATGGCAGCTAGGTTTGCTCCATTGGCCTTACCTGTTGTATTGCATGACCTTCCTCTTAATTATGACCAACAAAATCCCTTCAATGATGGGGATGGAAATTTCACAGCAAGACAACATGTTGATAGATTTGATGATTATGTAGACTTGGATTTGGTTGATAAAGATGATGTTAAGATGAGGTTGTATGTACTAAGTTTGTCAGGAGAGGCCAAGAAAATGTTTAGAGATCTACCTGCTAGGTCCATTGCCACATTTGAAGCTTTCCAAACTTTATTCTTAGAAATATGGGGTGATAAGAAAATTTCTTTGCAGATGCTTTCTCAATATAATAATCTTAAGAAAGGAGGTTTTGAATCTATCCATGATTTTTCTAGTCAATTTATGAGGTGTATAACTCTATTCCTGCTGATATTAAACCCCTGGTAGGCTCTACAAAACTCCATTATGCTTATGATTTCGATGGTGACTTTGCATTATTATTGAGAGAGAGAAAATCAGCAATTCTTCCTACTATGTTTCAAGATGATGTAGAAGTGGAAGCTAATATGATGGAAAGTGGAAAAATAAAGCAGAAAGTAGAAATAAGGAAAGCTAGAGAAGAAAGTGTACCTTCCGCTTCTGTTGTTGCTTCTTCGAGTGATGTAAAATTTGAAATGATGTTGAAAACAATGGAAAAGTTTATGTATAGGTTGAATGTGGATAATAGACCATTGAATAGAGAATAGAATGAACCTCATATCAGAAACCCAAAATTCAGAAGGCCCAATCCTCCCCTACCTCCACAAATTAGATAGAGAGATATGAGGAATCCTAGAAATCCAGATGATAAAAAAAATAAGGCCACCTTTTCCTGAGAACTATGTTGCAGATGAAGATGAGGTTGAATCTATTGAGGATCATATTCACCATCTTGGTGATTTCGATTCTGATATATACCTCATAGTAGAAGAACATAGTATGTTTTCCTATGAGGATGCCAAGAACGATTTTGAGGAAGAGTCGGAGGAGTAACAAAGAGGATATTTGCATGCCATAGATGATGTCTAGAGAAAGATGAAATTGAGAAATAGAGATGTTACTATAAATAAAGGAAGGTTAAATCAAAATCAACCTTCTAGTAGTCAACAAAATACAAAAAAGAGAAGTGAAAAACAAAAAGAACCCCTTGTATATAAAGAATTAGAAAATAAAATAGAGGAAACAAAAGAAGTGAAACAACTAGCACTGGTGGATGTAGAGAAAGTTGTTTCCACGTTTAACTTGTAGACTGAGCTCTCAAAATTGAAAGTCTCCATTCCTTTCAATGAATTGTTAAGAGACAGGGAATACGGATACAAAATAATAGACATGGTCAGGATTTAGGGAGAATTTCAACACTACAACAAATCCTGGAATTAGCGTCCCATTTAGTGTCCTTTTTTAGTGTATTTTTTTTACATTGAGTGGTCAATCTAGACGCTAAATGGGACGCATCATGGACAAAACTTAAAGCATCTAAAAAAATGTCTTTTTTTGCTTCCTAAATAGCATCCTTTATGACATCCAAAATAACGTCTCATTTTTTGCTTCTAGAGTAGCATCCAACTTTGCTTCCTAAAGAACATTGAGGTTTTCTTCCAGAATAGTGTCCAACTTTGCTTCCTAAACAATGTCAACATTTGCTTCCTAAATAATTTCCTATTTTGATTCCTAGTGAGTGTCCACTTTTGCTTCTTAAATGACACCACCGTTAATGCCATATTTGCATCCTTAATAGCACCATGTTAGCATCCAAATTAGCATCCAATATTACATCCATTTTTGCTACCACTTTAGCATCCCATTTTGCACCATGTTTTACTTCCAAATATGTGCCAATTTTCGCTTCCAAATTTTCACTAATTTTTGCTTCCTTTTTTGCATCGTGTTTTGCTACCAAAATGACGCCAAATATTTCTTCTATTGTTGCACCATATTTTGCTTCCTATTTAGTGCCACGTTTTTCATCCAAAGTAATGTCTTATTTTACTTCCATATCAACACCATGTTTGGCTTCATCGTTAGCACCACGTGTTGCATCCTTTTTAATGCCTAGTTTCGTGTTTCTCATGTTTTGGTCACTAATTTAGTCCTTTTTAATAATTTTATATATGAGTTATGGTGATTTTATTTGGTCACCTATCTCTTATTTTTTGCTTACTAATTTTTTTTTTTTTAACCGATATTATAATATCATTAGGGCATGGAGGAATCGAACCACCAACCTCCTGCTTGATAGGCAGGCGCTCTTCCGTTGAGCTAGAACCCTTTAAGAATTTGGGAACCTAACTTACAGAGTCCTCTATAATGGTAAAAATGATCAATACACGACTTTGAGTATCTAATGGTCTACAAAGGATGATAGATTGCATTATCTTCAACATGGGATTGATTACGTTCCTTGGTTCTCTATATATCATTTTCCTATTATTGTAAAGTTTCTATCATTACAGTACCAACATCTGTAGCTTGTGAGGCAGTAGCATAACCTTTTTCCTATGATCTGGTGGTATCATGTGCCTAATCATGTATCAAATTTCTAACTCCATAGCTTCCTGAAACGTATGAGGATCCTCAAGAATATGACAAACAATAGTTTGATGCAACATTGTTAAACCCTAAAAATAAGCAACTAGTAGGAATGATGAACAAAGAAACCAATCCAACTCTTTCAAGGAAACACAATGCTATGCCATGTAGCCTTTTTAGCCTTGCACATAGTTGGAGAAGAGCTTGTACACCAGTTGAGGTAAAGAATCATCTTAATGAAGTTGCACACTATGTTAATAGTTTTTTTCTACTCGTCAGTAGTTATGTACCCTTCAGGCACAACCAACATGTTCTTTGTACGATTTTGATGATTAGACTCCAAGTTCCCAGTATTCTCAACATCGCCATCTTTTTTCGTGGACTATTTAAATATCATAATATTAGAATCAAATTTTTGCTTCAACTATAGAAAATTATCAACAACTAGTAGCATGGGGATCACATACTTAAAATCCGGAAGGCTGTCACTTTTTGATGGATCCAGGTAAAAACTAGACAAGATATTCCAACAAAACACTAACAAGACAATTGTCAACAACAATTTCACAAGTTCTATTGTATTCATGTAAAATTAGATCCAAAACATGAGATGGCAGGGATAACATGCTATTATCCTTTCCAAGATCCCAATTATAATATTTCAGTTGTTCTACAAGAAATAATATAACTTTGGCTCTTGCTTGACCATCGTTTTGAGTGCATGATGTTAGAGAAAGGTCCTTTAAAGGAAAAGCTGGAGATTCCTTAGCATTAATGAGTAACTTAATGCAAGTGGAAAATATCTCATCAATAGAAGGAACTCATACCAAATCCTCTTCTTGGTCAATATCCTTTTGTCTTGTAGCCATCTCTTCCTTAGCTGAAGATTCAGTACTTCCCAATAATGGAGCTAACACTCAAGCAATTTCATCATCTTCTTGCAAGGGCTTGTTTGGATGAGTAAATAACCATTCCATTTCCATCTCTACATGGTTTGAATGAACATTTATAAGGGATTATTTAACCCTTTCCCTTGAAAAACCCATTTCAACAATCATTGAAATTGATGCATCATCAAGAGGTGGTACAACAACTTGATTAGATGAATTACTACCTCTAGTAGCTTCCAACACTTTGTCATCAACTCCAGAATAGACATGCTTCATGATGGAACAAACTGAATTAATGAATTCTGCACTCCACTAGATTAATGAAGTAAATGGGATGGCGGACCAAAACCAAAGCCGATCCAAAGGGTAATGGGGTCGAGAAATATGAAGAAAGAGGGTTTAAGAGCATGGAGAAGATTATATATCTAAGCCATAGTAGGATGTACCATAATTAGTCCAAGTGGGTTTTCAATTTGTATAAGAGTAAGTGGGATCCCTAATAGCAGATGCACCATCACAACCATGTAGTAACATCCAATAAATAGTGTGGAACTATAAATAGTGAAGGAAAACCATAACATGAGACTATAATGGAAACAAAAAAAATAGAACATCCTTCTAAAGAATGAACATCACAGTGTGAGCCAGTGACTCTCAAACAATAGAACCTGTAGGCTGCTTCTAGTCTCACCCCATCAGATTGATTAGCAATTTAGCACCCTTTTCAACCCTATTTTAGCACTTGGTGGTGCTAAGAGACAAGAATATATTGTGATGGATAGAAAATCCAACATCAGGTATGTGAGACCACACAGAGCATCTAATCCCAGAGCTGATTGGGTCTTTCCTACATAAACTTGGCACAAATGTTCTCTTCATAGATTCAATCAACAGCCCAACCAGGGCTAGAGTCGTATCATGAGATTCCTTTCTGTAGCATCAAGTATTGGTAGAGGGTCACTCGTGTTTCCTTGATTCCTTCCAAAATCATCTAGCGATGTCTTCTAGCCCTCAGCAGTCCCCAGACATCATCATTAGAAAGAGCATTTAATCCTTCTCTGTGTTTGACATTGAATAGAGGTAAAAAAATGGTATCGAGTTGATGATGTGTAATGCTACCATCTGAGGACAAAAATTGTGGACAAAATGAATGGTCAAAAGCATAGAAGACTATCCTATGATATGTACATAAATGTATCCTACTAGGATTTGATTCTTCCAATTGCATGGTTAGGAAAGAATATTTTCAGGCCATATTCAATTATGTGTAAGACGTAATTTTTTGTTACGTTCGTTAAACTCACATTCGAATCTTCTTAGTATTCAAACCATTGGCAACTTGAGTTGAAAAGATATAAAAGGCTGCACATTGAATTTGATGGTTGACCTCAAAATATTAAAATCAAAAGTGGGTAGGATATTTCAATGGCTTTAGTAAGATTTCAAAACATCTAGATAACTAAATTATACAAACTAGAAACTGAGATCTTGAGTACAGTGCTTGGTGGATGACCTTTCAACAAGGACTAGAACAAAAAATTTCAAGCATTCCACAGATGTAAGGAAGAGTCCTTAAAATATAGGGGCTTGAGCATGTTGAGGAAAATATAAAATAATAGGATGAGTTCATGCTCTTATTGATAGTCAAAATTGCATCAGTAAGACAACAGATGCAAAATATTTGGTATTGGTTGACATAATGGCTCAAATTGATACTACTTTTAGTCCTCCCTTATCTGCATCAGCTTTTTGCAGCACTAATGAATTTATATGGTAGACAAGGTTATATGCAAAAATGGTTAAAATAGACGATGGACTACGAGAGGTACCATAGTCCATCTGAATTCTATGATGAGAATCTATTTTCAAACCAAGGCTAAGCACAAGTTCTTTGCTATTGTTAATACCACAGTGGAGCAAATTACCCCCTACCACTCAGTGCATATTAGATAGTGAATGGTGAACAATCTCTTCAATAAGCTGGGCACATTATTTGCTATCTGACATAGCACCTAGTGTGAGTAGAATAAATAGTGAATGGTGAATCCTAGATTGTTATGCATTTTTGTTGTGTTGGATGTTTGTCTAAGCTTCCAATATTTCTAAGACTAAAATATTTAGAAACTAGCACCATCTTCCATCAATCCTTTCCACCATCTATCATTCTCTAAATGAATATAATATATAATATTAATTTAATATAAATATTATATATAATCAAAATATTTATATATTTATTATATATATTTAATATATAAATATATTATGAAGTTATATAGTTGATATAGTTATTAAGACATTAATATTATTGTAACTATTTAAGATTTCTCATATCTTTGAAGTGTGACATTTGAATTATCATTCTAAGGGATTTGTTGACTGTGAAGGGGAAAATAAGGAAAATCTTAGGAGGTGTGAATATAATGGAATTTAGTGTAGGTTTGATACACAAATAAGGTAAATATTTTCTCAAGTTAGAGGTGAACTAATGTACAGGAATTTGATGCAGGAAAGTCTAAGGTGTGCCAATATATAGCATTTGATACAAGTTTGAATAGAACCAATATATGGGAAGTATGAGGTTAAAGGATATAAGGCAAGTCTGAGGCAATTTATAAGGATTTGCATGAACTGTATAAGGAATTTTTTGAGTTGCAAATCAGATATAAAGTCTTTGATCAATAATATAAGATATAGGGTTTATGCATTTGATAATGCTGTGGTGTGACTTAGGGATTAGAATTTGATAATACTCAAAGGTGCAGATTCTATCCATACTTTGAGATCTAGGGATTATGCATTTAATAAACTTGTAGAATTGTGGTTTGGTTTAACATGTTCCTTAATGCAAGTCCAAGGTAGATCCAATGGGTTTCACATAAAGAATGTAATATCATAAGGAATGTAATATCACAATGATTTTAACAATATCCATGAGAGTGATATACACATTTTGAACATATTGTAAGCATATGAGCATATAAGCATCAACATATTTGGTGGTTCTGATTCTTAGCAAATCTAGTTTTAATGGACATATTCAAAATTAGTTTCATAGGGTTCCTTTCCCTTCTTCTCATTCCTAGTTGTATTGTAATTAAAAATTTTAAAAATAGTGTGTTGTCGGAATATGTCTGGTTAGTTTTGCATTAAATCCCTTATAACGTTTGTGAAGTTACAAATTTACTGAGTTTGAATTTATTACAAGCATTGCACACTCCTTCTTCAAAACATATGGTGACAGGGTGAAAAACTAGATGGATTTGAATGAACCAGTGAATTCGTCTGATCCAATTATTTATAAAGATCCAACTCAAGCCATTGAGTGAGTATTTTCACCCCAACATACTATTGAAGCTAAGGTCCATCAAACTCCTAGTTTTTCTCTTTCAAAAAAATCCAAACCAAATTATATCTAAAAAATTAGAATGTAAGGGATTATCCTGGATTGATTTTCCCATATCATTTTCCTATCCACCTTCTTGAACATAGTTGTTGATATCTAGTATATAAAGATGTAGTCTATTATTTCAATTCTTTGTTAGCTAGCCAATCAACTATTTTATTTGTAGTTCTTCAAGAATGAACAACTTCAATGTTATATGGAACTTGTGTTATCCATTTGTATGATTTGTTAGTTTATTTTATTAGAGTGAACACCGTTTTTTAAATTCCCTTCTACTATAGTGGATTTATATCCTGATTTGCAGGAATTTATGCTATCGATTCAAGCTAAAGGTTCATTCCAGGATCATTGGAGAGGGATTTGCAGTGGCTAAAGGTTCATATTAGTATGCAACAGTCTGAGAGCATATAGTTGAATTCCAAAGTACTATGGCGAGTTGCAACTTAAAATAGAGTACTTGGAAAGATGTCGCTATTTCAACTTGTTGGTTGAGAATAGAATTAGATATACATGTGCAAAGGAAACAAGAAAATCAGATTTGATTTCTCGAAAATTAACAGTTTGACCTTCAGGAAAAGAATTTTTATCATGCGTAAGTGGAATAACTCTAACCTTAAACAATGCTGAGGGTGAACTGTGGATGGATTTAAACAATGTTGATAGTGTGATGTAGATGGCTGGAATAACTGCAATAACATTTCCTCCAAGTTTGCATGTAATATATATGGCAGTCGTTGAATTGTGGAGTTCAACCCAGCAGTAGTCCAAGCTCCAATCCACGTGGAAACAGAGTATAACAGTAGATCACACCCTCTATATTTGAATATCTTGAGTAGTGATGATAAGGTTTGAATGATCACTGCAGTAGTTGTAGTGAACCCTTGGAATGTATGTGGTAATGGAAGGAAGTGCAATCACTTCCCACAATGAGAGGAGAGGCTCCCATGACCAGATCACACCTTTATGTGATGCATGCATCTCCTAAAATGGATGACACAACTTCCTCAAGATAGATCTGGTCTCCAAAAAAATGTATCGCTACTAGTTTGATGGATAATGCCCCCAATGAAGAAGAATGGGAATCCAAACACTATGTCCCTGCCTGCTATAAGGATTGGTACAGAACGGAACTACCCTACGGGGCTTGCGTTTACACAGATTCACTCTTATGAAATTCCGATATTTGGTCTAATTTTAGCTGGTAGGTATCATGTACAATACCCCTGAGATTGAATAGAGTCCTTGATGAGGCTCGATTAGAGTCCTCTATGAGACTCTAAATGAGGAGCCAAAGCTGTGTATCCAAGCATTGTTATCCAACTAAATGCCATGTCTTCCTTTGTGTATCCAAAGCTATGTAGCCAAGCGTTGTTATCCAAATAAATGTTGTGTCTTCCTTTGTGTATCCAAATATGTGTAGCCCAGTGTCTTCCTTGTGTCCTCAAGTAGATTTGAGTTTCAAATACAACGAACTCTATTTTTTTCTTTGAATCAGTCATGCAAGGTAATGCACAGTAGTGTATGGTTGGATCTCAGCCATGAATGATAGATCGTTGCTCAAAATTGGTGTTTGCATTCTGATAAGGGAATGATACTCCTCTAGATGTCTATGACTTCAAATAGAGGCCACACAACATTTAGAAGTGAGATTTCTGCTCCATTAATTAATATTCACAATCCCAACTTTTATTTAACTATGCCTAATTCAGATGCTAGCTGATTTGGGATAGACACCTCACCAAGAATCACCCACCAATACTAGAATACGACTGCTAACAAGTCCACAAACTCGGCAAATAACACGCCCCTGCTCAATACATGGTGATGCCTGCCCTAACAATGAAGAATATGCCTAGCTGTGTAGTAAGTTAACTGTCTGCCCTAAAAAATCACAAACTTATCCGCAATGAAGCACACAATAATAGATTCAGATGATCTATCCTGCAACCAATTAATCGAAAACTAGTAAACTTAATTTTTCTCCAGGGTTAAGGGTTTAAACACACCAATGTATTGTCAAGTGTTTCGACCAGAATAAACTTGTCATTTGGAGAAAAATTGACAAATGAAATGGGGTTTCTTGTCATCTATAAGCCCCTTCAAGAAATGACCAGTGGCAAAATCCCAAATCCTACAGATCCCGTCACAACTGCTGGAAACTGAAGTGAACGGTCATCACAAGGGCTGAATGGGCAGGAAAAACCTTCAAGCATTTCCCATCCTCACATCCCAAATCCTCACAGTTTCGTTAGTTTCATCAGAGGAGCCATAAACTATAAGATTCGACTGTGGATTAAAATTAACACAGAACACATAATTAGTGTGGCCCTTCAATGTTTTGATGCAATCACCTGTGTGGACGTCCCATATGCACAGGTTTTTGTCCTCGGAGGCAGAGGAAATGTAATGGGAATCAGATGACCATGCCATGTCGAAGACGCTGTCCGTGTGACCTTGGAGCTCCTTCTTCACACTTCCGTTGCCTACAGACCATATTCTCATAGTTTTGTCGGCAGAGGCACTCCCAGTAATTCCCATCCACAAAAAATTTGATGCTTGAGATTGCCCGCTTGTGTCCTGATAAAATGTGTTTAAGCTTGTAGGGTTTAAAGCTGTTGCCCAAACCCTTTGCTTCCGAGGCCATTTCCACTTATAAATTAATCCTTGTTTTAGTCCTGCACTACCTTACTCCCTCCCGTCTTTGCATTAATGAAGGAATGACGCTGAGATTTGTTTCACTGTCACAAATGGGTACTGACAAATATGCACCTCGCTCAGTTTTGCTTCACTCTCACAAATGGTACTGATTAATATGCACCTTGACCCGGAAAAGTTGAATCTTTCATTTCTCAAATTTCAAATCATTTAAATTCATTTTATTGTAATTTAATATATCAAGTAAGTGGCGTTTAATAATAAAAAACATACGCTTTTTAAGAAGCTAGAGGTAAAAAACATATGAAGTTTTAGATATTATAAATTCAAATCTATGTGAGATTTTACAGGTTATAGGTTAAAATCCTAACCAATTAATATCTGTATCCAAACTAAATTCATATTTAACTATTTATCTTTAGTTAAAGCTTTATTTTAAAAATAAAATATTATTATTAAACTTTTCTTAAAATTTTTAATATATTTATTATTAGTACATTCATATAGTTTGTGGTTGGATCATGTAGATAGTAAGTTTGAATTGTTTTTTTATTCCTTGTATTTTTCTAGGTAAATTGGTTCAACTTTGAGTTATCTATGTCTACCTATTCATCAACTATGAGTTGTCCATGACTATATTTTTGTATCTTGAGCTGATATTGAGTAAATTATATGTTTTTAATATGCAAGAAGGATGCCACAACTCAACATGGAGACTAAAAAGAGGTTAAACATCTCAAATTACAAATTTGACAGGTGCAAAATTCATAATAATGATATCATCCAATATGGTAGTTAATAATCATAGTGTATTAGGGTGTTAGGGTGTTGAGTTAATAGTCTATATTCTTATTGCTACAATAATGGATTTTCCCAAAGAATCAAGATTTGACATTATTACCTCACATTGGATTTATGAACTCATATTTGAGATGTATACCTTTCACACTAATCATTGTAATCACCACCACCATCATCATCATCTTCATCCTCATCCTCATCATCATCCTCATCATCAATGTCATATTCATCATCTTCATAATCATCAACATCTTTGGCATGATCCTCATCATCAGCGTCATCACCCTCTTCCTCATCATCATCATTTTCATCATCGTCATCCTCATCATCCTCATCATCGTCATCGTCATCGTCATCTTTAGCATTTTCATAATCATCAACATCTTTGTCATGATCCTCATCATCAGCCTCATCACCCTCTTCCTCATCAACATCACCATCTTCATCATCATACTCATACTCTGCATCACCATATTCATCATAATCCTCCTCCTCCCCCTCCTCGTCCTTCTCCTCCTCCTCACCATCATCCTCCTCGTCATCATTGGCATCTTCATCATCATTGTCGTCGTCATCATCATCATCATCGTCGTCTTCGTCATCACCATCTTCATCATCATCATCATCGTCATCATCATCCTCATCATCACCATTGTCATCATCATCATCATCATCATCATCCTCATCATCAATGTAATTGTCATTTTCACCATCATCAACATAGTTTCCATCGTTTCCCACCGATCCCTTGAAATCTATCGTAATAACACAGTATAACTAGCTAAATGCAAAGAGATAAAAGGAGATAGTATCCAGATAGTATTGATAGATTTAGAGTGCTTGGAAATACATATACCCTAATAATGATTTTGGATCATATCAAATTATTAGACTTTATTAAAGCCTATATATTGTAGTGTTCTTTATATTCATTATAGTGTACATCATTGTAATGTAGAGTGCTCCATGTGGGATTTCCATGTTGGGAGTAATCCCCTTAGGTCCGTTGGAAATATCTTGAACTAATAATTTTTCCTCTGTATGGCTAGTAGTTACCAAGGAAGGATTTCAAGGCCAATTTCAATACAATTCTAAGGCCAAAATACTTATCAAATTACTAAGTTGTTTAGTATATGTTACAAATTTTCCAACATAATTATAAGCATACAAATTGACATTGAATCCAACTACACACATAATAGTACGTTTTATTGCTTATAACAAGCACCTTAATTAACCTTCCGAATAAAACAATTTTCTTAGCATCACCTTTTACCTCTTATGTGGTAGTAAAACATTATAGGTTTAGGTCATAAATCCAATTTTAAGATTTGGTTCTACTGTATTAATTAAAATAATTTATATTTTTTTATGTTTTACTAATCAAATAGCAACTTTTTATTACTACAAAAAACAAATTATATGTTTTGTATTTTCAAACTAACCAAACTGCCCATGTGTGTTAATATAAATAATATTAACTTTTAGCCTTTAGCACTTAGTTCTCAACATATTCACACATGACCTTAAATTCATGTCCTGGTCCCTATCGCACTCATGAATAATGGTTTTGGTTGTATGTGAGCTTGGATTGTGAAGCAATATGATCCTGACACGTCACTATCCATATCAATGCCACATTCTCCAAAAGGTTAGGGGGGTTGACACGTCATTGTCCATACATTTGCTTCAATGCCATGTTCGCCTCTCTGTCCATCTCAATTCCACATTTGCTTCAAAGCCATGTTTTCCACGTTTGCTTCAATGCTAATGATGAAGATGATGACGATGATGATGAGATGAATGATGATATAGATAATGATGATGAAGACGATGGCAATGAAAATGAAGTTGACAATGATGAGATTATATGATAATGATGAGGATGATGATGAGGATGAGGATGATGGTGATAGTAATGACGACAATTATAGTTACGATGACAATGAGAATGATATGAATGATGATGATGATGATGATCCTTATAAGAAAGTGTTGGTGGAGGTAAATAAACCCAATTTCACTACAAGCTTGA
Organism: Pseudotsuga menziesii; assembly: GCA_001517045.1. Taxonomy (NCBI): domain Eukaryota; kingdom Viridiplantae; phylum Streptophyta; class Pinopsida; order Pinales; family Pinaceae; genus Pseudotsuga; species Pseudotsuga menziesii. The sequence goes on from LPNX011083658.1 coordinate 936,784, forward strand.
AGATTAAAATGTTCTCAATCATAGTTACAAGTTATGCATGCTTAAAATTGTAACCATATCCCACTTGTTATGCATGCTTTAAATGGTAACCATGTCCCATATGATTTAAATGATGACGATGATGAACTAGATGACAATGGAAGTGATGATGTTTTTTATGATGGCGATGATGGAAATGATGATCATCATCATCATTGACATCATCGACATCATTGTCATTGCCATCATGATTATCACAATAGTCATCATCGGTGTCATAATCATCATTCATGTCATCATCGTTGTCATTGTCATTGACATCACCATCATTATCATAATCATCTCTTTAAGAATCTTATTGTGAGGTGTCAAGGTTGCTCTGGTTTGATATCTCAGATAAGCCATGTCATTGAATCAGAATCTTTCACTTATGAGGAGGCAACCAAACAACAAGTTTGGAAAGATGTTATGAACTCCAGTTAATAATGATATGTGGAATGTGGTTCTCAACTAACCTTAGATTTGGCATTGGCATTAGGTTGATTCCATGAGTTCAAAATCCTATTAAGGTAAGAACAACAACAACATACATGAGGAATCGCATCTCCGAGGCTCCATTGAGAGTTCATATCCCCTTGTCTTCAAACATGTTTTTGAACACATGTGCCTAAGAAATGGGTCTATTCTTGTCCCCGATCAATCCAAAAGTACTATCACATGAATCATGATCATTGACATTGGCATTGATATATATGTCATTATGTCAGACATTTTCCGAACACAATTCCTAGCTCTAAACCTAGTGCAATTCCTAGTGCGGTTCCTTTCGAAATTTCTGGCATTATTCTAGGCGCTATACCTGAATATATACCTGGTGCTATGTTGGATTTTTTCTAGGCACAATTCCTGGATCTATAGTTGGCACTATTTTGTATGTTTTCTTGTCGAAATTCATGGCACAATTCCTGTCGCTAACCCTATATTAATATATGGTGTTATGCTATTCAAGACGCTTTTTTGGAGGCTATTCTTGGCGTTATATGGGATATTTTTTTGGACGCTAATTGGGACATTAATTTGGATGCTAATTGGGATGATAATTGTGGTGATAATTGGGACTCTAATTGAGACATTAATTTTGATGCTAATTAGTGTCCAAAATAGCGTCAACTTTTAAAAAGGGACACTAATTAGGATACTAATTGGGACGCTTATTGGGATGCTAATTGGGACGCTAATTGGGATGCTGATTAGGTGCTAATTAGCGTCGAAAATAGCACCAAATTTTAAAAGGGGATGCAAATAACGCCATTAAAAGCACCATCCCATGGAAAAGTGTCCACTTTGTCCAAAAAATGATGAAAAATACACTAAAAGTGATAGTGGATGCTAAAAAGGAAGCTAAAAGAGACGCTAATCACAAGGTTTTCTTGTAGTGCAACCATATGTATTAGAGGTGGTTGATGATGTGCCTGCCATTGTCTTTGGGTCAAAAATTGAAAATTTGGATGATGATGAAGCTCCTCCTTTTTACCTAAGTTTAAATGTACATGATATGATTGTGCACAATGCTATGATAGCTTCTGGTGCATCTTAGTATAATTTAATTCCCAAGGGGTGGTAGAAATTTTGGGACTGGAAGTTACTATGCCATATAAATATTTGTATTCATTTGATTCTAGGAAGGTGAAGTGTCTTGGATTGATTAAGGATATGGTGGTAACTTTGAAAAAAATTCCATCTAAGACTGTGGTAATGGATGTTGTTGTAGCAGACATTCCTCCTAAATTTGGTGTATTGTTGTCAAGGTCTTGGACTTCTAAATTGAAAGGCAGTTTGCATATGGATATGTCTTATGCTAAAATTCCTATGGTTGGTGGGAATATAAGGTCATACACTAATAAAATATCACCTTATGTAGTTAGCAGCCAAGACAAAAAAAATCAGCATGCTATCTATGTTGTTGATACTGACTTGGGATCTTCCATTTTCTTTAATGATGGTTTTCCTTGTGATCTTAAAATTTGTGTACCCATTGAAAATGAGGAGGAAGAGTATGCAAAGAGACAAGAGGCTTTGGAAAAGAAACAGAAAAAATAGGGTCTCTGGACCATGTATTTTGATGGATTTGTGGCAAAATTTGGTGTTGGTGCTAGTGTATACATTATCTCCCCTATCATGGATTTTAAGGCTCTGTCATATAAGTTAAATTTTGAATGTACCAATAATGTGGTAGAGTATGAAGATTTATTACTAGGATTTAATGTTTTGAAGGATCTGGGAGCAAAGAAGGTACAAGTCATGGGATATTTAGAGCTTGTAATAAACTAGGTGAATGATAGTTATCAGACCAAACATCACAGAATGAGGACTTATAGAAATGAGGTGTGGGATATGTTTGGTAACTATTTTATACAGAATAACATCAGATTGATTCCCATATATGAAAACATAGTAACTAACTCTTTGGTTGTTGCTGCTGGTAAATTTAAAACTCCCACTGCTGGCCAAACAAAGTATAAAGTTGATATTGTGAACAAGCCCTCCATACCTGATAATTCCAAATATTGGAAAGTATTTGAGGATGATATGCAAATAAGAAGATTTTTAGAGTTATCTGGTGAATTTGTAAATACTCAGATAGATAGTGAAAATGATAATTTTGAAAACTTTCGAGATGCTGAAGAGAGTGAAGAAGAAGTTGTTGAAAACAAGAAGCCTAAAAACTCACTAGGGGGGAAAGATATAGTTCAGTTGAAGAATAATCATATCCCCAGAGACCTAACCCCTTTAGAGAAGTTTTTTTGTCAAAATGATGTTGCTAGAGATCCAAAAATGAAGAATGTTGATGATGTTGTTGAGGAGAAAAATATAGGACCTAAAGAAAATCCAAGGATTGTAAAACTGTCAAAAAACTTTCATGTCATTAAAGAAAAAGAAGACTATGTCAATTTGATAAAAAGATACGCTAATGTCTTTGCCTAAAGTTATGAAGACCTTAAAGAGTATGATACGTCTATCACACAACATACAATCCCAATAAAACCTGGTGAGAAACCCTCCAGACAAAAATTGAGAAGTGTTAATCCAATGTTATTGCCTGTTATTGAGAAGGAAACTAAAACATTATTCAATGCCAAGATTATAGTGACCTTGAGATTTTCTAAATGGGTTGAAAATTTGGTTCCTGTTAGGAAAAAGAATGGTGAAATCAGGTTTTGCTTAGATTTCAGAAATCTTAACAAAGTCCCTTTGAAGGATAATTACCCTTTGCCTAAGATGGAACACATTTTGTAGAAAGTGGTGAGATCTGAAAGGATTTCAACTATGGATAGTTTCTCGGGATACAATCAGATCAAATTACTACCTTGGGATCAATAAAAGAATACCTTTACTACACCATGGGTTACATTTATGTATGCCAAAATTCCTTTTGGTTTAATGAATTCAGGGGCCACTTTCCAACGCACCATGGACATTCCTTTTGCATAGGAAAATGATAAATTTGTGGCTTTCTATGTGGATGATATCATTGTGTACTCAAGATCTGACAGGGAACATATTAAACATTTGGAGAAGGTTTTTCTGAAATGCAAAAAGTATGGTATATCATTGAAGTCCAGAAAATCAAATTTTGCATTGGAGGAAGGAAAATTGACATGGCACATTATTTCAAAGGATGGTATAAAGATTGATCCAGAGAGATTCAACGCAATCATGAAAGTTGAGGAGCCAAGAAGTAAAAAGGAACTACAATCATTCATTGGACGGGTAATTTTTTTGAGAAGGTTTATTCCCAGTTTTGATGAGATCTTAATGAATATCACTAATATGTTGAAGAAGGACCATGAGATAAAGTGAACAATAGATGCAAGGAGAGCCTTCAAGGGTATTAAACATGCTATCACAAAAGCCCCAGTTTTGGTGAGTCTATATTTTAGCAAATATTTCCTCGTATTTTTCTTATGCTTTTGATCACACTATTGCTGGAGTTTTGTTACAGAAAAATAGTCAGAATGTTGAACATCCTATTTCCTTCTTTAGTAAAGTGTTAAGAGATGGAGAGTTGAAATATGACATTATGAAAAAACATGCATATGCTCTAATTAAATATTTGAAAAATTTTAGAGTTTCTATTCTTCATTCACACATCATTGCTTATGTGCCTAGTAATGTGGTGAAGAGAATCCTCACACAACCATATCCATAGGGAAAAAGAGAAAAATGGATTGTTTTGTTATTAGAGTATGAACTTGAAATTAGTCCCACCAAGTTGATTAAAGGGAAATTACTTGCAAATATTATGACAAATTCCAACTGTGAATCCTTGCAACTAAATTTCCTAACCAGTCATTCAAATCAGTTTGATATAGGCCGGGTGCAGATAATGCCCTATTTCTTTATATCTCCATGGTATTCTGACATTGTGTATGTGTTGCAAAATTTATAGGCTCCTACAAGGTTGAGAAAAACAAGAGCAAGGTCAGTAAAGTTGAAATCTTCCAAGTTTTGTATTCTGAATTAGTACATTTATTGGAAAGATCCTAGTGGTGTTGTAATCAATTTCCTCTTGGAGAATGAAGTTAAGAAAAATATGAAGGAATATCACAAGGGAGACTATGGTGGGCACCATTCATGGAAGGTGACAACAAACAAGATTTTGAGAGCTGGTTTTTACTGGCCTTCAATGTTTTCATATGTTTACAAGGAGACTACTACATGTCACAAATGCCAGATCCTTGATGGTAAGACAAAAGTGGTTCTACTCCCTCTCAATCCAATATCAGTAGAAGCACCTTTTCAACAGTGGGGATTGGATTTTATTGGGGAAATAAATCCTAATTCTTCAGGACAGCATAGATGGATCTTAACAGCAACTGACTACTTCACTAAGTGGATCGAAGCAATACCTACAAGAAGAGCTACATATGCAGTGATTATAGGTTTTCTGGAAGACAATATTCTGGCTATATTTGGTTGTCCCAAAAGGATTGTGACAGATAATGCACCGGATTTTAAATCTAAGAAAATGATACGTTTTTGTCATAAGCATCATATTAATCTCAATCATTCTACTACATACTACCCATAGGGTAATGGACTAGTTGAATCTTCAAACAAAAGCCTAGTGAGATTAATTAAGAAGTTGTTGGAGGATAATAAAAGAGATTTGCATACAAAGCTAAGATATGCTTTATGGGCTAACATAATCACACCAGAATCATCACAAAAAGGGAAATTGGAATGTCACCATTCCAATTAGTATATGGATTTGAGGTGATTTTTCCATTATCTTTGGGAGTTCTAGTCTAAGGTGAGAATGCATTTATTCTACAGCATCAAGATGGATCTCAGCTAAAAGGAGGTCTAGTCAATGGAAGGTTTCCCAAACATTACTTGTCATGAGGAAGGAGGTAATTTTTGTATCATAGTTGTATATTTTTATTTACTTTTCAAACAGTACAAATGGTGATCTGAAGGATTTGAATCTTGAATAGAAGGCCCTAAGATCTGGAAGGGTAACCATGTTTCTAGTTTTCTTTAATTTTACTTGCAGAAAAAACAAAAATAAGAAGTTTGATATCTGTAAAGTTGGGAATAGCCCAATGGATTTGGAACCTAGTCTATGAGGTTCTTTTCTACCTCACAGGTAGGATAGCATCCCGAGTTGGACCCCATTGTTATCACCATTTTTGGACTTAGAAATTGGTAATGGATTTGACCAATAAAAGGATGAATTATGTGTGTAAATTTTTATATCGTAAGACCTTAAAGAATGTTGATGAGGGTATGCAAATGTTTGAAGGGACATTTCTATACTTGAAATTCCAAATACTTAAGAAATTTTGTTTTTCTACCTTGAAAATGCATGTAAATGAAGAAATACGCCCTTAGTTGAATGATAATAGGAAATAGACACCTGGAACGTGCATCGTAGAAGATCAAAGGACACAAATCATTTCTGCAAAGGAAAAATCGGGGGCAGAAGTGCGGAAGAGGTAAAAAATGGGTTATAAAAAGTAGTAATCTTGACTTGCGCTTTTCAAAGTCTGAGACCCGACGATGCAGAATGTTTCTGCCAAAGATCAATGGTTCGGAAGAGAGCATAGGGTGGACATCGAAAAGTGGAATACCAAAAGATTTTATCGTGAAAATTTGAAGTCCCTCTTTTCACAATCTTCAAGATCTACAGTCGAGAGAGATTTTGCACAGATCAATGGTGCGAAAAGAAAAGTGTAGAAGCGGAAAGGCAAAAGAAAAAAAGGTAAAGTTTTTGTTATGAAAAGTCAGAATTCTAATTTCTGTCTTCCAAAACCCGTAACTTGATCTCAGATCAACGGTTGAAAATGAATCCTGCGGAGATGGATAGTGCGGGAAGGATAAGGTGGGGACAGAAATATATGAAATCAAACCATGAAGAAGCTATTAGCCTGTTTTTCATTTTCCGTAGACCCCATATTCACGGCCCATAATGAATCTTGCGTAGATTAATGGTGGATATTGGTTTCGCTAAGATTACTTGCACTCTCAAAGTTAGAGAAGGATTACACGATGGAAAACATGCCTAAATGACGTGTCCTCATCCCATCGGATATTGCGCTCGAAGATTAGGAGTACAAATGTCACTTTATGGAGTGCATGTTGTTCAAGATTAAGCACCCTTGTAACCTAGGGTCTAGGGTTACCAACTCACTACTAACCTTGTAGAAAATCATCTTTACCATAGAATGGAAAGGGAATAGGAAGGAAGTATTGACTTACCCGATTATCGACGGTTGATCCAAGCTTGATCTTCTCCCACTCCACTTCTCTCCAAAGCTTCTAGGGATGCACCTCTTTCACCTACAAAGAGAAAATCCTTCAAGTAATATCTCATGCATGTATATATCATAAGTTAGATTAACAATATATCAAACATATAATCAAATACATTCATTAAACAAAATACAGTGAAATAGAGTCAACACAAGGTTGGAAGAAGAATTATCTTTATTAACAATCAATGAATGAGATAAGAGTACAACCCAGCTTCTGAGACAAGGAATCTTATGCAACCAAAGGACTCTGAGTTCTGTTGCCCCAATATTTCTGAAGATATACCACTAGCATAACTTTGCTCTCCAATATTGATTGATTAGTACCCACCCCAAGGCCTATATTTATACTTTGGGAAATAAAGTGGTTTCGAAGGTTGGGGTGGTTGAAACAGTTGGGATAGTTATGGACTAGGGCCCAACTAATCTCATATAATCACGTTTTATATTTTTTAAATCCAAACTAAGATGTACGAGACTATTAATATAGGAAACCCATGTATGACACATGATTTGCTCGAAGAAAACCCGTGTACGCTGGTGTACGCGGGTTGCAATGAAAATAGTTTCATACAGTACGCGAGTTGCATTGAAGATAGTCGTGTACGCAACTCAACACTTAGAAAAAATATATAGCAAGTTGGTTTAAGGGTAAATGCATCCCAATTCATGCCCATCTATAGTGCTTTGGAAAACTTGAATCCTAAGTTGTCCTTTTGTGTACCAACATAAAGAATGTTGGCATTCGGATGGAGAAGTTCCATTTGGGTTGATAATAAATGCCCCCTAATGTGTGAGGTTAGAGGGAAGCGATGGCCGAAATACATTATAATCATTATCTTGGAGAACTCAGAGGTCCAATGGAGCATAGGAAGTGCCTAAAACAAATACAGAGTAATGTCATATACAAAGTCATATATGGAGATGCCATGTTCAATATACTGGAACTCTAGCTCCTTTACAATATTTGAGTACATCATATGATATGGGTTCAAGAGCATATTGTTGGGTTCAAGAGTACATCATATGATATGGGTACATCATATATATATTGTTGGTTTTATTTACATGTGTTTTGTAATGTATCTATTGTATATTTTTACAAAAAATGTGTTAAGTGCCAGTCCAAGATATAATTAGCATATGTATTAGTTAATGAATTTTGATTTCTTGGAATATGATTGAATGTAATAAACTCAAAATTTCTTTCCAATAACCTAACTTGCATAAACTGACGTAGTAAAATAGGGTTCCACACCTGATAAGCTCAATTGAGCTGGGAAATCACCAGTTGAGAGTCAAGTCTGACTTCTAGTTGGGTGATACCACATGACAAAGAATCCCATAAAATCTCAATGATAGCCCTATACTTAGCCACATTATTAGTAGCAGGACCTAGGCAAGCGCCTCCAAAGGCAACTAGCTGTCTTGAGGGTGAGTAAATGACCCATGCAGCTGAAGCCAATTTACAAGTGTGGCGTCTAGTGCCATCTGCGAAACCTATGAACCACTCGAAAGACATCTGTAACAACCAACATATGGTATAATAACACAAACTGACGAACTATTGTACATAAAATACATACAATAAAAATACAGGAAAAAGCACTAAGCCTAATCATAGTACTTTTTCAAGTAGAGCCCATTTCTAGGCTCGGGAAGCTTATTCCCCTCGATATCTGTTAATTCATATGTACCTTTCTTTAAAAATTTTGACATGACATAAGGTCCTATCCACATAGACCTGAATTGCCCTACCCCTAGGGGTTCTTTGTATTGATCCTAGAGCAAGACCAGCTCACCTTCAGAAAAAATCTAAGGTTTGACCAATTTATCGTATTGATTTTTGACCCTATTTTTATGAGCCTTGTTTGCTGTCAGCACATATCTACGCTACTTATCTAGATGTTCTAAGTGTAAAAAACATTCTTCCAGCTCAGTCGTATTAGGTAACACATGAATATCAATCTTTAAGGACGATATTTCACATTCAACCAGGGTTACCGCTTCCACTTCGTGAACGAGTTGGAAAGGAGAGAACCCTGTAGCAGTTTTCACATTGGCCTGATAAGCCCAAAGTGTAGGATATAGCATGATGTTCCAATTGGAACGAGCTTCATTAATAGTGTGCTTGAGAATAGTCTTCAAGGTTTTATTTACAGCTTCGACTTGACCGTTTGCTTGAGGGTATAAAGAAGATGGATGTTATTGTCTAAAACCTAGCATAGTGTTCAATTCAGTCATCATACTATTTTGGAAGTGACTACCATGGTCAGTGACAATCTCTTTAAGGATACCGAACTATGCGATAATTTGGTTGAAATGAAAAAAGCTGTAGTTTCCCCGTCAGCTTTATAGGTGGGCATTTCCTCTTCCCACTTCATGAAATAATCTACAGTGACAGTGATATGTTTGTGCCCCTCAATCGAGACTGGGTTGCACATCACGTAATCTATCCCCCACTTCATGAAGGGGGCCACTATGATGAAGGGAAACAACGAATCAAGATTTGACCGCATCTTTCTGGTGTAAAGCTGACAAGGATGACAGTGCTTCATGGCTTCCACACAATCTTTAAATATTGTGGGCCAGAAATAACTGACACGTAAGATGTTCTGGGTCGTTGCTAACCCAGATAAATGACCCCCACACGCTCCACTATGGGCATCATTTAGGATAGTCTCTGCTTCTTAGTGAGTAAGACATCGATGCAAAATAGAATCTACCCCCCTACGATATAAAGTATCTCCAATAATGAGGTATTTTTTGGCATGTACGTGTAGTTTGCGTCGTTCTTCCCGCGAGAAGGCTGCAAGGTACTTCAAATTATGGAGATAGATAATTATATCTCCATACCAAGTGTTAGAGGTGGAAATCAAAAAGATATGCTCATTTGGGAATGAGTTCTTTAATGGCTACATCTTCCTCAACCAAAAATTCTGCGATGAACTCAACAAAAACTAAGGATTTTTTGGATTTGGCGGATTATAAATCTAAGTCAAACTCTTGAAGGATGACTATCCATTTGTTGAATTTGCCTCCAACTATCTGTTGGGACAAAACATATTGGAAGGGATTAACATCTGCCACTACCTTCATGGTCCTCATTAATATGTAGTGATGCAATCTCTGAACAACATACACATCTGCCAAGGCCAACTTCTCGACGTGAGAATACCTAAGTTTAGGGCCAGCTAAAGCACTTTTGAGATAGTAGATGACATGATCATGGAGATTATCATCCTCCTGGACTAGTACTACCCCTATGGTCGACTCAGATGCGACCAGATACAATATGAAATCACGAGAGTAATCTAGCAGGCGCAATAACGGTGCTGACAACAAAGCTTTCTTTAATGCCTCGAATGCAAGTTGTGCGATTTAATCCCATACAAATGGGGTGTCCTACTTCAACAGGCGCATGAAACCTTTAGTGATCTTGACATAATTTACAATAAAACATCGAAGGAAGTTGGACTTCCCTTGCAGGCTTTGAAGCTACCCAATGGAACAAAGAGGAGGTAGATTTCATCAAGGTAGGGTTTGACAATGGCTTTAATGTCATGAAAGGAAAAATTCATTGCTCGCTGAAAGGTAGCCCCTGCATTTTTCAATCCAAAGGGAATTTTATTGTACGCAAATGTACCCCAAGGAAAGATGAAAGTTGTTTTATGTTGGTCTTCCAGTTTAATTTGGATTTGATTATACTCGGAGAAACCATCCATAAACGAAAAGACTTCACTCCCCGCACAGGCATCAATTATTTGATCTATGAATGGTGTGGGGTAGTTATCCTTAGGATAGGCTTTGTTTATATCGTGAAAGTTAGTACAAACACGTATGGTCCCTTGTTTTTTTTCAACAGGAATGGGGTTGGATACCCATTATGTCAAAGCTATCGAGTAAATGAAATTGGCTTTCAATATTTTTTCAACTTTAGCATCAACAGCTGCTACTTTACGTGGATTGGCAGGTCTCAACTTTTGTCAAATGGGTCTGTGATCTGGGAGGATCTAAAAAGGATAATTTTCAAAATCATCATATTTCAACAAAAATAGTACCATGTCGAAGAGCTCGTCAAGCAGATTCCAATGGTGCAAACGTTGTGTCAAACAGACTCCGGATGCAAAAGATATTGTGTTTTGAAGTTTGGCCCCAACAGGGAAAATTTTGGCTGAAGTTCCACGTGGCACTCCCTCAAGCTTCCACGTGGTAGTCAAAAAGTGTATTCTAATGACATGGCATGATAATTTGTCATGATGATGTGGCATGCTGACATGGCATGATGATGTGGCATGATGACATGGCATGCTAAATGGCATGATGATGTGGTATGATGACATGGCATGCTGATGTGGCATGATGACATGGCATGATGATGTGGCATGGTGACATGGCATGATGAAGTGGCATGATGGCTAACATGCATGCATTTGTGCTTGAAATGATTTTTAGGACATTCGTGCATTTACTCATGAGAAATTGTAAAATGATTAATATTTGAAGTGAGTGGAAAAATTACTCACATATTACTCATTTATTTTATTCCTTGAGTTGTTATGAGGTTAATGCATGGTTGTAACCAAAAACAAACATGCCATATTTGTAAAGAATTTGTAACAAGTTGGTTTATGGTTGAAAAACAAACATGCTATTTAAAAAAGGGATTTTGTTATGTAATGGATTATTGTTGGATTTTGTAAATGTCATTATGGGGAAGTAACTAAATGTGAAAACCCATGGGCATGTGGGCATGAACCATATTTTTGGTTTATGTTCTTAAAATCCAAACCAATTTGTAACTAATCCCAATTTGTAGAATCACATGTATCATGCCACCAAGAGTAGCTTCTCATATTTAAGCACTTGTCATGTGCATTTGAAGAGAGCTCAAGTTTGGAGAGATGTAGCCCATAGAGGAAGCAAGCATCTGAGAGGCCCCATTGGGGGTCTCCATTGGAGAAGCTCATGGAGAGGCTCCAACCTTTTAGTTCCAGCTTAGAGATCAAGCATGGCTCCATCATGTTCGAAGGTGATCCAGCGTAGGAGACAAAGAAGCAGAGTCAGTTCAAGGAGGCAACATTTCAATTTGCATTTGAAGGCAAGTAGCGACCATCTACACTCTCATCCCAAAGGACAAAGGTGAAGGGACTGGTTGGTAAGAGTGTGACTTTGGTTTTATTGATGCACTTGTCATGCAAACATATTGTCGTCTATTGAGACTATCCTGCAGAAGATCATGTGGCATAGCTCGAGGATTGTGGCTTGTAGAGTCAGTTGAACGAGTGCGATTTGCAACATTATGCAAGTCTTTGATCCGCTCAAGGTTCGTGGATCGTAGAGTCATTTGAAAGAGTGTGATTGGCTACATTGGGAAAATATATTCATGTCCAAGTTTGGCAAATTCTTGAGACAAAGGAGGTAGGAATTTGCTTGCTTGATTTATGCAGTCTTCGATTGAGTCCTATAGCTTGTGCACTTATGTGACCCATCAGAGGCAGTTATGGTGCAGCGGTAGAGACAAACAGATGATGAAGACTCTATAGGTGAATCCGTTGTGATGTATCTTATGTATTTGTGCATCTTTGCAATGGATTGGTCACTCTATTTTGGAGTAGGCCTGAAGACGTAGCCACGATATCTGGTGAACTCCGTAATCAAATCATGTCCCTAATGTGCTTGAATGATTTTTCATTTTCATGTGGATGATTCTATGTTATACACTTATATTATGCTCATGTTCACTTTCACTAACATTAGAAAAATGATCCTATTGGTCCCGGTTGTTTCGAGCAGGTTCGACGACTTTTCGGGCTCGCCCCCGGGATCAGATCAAGTGGTATCAGAGCAGGTTGACAAGTGTTGCAGGTTGTGGACTGTTATGAGAAAAAGTTTGCAGTGTGGAAAAATCCAGGAATTAGAAGCAGTTTGTGTAGGCACGAATGAAGCAAGAAGTAGATGAGCATACTTGCAAGAAGCTTTTAGGGACCAAAAGCCTTCCCAGTGGGGAGGAATGATCCAAGAGGATCTAAAAAGGCCAATTTTCAAAATCATCATATTGCAAAAAAAAAATAGTACCATGTCGAATAGCTTGTCAAGCCGATTCCAACGGTGCAAACGGTGTGTCAAACGGACTCCGGATGCAAAAGATATTGTGTTTTGAAGTTTGGCCCCAACAGGGAAAATTTTGGCTGAAGTGCCACGTGGCACTCCCTCAAGCTGCCACGTGGTAGTCAAAAAGTGCATTCTAATGACATGGCATGATAATGTGGCATGATGATGTGGCATGATGATGTGGCATGATGATGTGGCATGATGACATGGCATGCTGATGTGGCATGGTGACATGGCATGATGAAGTGGCATGATGACTAGCATGCATGCATTTGTGCT
>LPNX011083658.1:950148-960376 GCA_001517045.1 Pseudotsuga menziesii
TGTAGAATCACATGTATCATGCCACCAAGAGTAGCTTCTCCTATTTAAGCACTTGTCATGTGCATTTGAAGAGAGCTCAAGTTTGGAGAGATGTAGCCCATAGAGGAAGCAAGCATCTGAGAGGCCCCATTGGGGGTCTCCATTGAAGAAGCTCATGGAGAGGCTCCAACCTTTTAGTTCCAGCTTAGAGAGCAAGCATGGCTCCATCATGTCCGAAGGTGATCCAGTGTAGGAGACAAAGAAGCAGAGTCAGTTCGAGGAGGCAACATTTCAATTTGCATTTGAAGGCAAGTAGCGACCATCTACACTCTCATCCCGAAGGACAAAGATGAAGGGATTGGTTGGTAAGAGTGTGAATTTGGTTTTATTGATGCACTTATCATTCAAACATATTGTCGTCTATTGAGACTATCCTGTAGAAGATCATGTGGTGTAGCTCGAGGTTCATGGCTCGTAGAGTCAGTTGAACGAGTGCGATTTGCAACATTATGCAAGTCTTTGATCCGCTCGAGGTTCGTGGCTCGTAGAGTCAGTTGAAAGAGTGTGATTGGCTACATTGGGAAAATTTCTTCATGTCCATGTTTGGCAACTTCTCGAGACAAAGGAGGTAGGCATTTGCTTGCTTGATTTCTGCAGTCTTCGATTGAGTCCTATAGCTTGTGCACTTATGTGACCCATCAAAGGCAGTTATGGTGCGGCAGTAGAGACAAACATATGATGAAGACTCTATAGGTGAATCCATTGTGATATATATTATGTATTTGTGCATCTTTGCAATGTATTGGTCACTCTATTTTGGAGTAGGCCCGGAGACGTAGCCAGGATATCTGGTGAACTCCGTAATCAAATCGTGTCCCTAATGTGCTTGAATGATTTTTCATTTTCATGTGGATGATTCTATGTTATACACTTATATTATGCTCATGTTCACTTGCACTAACATTAGAAAAATGATCCTATTGGTCCCGGTTGTTTCGAGCGGGTTCGATGACTTTTCGGGCTCGCCCTCGGGATCATATCAGTCTGGCATCACGGTACGTTCAGATTTCATGCTCAACTATTGATGGATCTATGCTTGGAATCTCCTCATATGACTAGGAAAACACGTTGTGGAATTCCTTAAACAAGGCTATATAAATCGCAATCTCCTCCATAGAGCAGTTTGCACTGATGTGTACATTTTCCACAACATTTGGGTTTGTAGAGATGTTGATAGGAATAGTAGAAAAAATGTTTTCCATATTCTCCTCAACAAATATTCCTTCCCTTGGTAAGGGATTAATAGGTGTATCAACATCACCTACCAGTCTCATATGGAACTCTTGTTTCTCAATCCTACTTAACTCTGGAAGAAAACAGGATCGATGGTAAAGATCTTTACATATCTTATCTTGTATGCACATAGCTTCCAGAATGGCTTCATTAGAAGGAAAAACCATATCTAAGCAGTCTCTAGAATGCAAAGAGTTCTCCACCCAAGCAAGAACATAGGCTTCTTCCAGGTCCTCTAAGACTCTAAGAGGGACCGGAATGGGATCAACAGTGGTATGAACGATAGCTTGATAAGCTACTTTTGTTGCCTATAAGGGCACTTCAGGTTCATGGCAGGAAGGAAGAACCCAAGGATCTGTTCTATCAACAACCATAGGAATAGAATTCCCTACACTAGTAGAACCTAGACAATTAATCGCAGCTGGAAAATCAAATGTGCCCATCAATGATGCATACATTCCAACCCCTAAGCTCTCTAAAGTAGGTTTAACCTGATCAACCAATGGCACGGTGGACTCTTTAGTTTCCATGCGGCCCTTTCAAGTAAAACTGAGTTGGTCTACAGTAACCAATTTCCCTTTGTGTGGAAACACTACTACCCAAAGTACGACCAATGGAATAGTGGACATGGAATAAGTCCAACTTCTCCCCAAGAGAAAGTTATAATCCAAAGGTGCATCAATCACCTCTACCTCAACAGATGCTTCCTTCCCTGCCAACTTTATTTCAAAAGCCGGTAGGATACCATGTGGACAAAATGACCTTTCGTTGAAAGCAGTAAGTAGGGTGTTTGATGGGACTAGCTCTGGAGATCCAAGAGCTTTCCAGCAAGATAGGGACATGGCACATGTTGAAGCACCCTTATCGTGAACTACCATTCCAATGATTTTTTTGCCATGGATGACATCTATCAATAAGATACATGATAAGGTAGGTGAATTTTGGCATCAGGAAAATTAAATTTCGCCATGAGGCTTGATGATTCCATGCTACCTAAGGCTACTAAGAGTGCATGTCGCTGGGCAAGACAACTCTGCAACACCTCTAAAGTTAACATCACATAAGGTGTCTAGGTTAAGCCTTCAACTATAGAGTAGTTGGCTGCAGCCCTAGCATTGGGATTGTGCAAGGTTTTCTTGAAGACACCTTTCGATATCTTGGGCATAGGTTCGGTAGGTTTTTCAATCGTGAGAGGGTTGGAAGTTTCATCCATCGAATTACCCTTCTCTGAAGCCTCTATCTCATAGTTCTTGTTCCTAGTCTAGGGTAAAGTCTGGGATCGAACCATGTTGATATAATTAGGGTCCGGAGCATTTGGGGTGCCCCCTGGTACATTTGAAGCTGAAGCAGAATTCTGTCCTTGGGGAAAAGGATCCTTCAAGATAGCTAGTTGTTGGATTTTTAGCAACTTCTAAGCTTGTTCCACTAGTACAAAATGAGGAATTAGCTACTAGGTGACTAAAAATTTTAGTCACCAAGTGTTATTAAAGTGATTTACTACTAAATATGAGCAATTTTGATTGACCCAACTATAAACGACTAAACTTAACGACTAATTTAGTCACCGGTTAACAAATATGACTAGATAATAAGTGACAGAGTTAAAAATGACTAACATAAATGACTAATTTAGTCACGGCATAAAAAACGACTAGCTAGAAGAATATGAATTAGTCATTTATGTTAGTCATTTTTAATTGTGTCATGGAAAATTGGAAATTTGACAATGTAGTGTAAATTTTGTAAATTTTCTACCTTCTATTAGTAATATTAGTGCCATGCACCTCGATCTTCAGAGATGCAACAAAGAAATTGCACAAAAGATACATCTCAGTAATGAGAGAGTTCCCAGAGCATCTCCAAAATTAAGAAAGATACACTAAAAAATCCTTATAAGGGGTGGACTCAAAATGGTAGACCCTAGACAATGTTGTAGAGACAAAATCTATAAGAATTAGGAGCACCTTAATGTAGTAGGGGAAGCCAATAGAGTCACAAGTGGAAAAATTGTAGACAATGTCCAAAGTAGAGAACCTTGAGTGGCTAACATATTCCTTGAGATCCTTGTTGGTAACTACCAACTACTCAATGACATGCTATCATGAATTTGGTCCTTCCCTTTACAAAGTAAAATGGACTTCATGACATCCTTCAACTGGACTTAGTATCTAGGTGTGTGTATATGTTTGCCATGTTAATGAGTTGTTCTAGTTTTAGTAGTTGGAGAAAACTCTATTGGAAACATAGTATGTTCCATATAACCCTTTGCCAACATTTTCAATCTACTAACATAAATTATTCTCTTGCTCATTCTACACCATATTATAAGTGTCATAGACCTGGGCATCTGTATGGTTCCCTAAACTTTCCAATTATAGGGTAAAATAACTGGTCTCAATCAACTCACCAACCTCCATCTGTTACTTCTCTATTTTAACCAATATTGATTGTAGTTCCTCACTCTTAGTACTAGATATTATAGTAATCCCCTTCAATACTGGTGAATGGAGTATATATGCAACTAGAACTTGCTACATGGCCTTTTCTAATGAGTTTTGTAAGGAAGGACATAACATAGAATAATGCCATTATTGGGATGCTATCCCTTAATAATGCCAAAGATATAACCATTGAATATGACTATGGTATTTATATAGGAGGTATACCTAAAAGATGTGGGAGCAACATAGATCTTGTTTATAGGGGGGTTTCTGTGGATATTATTTGTTTTTAACATACTGGGTGGTTAAAAACCTCTACCTCTATTAGCTTGAGAAATTACATTTATTTTTTAACCTTATATTACTTCCCCTACCATAAATTTGTTTTTGTTTCTTACTTGGGAGAAGAGGTAGTCAAAGTAGAGCCTTAGCCATTTCTTAACCCTAATCGGGATAGCTGAATAATGTTTTAAGGTACCAAAGGCTGCACTAAGATGTAAGAGAGAGGGTCCTAAAATATACCCAATCATATTTGACTATGATGTAATAGACTTGTTTTAGGTGGTTTACTTAGTTTCTTCTATTTGACTCTTCTTACTTCTAGACATTTCAGAAAAGTATGTCCCCTGCATTTTTTTATAAGTTTATTACTTAATCTTACAAGGACTTCTAAAAAAAACTTTCATAGAGACACATTTAGCAATCCCTTTAAAAATAAAAGCCAACAAAAAGCCCTTTCATAGCCACACAATCCATTTAAATATAAAATCCCCTTTAAATATAAAAATCAATATGGTATTATGCTTTAAATATTGAGTATTGTTAAAATTTATTTAACTATAATTAATTTCATTGGTATTAAAATTTATTTAGATATGATTGAAACCTTTATATACCATTGAGTTATAATCATTTCTTACATTAAAATTGGGGTTGATTTTCATAGTTATTCATCCAAGTTAAAAACAAAACCATGGTTTTCAGTTTTAAATACACCTTTCCAAGCGATGTGTACCTCCAAAATGAATACTAATTTGCTAGGTGTGAGAGGTGTGAGTACCTCCTAAATGAATACTAATTTTCCAGATGTGAGAGGAAGTGATGTTTTAATTTTGGTAAAAAATTAATGATGTATTTTTTATGTTTAGCTATTTCTATAAGTCACCGTTAATTTTTTTTAATTTTTCTAGAGGTTGAACTTTAATGAAAGTGGTTTCTAAACCCAAATTTTAATTGCAAGTAATATGGATATGGTGGGTGTATATTGCATAATGTTAGAGGGTGTCATTTATAATTGTGTTGTATTTGGTAAATATTTTTATTAGATTTTTTTTAGTATATAATAAGAAATAATCTTTTTATTGCTTAAATTTTTTAATAAAAAATTATTAATGAAAAAATTCTACACTAACTTCTTTTTTAATAAAAGTTTATATGTTTTGAAAAATAAAAACCTATAAATGAAAAAATTTTACACTAACTTTTTTTTTTAATAAAACTTTATATGTTTTGGAAAATAAAAACCCAAAACGTAAAAAAACAAAAATTAGTTTGAAATTCCAACCCAAGACGAAATGAAATTCCAACCCTGATCATCATCATGCCCTATTCCCATACCATTTGCAAGTCATTTCAAGAGCCAAACCACAAGCCAAATTAGGTTTTGCTTACTTTTGACAACTTGTTTAGATGACATTCGATATTGGGTCGGTCGGCTCGACATGTTCGATAAGAACAACTCTTGGATCAATACGATGATGTGCTTCCACCCACGAATTGGAAGTGATACCATCCTCTTGAGCTTTTTGCTGTTCATATTTGACCAACAGGTAAATATTCTGTCCACGGCCTCCTCAAAGTGAAGTAGGGTTTCTTGTCCAAGCCCACTATTATTATCAAAGGATGATCAGATCAGAGAGGTGATCAGATCATGGAGGCCGAACATAGATCTGAAAGTTTGATGTTCCATTTTATTAGCCATGCCTAACATATTATTCCATTCCATATCCAATTGGAGCTCGAACAAAAGATTCTGGGTGTAGATAAATAATGTTCCCATCCAAGCAAGTTCACCAAGTAAAACCCCATAATTTATGCTATATGCATTGTTGTGTTGAGAATATGAAAAACCATTTGCCACATATTTGATGGATCTGCAGAGAGATTCTTTTATGAGAAAATTCATAGTAAAGGTTTGATCATGAACATGATACATACAATTAAATATTGAAAATCATAGTTAGAAGCATATATTTAAAATTCATGGTTGATCTTTAGTGAAAATGAACTCAAAGGGAGTTTCTGCATTGCAAGCATCTGTGTTTTTTTTAAGGAATATCAATGTACATTGTGTGTGATCGATGTACAATCGTGTCACTATTGATATAATCAATATGTCATCACATGATTCGATTTAGTAACATAGAGGAAACTAGTACTGCAGCTAGAGACAGCGTGGGTACTAAGAGGGTGCACACCATTGAGCAAAATAGGGTGCACACCATTGGGAAAGAAGATTGACATTACAACATTGTTATATTGTTGTTATATGCTTGCAAAGGGACACATACAGATTTGGGTGTACTCATTTCACAGCCACACATTACCATCTCACTCTCAAAGTCAAATAATGACCACTAAAGGAGACTATTTACTGACTGAAGGTGCTATAGATTTTTCCCTTGTACAGGTCAGATGTTTAATATCCCTTGCACAGGTCAAATGTTTATGTAATATTCAAATCTGGTTTCCTTAGTATTGAACTATGTTTTAAGTATGGTATTTAAATATTTTTCTCATATAAATTTGTCGTATTTCTCTTTTGAATCAATACCAAATATTTGTATTATGAGCATATTATATTGTAAGGGCCAATTGTAGTAAGCTTAAAATCAAACCTTGTATATCCGAAAACCTACATCCATTTTTCAACAGTGCTCACAAGTGTTTGATGAAACCTCAACAAGAACTTTCACACACAGTGCTTGAATAGTAATCTACATCACTTTGTAGTACACAAGTGTTTTACAAAACTCTAGAGCCGAGTTGCATTAGAAGAGGGATGATAAGACTATTTGACTGAATCCCATAAATGGCAAAGACAAACATTGATACCTGCAAGAAATGTTCTACATATAAGGCCATCTTGGTGCGAAAGGTAGAGAGGGAGAATTGGCAACGATGTCGACCGACTTTTGGGCCAAAACGTCAACTCCGTATAAACTACTCCATTTATAAAACTAAATAACTTATATGATAATTATTAAAAAAATATAATATATAACCAATTAACATAATTTATATAATAAAATAATAAAAATAAAACAAAAAATATAAAAAAACCGAAAAAATTAAATCTTGACGATCCCAAGAGTTTATACACTCAATGTTTGTACTTCATGTAGTCGATGTCAATTAGCAATGCTATTAATCAATCCAAGTATGTGTAAGGAGTTGATGCTGATACTCATTATGCTACTCCATACAGTCGATCCCAGAGTTGATACAGGAGTCGATGCCTTCTTATGCAAGGAAATATTTGTTAGAATATTTTTATTGAGGGCGATTCTTACAAACATTGGTGCCATGAGTTTTATCTCCGGGTGCCTATTTCAAATGGGGAAATTTCCTTTATACATATTATTTATACTGGTAACTTTCCTTACCATTTTTTTATTGTTCGGCCTCTTTCCTTATATATTACTTTCTTTGAGAAGGAGATAATCAATCAGTTATAGTTCCCATTCTGCCTTGTTTCTTGGTTTCACTTTCAAATGACATTCCTTGATGGGTAGATTCAGAAGGTAGGGCATCCAAGAGGTAGTTGGTTCATG
This sequence comes from Pseudotsuga menziesii, assembly GCA_001517045.1. Taxonomy (NCBI): domain Eukaryota; kingdom Viridiplantae; phylum Streptophyta; class Pinopsida; order Pinales; family Pinaceae; genus Pseudotsuga; species Pseudotsuga menziesii. Next base: position 957,695 of record LPNX011083658.1, read on the forward strand.
ATAGAAAGTAAGTTATGCTACAAGGAATAGCCAGTCTCTTTACCAAGAGGGTGCTAGTAGATTGATTGCTCAGATTGAACCATTAAACTAGAGGAATTGGGGAGTAGAACTAGAGGCCGAGGAGTACAAATGTTGAGGGAACTCATTGGGGCACGGGACAATACATGGCGAGAGTGAAAGAAACCTCCAATTAAATAGAATTAGAATATAGATTCGATATGCGTGGCTTACACCCAACTACAAATGGGCTAGTAGATTATAATAATTGGCTGCGCAGTCTACCCCATACCAATTGGCTTTACCCAATATACCATACTACTAGAAGACCAACCATTACAACAAGTTTACCATACACATAGGATTACTACCTACCCCATAGTCTTTACCTAGTCCCACATCCCACCTCTCTACTAGACATTACTACTTACCTGATTCATTGTTTGTTTAACCTAGTCCACACAATAAAACAAAAAATATAAAAAAAAAAGAAATTTTTTTTTATAGAATAAAATAATTAAAATAAAACAGAAACAAAACAAATCTATATAACTTATATAAACAAATAATAAAAATAAAACAAAACCAAACAAATCAACATAATTTATGAAATAAAATAATATATATATATATAAAGAAATAGAAAAAATCTATTTTCATGTGCATCTCGACCCAACTACGACCCAACTAGTTTACCAAACAGCTGTGCACCCACCTCTACGACAATGACATTCATGGCCAATGGCCGATTTTCCTTAACCATTATCCTTCAATTTTGATTACTGCTCAACCTACTAGTTCATGTCAAATAGCCTATCTGATGGTGCCAAACATTGGAGGGTTTGGTGGGTTATGGATATGGATATTGGTATTACTCGTTGAGGAGATTGGGATCGATATTTACCATTGTTGAGAGTTTACAATTTCTCTATTTAATTTCCATGGCTTCCATGGATAAAGAAGCATTAGAGAGAACCTGGAGACTTTTGAAGAGGCAGGTCATGAATTCTGCACCTCTGGCGTCAACACCACCTTCTTTGCTTACAAAATACCTGGTAAGTTTATCAATTTATTGTGAATTGATAAATTTTTAGTGTATTTTGGATAAAAACCCTTGTGTTGTGCGATCATAGTTGTGCCAATGTTTTTCCATGTTGCTGCTTATTACTTTTTGCACTAGCAGTCTTGTGCACCATCCTTCTTATTACCATGCAAATTTTTTTTTATTTTACATGAAATATGACTTATATGCCTATGACCATCCATTGTAGTAGAGGTAGTCTCACAACTTTTTGAAGTTAGGAGGGTTTCCACCCAGAGCAGTGAGGAAACGCAGTCTCAAAATATTGGATACCTTTCATAGGGTTTCCACCCAAAGCAGTGAGGAAATGCAGTCTCAAAATATTGAATACCTTTTCATAGGAAGTGCGGTCATAGGGTTTCCACCCAAAGCAGTAAGGAAATGCAGTTTCAAGGGCCCAAATGTTCCTAAAAAAACAAACAATTTGAAAATCAAGTTGGATTACCTTCTCCCATGTCCCAAAATACCTTAGGTCAATAGGCTAGACCACTGCAATGAAGAAGAGCCCAAATTGTTACCAGTTTGTTCTGAGCTTTGGTGTTCTCTTCCAGTCTAAACTGCAAAAACTCCTCACATATTGCCTCAAAGAACGCTTGCTGAAACGAGATCATTTCTTTGCCCCATTCCAGCTTCTCCTAAAAATAACTAGGCTCTCTCTTGCTTGATTTGAGACACTCAACAACAACCATTCTCAAAGGTTGGGATCATTTGCTCAAGGGTAGATGCAATCAATGAAAACAAAATGGAATAGAACCATTGATATTTGGTGCAGGCACTTGAAAAAATTTAGCAATCTCACTTTAAATGGAGGGTCTTCCCAAATGGAATATTCATTGGTGGACTCAAATTCTATTATTAAGTTGGATTGAAAGACTAGACTCAACCTATCATGAGTTATAGTCTGTCGATTTCAATTGTGGAAGGAAAATATACTACTGTGTACGTAAATAGGGTTTTCAAGAAGGAAAACTAGCTTGATACATCATCTTAATAGAGACAAAATAAGTCTAAACCAACACTGCTGTAAAGGCACTGATGTTATGGTATTTTATTGCACTTGGATGCACAATGACTTGATAATTGCCCACTATTTCATCCAGCGAGTTCTGTAGGTTCTGTGAACAAATTCTATTCACCTCAATAGACATTCAAGTCACCAACTAGGAAAAGAGGTAACATACAGATCTCAAAATACTCTACCAATTCTTCTTAGTTTAAATATGATAGTCGATGGATTTTAACATAATTTGGCTGATCAATAGAAAAGGAAGGGCTTAACAGCAGTCTTGGTCACTAAATATTACAATGACAAATGATTACTGTTGCCAAATTTCTGTGGTGATAGGTTTTTGTTGATGTAATCGGAGAAACCACAGTATCGAAATGACCAAGTCGACGTTTCAAATCCATATCAGGATCCATCATCAGGACAAGTCGAATGTGGAGAGAGTGAGGACCCAAGTTAAATACTGGAACCGGTAGGTCGGCTGCGACGAGTAGGGNTTAACTTTATTATCCTTAATAACAAATAAAAGGCTTTTAATATTAAAACTAAAAACCTAAAGTTTTTAAATTTATTGTTAATAATAACAAATTAAACACCT
>LPNX011083658.1:963336-974379 GCA_001517045.1 Pseudotsuga menziesii
GCACACTTTGAAACCAATCAAAATTAAAAATATTGGTCGACTTAGCAAACCCTACTCGTCGCAGCCGACCTACCGGTTCCAGTATTTAACTTGGGTCCTCACTCTCTCCACATTCGACTTGTCCTGATGATGGATCCTGATATGGATTCGAAACGTCGACTTGGTCATTTCGATACTGTGGTTTCTCCGATTACATCAACAAAGACAAATGATTAGTTTGTCATTGTAATAGCTTGTTAATTTGACAACCTACATTTATACTTTGGGGTCTATTTTTTGAAATTGAATGTACACTCTATCTCAAGATACTGACAGGCACAGTTTTAACTTTTATTCAAAATATCTAATGACTAAGCCATTCTCTTCATCTGAAATCCCAGTAAAGTTGTTGATAATTTAGCAATTTGCATTTTCAACTGTTGATTTTTTTTAGGTCGTATGTAAAGAATTTTGTATCAACTTAAATAGAGAAAAATACATTATTATATACTCGAATCTACGTTTCAGGCAATGGTGGCCTCGAAGATTCATCAACATACATATGAGAAAGGTTATCACTACACCAATAAGTGGTTTGTCTATGCAGTGTCGTGCAAGGTTAGTTAGTTGGCACCAAGAATGGGAAGATCAAATAGGTACTTAATTGATACCAGTAAACCAGCGTAGATCCAATCCTAGGCTCTATGAAGTGCCGAGATGGATCAAATCTCTCGAGGTGCAAACCTCTTCTTAGGTATCCATTGTTTTGATTCAAACCAAAAGACACATCTTTTTATTTAAGGTCCACATATAATTTTATTATTATTAATATTTAATATTATTTATGACCGACATATAATATTTTTTATTATTTTTTATATTGTTAGAAATGAACATTGTATCATTTCCCCACACATGGTTATAAAACCATATGCAAGGCCCTCCTACAATCATGGGTTGTTTAGGAGGCCTTGCACACTGTCTTAAAACCATTTGCAAGGCCCTCCTAAATCATGTACAATAAAACCATGGGTTTTTTAGGAGGCCTTGCACATGGTTTAAAAACAATGTGCAAAGCCCCCTAAACCATGTACAATAAAACCATGGGTTGTTTAGAATGCCTGGCACATGGTTTTAAAACCATGTGCAAGGCCAACTTTTTTTTGCGAATAATTCACTTTTGTGTTTTTTTTTACCCACATATTTTTTTAGGGATAATTAAATTTTTACTTTTTTATTGTTTTGTTAGGTAGGAAGATTGCAACATCTCCCCCATATTATATTGTTTTTTTGGATGACATTTATTTTGGCCTATTAGAAAATTTATTTTTTATTAAAAAAAATAACATTACGAAAGTGGTATTATTTTTTATTTTGTGGTACAGAATCTCTCCCATAGTATTCACTATCACTATTATTTTTTGCTGACATGTTACAAATGTTACATCACGTTACAAGATCTCTCCCATAATATTCACTATAACTATTATTTTTTCGACATGTTACAAACATTAAATCACGTTACAACATCTCTCCCATAATATTCACTATCACTATTATTTTTTGCTGACATGTTACAAACGTTACATCACGTTACAAGATCTCCCCCATACTGGGCTGTAGAGCACCTCTCGGCGCAACCAGAGAGAACCTATTCAATTATATTGTCACTAGACCTACTTGATGTTTTATCTATAAAGGGAACCTAAGGTCGATGGCAGTTAACATTGTTGATTAGACTTGTCTGAAGCTACCTAATCACAGGCGGTTTCTTCTATGGTCACCCATTATGAGGTATTTTTAGTGTTTATCCATTAACATGTGATATCTTTACAAATAAGTAATGGTAATTTTATGGCCTTCCACAACCACTTGATATTGCTAATACCATAATAATGGTCTAGGTGTATATGGTGTTGTCAGGTTTGAGAGAAATCATATTGAAGAGACTAAAGTTATTAGGTCAGCTATTAATATGGTGATTTGCATAAATGGTTGGAACCTAGAAAGAATAGTGGAAGATCCATGAGAAATAAGCCACAAGAATGTTGGAATTTGCATTGATAGAAACTTGAATCAACATATGCCCAGCTTTCAAACTGTCATTTGTCAATATAAGAAGACATTCCATTCTCAGTGACTTTTGATTTTTATGTCGTTACCTTGTTTACTTACCATAAAACAATGGAATATATAAGAGGTGAGATCAATGCTACAATATGTCTATGCTACCATCCAAGGCCATGAAAGAGAGGAATATTTTGGTAATATACTGATCTGTGCAAGGAAAACCAAGTCTATGAGATAATGTTTTCTATCAGGATCACCCTCCTTGGCCAAGTCAATTAAAACAAGGGTTACTTAATGGATAATGCATTTATTGATTGATCGTTATGTTGTAGTTTTCCCATTCTTATGTGACAGTGCTTGCTCACAATGCCTCATGGATACAGTGGAAAAGTGAAGTTATTTGTTTATCCCCTGATCGGAAAGCTGAGAGGCCTCAAATGCTAGAAGTTTGTGTTGGTGTTGAATAAGAGAGCTATGTGCCTCTTGTCTAGATGATAGGAGAAAGAAATAAGCTAGTTATGTGGGCTGAAGAAGAGAATCTATGTTTCCTCATTGTGGGGAGGGGAGCGAAGAAAGGTGAACATGTCTCAAGCTTGAGAGAATCTGCTCACATTTGTTTTAGACTGCAGACTTGGTGTTTTCACTACTCTTAACCAACAATAATTTAATGGTTCCTAACCTTAGATTAGCTAGAAAAACGATTATCCTAGCACTAATCTGCTCATATAGTTTCACTGCCTTGAATTCCAGCTGTCTTTCAAATTTTAACTAGAATATTTCTGATACCTGACAGTTTGTGTTTGCAAATAGTTGAAAAAAAGTGTCTTTACTGTCATTGATGATGCATGGTGCCCAAATCATCTATTTTTAGGAATAACTCTTGATTTCTTATTTAAGAATATGAAATTTTCCAAGTCTTTGAAAACCTGAAGCCATAGAACCTTCAAAAGGCTTCTGTCTATAGAAAACTTGGAACTATTCCAAAAGATAATCCTCCTATTGAAAACCTTTAACAAATTCAAGCAACTTCAATCCATATTTTAGATCAAGTCTTTCCATTACCTGGCATAAACCTCTTTTAAAGCTTGAATAAAGCGATTGAAACCTTTGCACAATGCACATGTTTTTATAATACCGAGTTGTCCAATTTCCTCTTTTTCTTCCCAATCCATGTTGTGTCTTGAATACTTTTCTTTGGGATTTTATATCCATTAAAGGAAATAGAGTCTGCTTTCCAGAACTCACAGCTATCACTTTCTCTATATAGGCAAGGCAAGGAGATAACAAATGCTCAAAAAACAACCCATGAATAGTAATGACAATAAATTATTTCAACATCCACAGAGTTGCAATTGTCTTGCTCAATGCTATAGTAATCCAAAGAAACATACAAATCAATTCCAACATACGTGAGATAAATATGTACACATATTAATAAAACTGTGTTGAAATGGAACACTCAATTGGAGCTCCCTGCTCAAACTGCAGGGCAAGTAGCAAGACAAAGGCTAGGATGGCACCCTTTAGCAACATGATCAAACCATGTGGCCATAGGTGATCCAATCCTTGCTCCAATCCTTGCACCAAGCATTGCTAGCTCCCTTTTCAGAAAGTCTTGTTTACCTGGGTATCAAAGGTACCCAGACAGTAACAGGGACCTGGGAAGGTGCACTGAGGACTAATTAAACTAATGCAACCATTTCTGGAAATTCCTCATACGTAATACAGAGAGTAACAAGTTGTTGATGAATTTAAAACCAAATAAAAATTCATTATAGTCTGTCACCTACTTTAGGGAACATGAGCAAGGACATATGGCTCTATAAAATGAGATAAATTTCTGTTCTCATAGCCATTCTCAACCCAAACCTGAACAAACCAAGGTGAATCCTAATAAAACCGCTTCAATTGACACAAGGATGTGCAAATCTTTAGCTGCGTGACTTTGTGCTGATTACATTGTTGCCAATTGACATGTTCAATAGTAGCTTAAGTTTCTAGTTTTTGCTAATATCCCTAATTGATTCATATAAACAACATCAACAAGTAGGATGCATCACAACCTGTGCATTTTTCCATGAGTTCTCAGCAAGACAACCATAGAGAAGCAAAAAGACAAATCAGTTGGCAAGTATTCGATGATGTATGTGCCCAAATATTCTCATCATTTCTTTGGATTTACATGTTTTTTTTTTAAATGTACAAATTTTATTTTAATTTTTTTTCTCCATCCTATAAATGCTACAGAGTAGGATTCTTGGGTTTTTTGCGCTCAGTGGGTTTAATCAACCAAAGTCTGTGGAATCACATTAATAACAACGTTTGTTTGATTGTTTTCTGTGCAATTTATAAAGGCTATGGTCTATGTTATTATCTATTGTAGTCGATTTAGATATTCAGTTGCAAGTATGTCTTGAAACAGTTGTTTTAGTCTTTCAGAAATGCTTGTGTTTGAAGAAGTGTGTCTTTTTCTTCTTCAACCTTGATTGTAATGTTGCATATATTACGGACCCAATCCCACCCTATTATGTCCCTTAGGACCTGCTATTCTAGTCGGTTAGGATATGGTCTAGTAGCAAGCCGGATGGAATTTAGTATTTACCACAACTAATTCAAGTTCAATTCTTGGTACATTCACACAAGGGAATCCCCAAAGCAACATGTCCAAGGATTTTTGTACTGGTCAAAATTTTAGTGCTTCATGTAAAAAATATATTGCATATTTTATCTTTCCAAGGTGTATTAGGCATATTTTGTAAAGGCTGGTTGATTTCATGTAATTCTAATGAAGTGATATTTTGAGGATATGTGGAATATTTTTGTTAATTTTAGGGAGATTTAGTCCACGGAGAATCAATCCACATAATGCTTTATAGTTTTCCTTGCACTACAGGATGGACTTAAGTATTTGGGCTTGATATTAAAACCTAATTACTATTCCAAAGCTAATTGGACTTTGCTTTTTGGGAAGGTGGAAAGGAAGCTAAATATATGGTGTAACAAATGTATTTCTAGGGCTATAAGATTGGTATTGGTGAAAGCTATGCTCGAAGCTATACCAATTTTATGGATTTCTCTTACATATGTTCATAAGGAAACTTTAGATAAAATAAGAAAGATAAGCTTCATATTCTTATGGGTTGGTGGTAAGGATTTCCCTTAGGTTGTATGGCAGAAAATCTCTTTACCCAAAGAAATGGGAGGATGGGGATTAAAGAATCCACATTGCTTTGCCAAAGCACTAGCAGCCAAAGGTATTTGGAGACCTATAAAAGGGGTGGGTCTATGGGAAAAAATGATTACTCATAAACTCATAAATCCTCTCACTATATAAGAAAGGATGCAGAAAAGGGACAAAATCATCAAAATGGGTCTTGTATGTGGAAAGATGCAGTTCAATCTTTTAGTCTTGTTGGGGATTGGCTATCCCATGTTAGCGTTCTACTATGATCAATGATTACTTGTTGGGGATCGACTAGCCCATGTTAGCATTATACTAAGATCAATGATTACTTGTTATATAGTAATCAAATGCTATCCTCCTTGAAAATTACATCAACATATTGCATCTAATTTTAGGGAACAAAAATCAATTAAAAATCACCAAATAAACTAAATTTAGCACAACTGCCAATTGTCTCAAATTGTTTGAATTGTTGGAGAACTCTTTCCACTAAATTTGGGATATCTCTTTGACTGTCCATGAATTTATGATAATCTCCCTTTAACTGTTGACTGTCTGCTATATGCTCTGTTTTCAACTTTGAAAAAATCTCTTCAAATCTGGGAATGATTCTCTATTTTATGAAAAAGAATTTAGACTCAAATTTTAATGACACTTGATTGTTGTTTGATCCATGAAGATATTGGATAAAGCCCATTAAATTTGGAACTAGTTGTTTCCATCAAAATCAATTGTAAATAAGCTTCAATAATGAGTTGATATGTTGTAGGCTAAGAAATAGTACAAAGTGTCATAAAACTCAGATTTAGAGGAATCTGTCTCCTCATGACTAGGTACTTAGCATTTGTTGTCAATGCGTGTGTTTTAATTAGCTGGTGATGACTACAATCTCTATCAATAGGATGCTCATGTTGTAAATGTACTTGAAATGCACTTGTACAGATCCAGATTTAATGCCTGATTTGGAGGGATTTGAACTAATCCAAATCCTCTGTTGAACACTCTGCCATCCTTAAATCTCTTTGCAACAACCCTTGATCTAGCATATTTGTCTATCTAGTTTTTTTCTTTACTTGTTACAATGTTGTTTGCTTGATGAGCAAAACCAGCTATGATCAAATTTAAGTAATATGCCAACTCTATGACTTTCATATTCTCTATATCCTAATCAAAACTACCTCTGCAATTTTTGCATCATATGGAATTCAACCTACCTTGGTAAATCAAAAGGATTCTACAATGCATAAATTCACACCTCTTGACAGTAGATTGCTTTTCTGCTGACTGGTTTTTCTTAGTTAGTGGTCTTCACCCATAGGCTAGCCTCACCATTCTATCGTATAATAACATCATAGCTATCAATCACTTGAATTACCAATCCCGACGGCAAAATTTCATTTTCCAGATGTTTGAGTGAACAGTAAGATCACTTTCTTATACACTTCTCTAACCACATTTGCATCAAACCTTTGACCATCCATATCCCAAAAGAACTGATGAACAACAATATCTTCCTTAGCTTGTTTTAGGTAGGCAAGGAACATTTTAATTTCTACTATTGTAAAATAGAGCCCGATATGGGCATAGGGGAGCTTTGGACCAGGGGCAAAGGCTTATGCTTCTTGATGCTCAGAGATGTTACTAGAAAACAACCAATTCATGAATTCAAGCAAAGTAAAAGGTGATATAAATGGGCTTAAAACATATAGAATAAAGAATGTAGGTGAAGGTGATATTCCACAATAAATTGTCTTAATGCTTTCAGGAAGTTCATTTTTGAAAACTAAAAGGCACCAACAAATGAAAGTTTTGCAAGCCTCTGCAATGGTTCTACTAAATGAGTTGCCCTGCTTCAATGCTCCACCTGGGTTGATTTTATGTTGGGAGGATGTAATTTCCATTAGGCTGCTCAATATAGCTTTTACTTGACAAAGATGCAAAAATATCTCAAATCTAGTTTTGTCACTCTTCCTTCTCCATTTCTTGCATTTCAAACCAACGCTTTCAATATCAGGAGCTCCTGGGTCTTGATTATTCCTCAAAATATAAGAATACATCCATTTGGACATAAACATGCATATTGTAGGATGAGCCAGAACTTGGGAAAGGGATTTAGAATACTAGAACTGTCTTTGCCTAAATGCTACTTATCCATTGCTTCCAAGTTATATCTGTAGAAGGAGTAAGTCGATAAGTCGACTTGAACGATAACCAACTTAGTCAATGAGCCAACTAAGTCAGTTGGCCAACTAAACTAGAGATTAGGTCGGCGACCTAAGGTCGTGTTCACAGAACCGACAAGTAGTTATTTTGTAACTGTTTTGTAATCATATATGTTAGGCTGTTAAGCCAGATGAGAATTCAGTTCAGTTCTCTGTGTTGTATGGACTCATTCATGTAATATAATCTGTTAATTCACCTTTTCATTCTTATCTCTTGTCTCTATTTTATATGTATGTTTTAGTATGTATTATTGGTAACCTTAGGTGATCTGTGAGGTTACAACATTGGTTCCATTGCCGGTAGTACATATTTGAAATGCATGCAAACAGATGATACTAGAGCAGGAGATTAAGGACTGGTGGGAACATAAAGTTGCAAACTATTTGCAGAATTATGCACGAAGGAACAAATTAACAATCGCACAAGCAAAAGAAAGATTATTCATCAAAACACATGAAAATTTTGTCGAATCAGTGCCCCAAATTATGAAGAAAATCCTGGATGAGAAAGCCAGAAGGGACTAAAGAACAACAGTTGTTGGAAAAACTGATTCGAGGAGGTATAACAAACTTGTTGAAGTGGTTCAAGAAAATCGCCGACGACTTCTGTGAGGAGCAAGTAGTCGAAGATAGAACTTCAGTGGAAACCATCAACGAGAAATTTTACACATATATCACCGAGCAATTTCTGTGCTCCTTACCGACCTTGTTGTTCAAATTCTTGATCGAGAAGGGAGTAGGACATATTGTCGAACCTCGTCCATCACTTCACAAATTTCCATCAAACTCTAACTGGGCGGAGAAGCAAAGGAAGTGGGAAAAATTCATTGCAGAAAGGGAGTGGGAATAATTCCTAAGCAAATACACCGAACTATCTGAGCTTTCTAAAAGCATCGGTAGGCTATGGGGGGGTAGCTAGTCATATGTTGAGATAGAGTAGAGTGGATTCTAGTTGACTAGAAACAAATACCATTCACCAGTAATGAGAAGTCAACCAAAAGGGAACTCAAGAAAATAGTATCACATGAAGGTATGTCAGACATTCATAAATTAGAGAGGGAAGAGAGACAATAGAGGAGGGAAGCAAGAAGAGAAAGAGCCTTAGAGCTACATAGAGGAAGGAGTCCTAGGGGTACCAACCAGGAAGAGAATCTGCTAGAGTCGGGTCATGACTAATATGAAGAAGGCATGGAACAAGAGGCGTCCCCTATGGAGGAAGAATTGTGGATAGAGAAACCAGAAGCTCTCCAATTAAGAACTCCCCATGAAGGAACAACCCTCTCTCCGTTGAATCCATGTACTCGGATAGAGACTATTGTTGAAGAGGACCTCTGACTACGAGTTGGTGACTTTGGTATATGGGGTCGATTAGATGACGAAACATATACTAGATGACACCTCATTATCTGTCGACCAGTGGAAGGGAATTGGGTTACCTTTCAAGCAGTACCCTCCAACCTAAGTATCCACTTACTCTTATTGACACATGAAGGAGCACCCCCCCCCCACCAAATACAGCTTTAGAAGACACAGAACATTCAGAACTACATCCAAATAGTTGCAGTGGGCCATCGACAGACGAAGTCGACATCAACCAACTGTCAGTCAATGAAGAATCGACAACTGACGGGAACGAAATTTCCTTCGACCATAGTCCCATAGAGACAAACAACCCAATAACCCCACCACCCTCACCCCCACCCACACCTCCACCGCTGCCACCTCCTGAGAGTAGTGACAGTGATTCTGACATGGGTCACAGTCAGCTCACATTCCTCTATATTGGGGGGATGAGGACCCTAGACGACACTGGTTTGTCTATGAGTTGACTTGGGAGGCCAACCAAGTTACAGAAGAAGACAGATAAATGGCATAGTTCGTCAGTGCCTTGAAGAAAAGGGCATTGATGTGGTATATGAACTTTTCGAAAAGACAACCTGGAACAACCAAAGTCAAGATCAAGGTGCAATTTCTATCATTTTTCAAAACTCTAGATGCTAAACACTTGGCAGTGAAAAAACTAAAAACAACATCACAAAAGCCAGGGGAAACTGTCCGCGACTATGATAAGTGTTGCAAAGACCTTCTGAGCCAGCTGGACTATGTTATAGATGAACAGTTACTAATCCAGTGGTTTCTTGCAGGGTTATCTCAGAAAGTGCGTCGACACATCAATCTGGAAACATTCAAATCTTACAAAGATGCGCTAACAAAAGCTCTTCAAGTGGAGATAGACGAGGACATACCCGCTTGATCCACTGACCATAGATTGGAAGAACAGCTCAAGAGTGTGTAGAAGTATTTAAAGGAGTTAAACCTTAAGAATCAGGAGATCTGGTGCACAAAGTGCTCGACGGCCAGACATGCCAAAGACAATTGTCGACAAGAATACAGCCGACAGGATGTTCGATTTGTGCAGACCAAATATTTTTGCGTCATTTTCCAGGAACATGGGGACCACTCGACAAAATACTGCCCGTTCAACATGAAGAATGGAAAGGCATCCTGGTGTGCAATCTCCAAAACCAAAAATCGTAACACGGCCGACTGTCATTTGAACCTAAAGAACCGACAAAATTATCAGGCAGTCTACCAAACTAATGCAGTTGCACAACAGAACGAGCAAAACAACTTACCAAACGATCAAAATGGTCAGTGATATGATGGTCGATGATATGAGCGATGGTACAACAATCAACGTGGAGGAAACAGAGGAAGAGGTCAATTCCCTAGGAATCGCGACAATCGACCGCGTCAACCCATCCAGTCCTTTACATGTTATAAGGAGGGACATTGGTATGTAGACTGTCCATATAAAGATAGAACTAACCTCAAATTTTGTACTCATTATGGAGTAGGGGATCACTCACTAGAGGATTGCCTTACCATGTTGGAAAAAATAAATACAAAGAAAAATGTTAATGTCTTGTCCCGTGTGCAAAAAAATGATGTAATAAATACAAAAAATTTGCATATTGTAGCTCGACAAGGAACAAAAACAGGCAGTGATAACTCAAGAATCAACGAAATAAAATAGAAAACTATATATCTTGATCCACTGAAAGAAAAACAAACATCCAAAGAAGCAACCAATGATCCAGGAGGATCCAAGAAGGCAAAATTTTGAAGTCCTCTAATCTCAGAAAAAATAGCCCCAGATCGAAGGGCTCGTCGAGACGATTCCAACGGCGTTCGTTTCACCTCAAATGGACTCCGTATGAGAAAGTTATCGCGTTTTGTTCTATAAGGTCAACAGGCAAATTTGGCAAAAAGAGGTGCCACGTGGCACCACTGACAAGGTGACACGTGTCATTTGTACTGTACAAACATGATGATGTGGCACCACTCAGAGGATGACACATGGTATCCATACATTACGGACCAATCACAAGGTGACATGTGGCATGATGACATGGCATGCTGATGTGGCATGATGACATGGCATGCTGATGTGTCATGCTGACATGGCATGATGATGTGGCATAATGACATGGCATGATGATGTGGCATGATGACATGGCATGATGATGTGGCATGGTGACATGGCATGATGAAGTGGCATGATGACTAGCATGCATGCATTTGTGC
>LPNX011083658.1:978821-1027237 GCA_001517045.1 Pseudotsuga menziesii
TTCTCTTTATGTGTGTGTTGTCTATGCTGTTTGGTCCTTCTTCTTATGGATTTGTGAGCTTCGTTCATGCTCTTTATGCAATTCATGTTAACGTCATAGAGTAGCAAAGATCTTGTTTCCGGATCAACCAATATATTCATAGAAATTGCACAATAAGAACAAGCTCATGACAAGCAACATAACACAATAAATGAATTAATCCAACTCATACAAAAAGACAAATCAGTATCTCAATTCATCGATTTGTTGTCTGAAATAAAATGTAACAACTCTAAAAAACAAACAAAGAACATCTGCAGCTTAAATAAAAAAGACAAAGGTGATACCGAACCACTTGTTGACCTAGAAATCAAAGGATACCACGTCCGACAAGTAGTGCTTGACTTTGGATCACATGTAAACAACATGACTTGTGACACTTGGGAACAAATGGGAAGATCTCGACCATATGAGTCAGGAATATACCTAAAACTAGCCGACCAGGGCCTAATTGAACCTATTGGAGTGTAGAAGAACGTTGACAAAACTATAAAAGGAATCTCGACTAAGGTCGACTTCGAAATCATTGACTCGAAGGAAGGATCCAGTTCCTTCCCAGTGTTAGTTGGTTGACCTTGGGGTAGAAAGATGAAAGCATCGATATCCATGGACAAGGAGAAAATGAAATTAAAAGGAAATGGAAAAAAGGTCATTGTACCCATTCATCCATCTCCAGGAGAACCTTGGACTGAACCTATCGATGAAGAAGTCAACGTCCGACAAATATACCAAATTCAAAACAATGCAGATTATATAGAACCAAATATCATTGGAGAAATTCATTTAGACAACCAAGACTTAGTTGGTTATAATTTAGACGACAAATTATATGATTGAGAGATTGAGAACTACGAAACACAAGCAAGAGGGTGCTGGACTATTCAAAAAGTGCAGAAGAAGCCCACCCAACAGTGCTTCATAGTGTCCATTGTCCCAAAAATATTTGAGAAGAAAATTAGGGAATACCCTACCTTACAACTTACCCATGTAAATACTACACAGATACGAAGATACAAGGAAAGGGAATCACTAGTCATGCATGTAGAAAAAGTTTCCAAAAATATTGGGTAACATGGCCGACTTCAAAGACTAGTAGAAACTTTTACAGGACAAGATGTTAGATGGTGGGATACCCATCAAAGGAGACTATAGACCTGGACAACAACTTCGACTTACTTTGTCGAAAGGTTTGGAGGAAACAATTTAACCCAACAAGCTCAGATGCCTGTATTCACTCAAGGACAAAACCCAGAAGATCATATTAAAACCTGTGAAAAAGAGTGGAGAAGACTTGGATGTAAGGATGAACAAGCATGGCCACACTTGTTCCCATCAACCTTCACCGACTTACCAAACAAATGGTATAAGATGGAAGAAGCTAGAGGTGAAACATTCTTATGGTATGAACTCAGGGAAAATTTCATTAAAGATTTCAACTTTATACCACAAAATGAAAACTTGCTCAAAACAACAAAACAGATTAAATAATTTATCCAGCCGATCGAAAACAAACCTTTAAAAGATAACTGACCGACAATGAAATGTAACAATATACAAACAAGAAAAAAACCACAGTCGACAAGACTATAGTTAGAAAACAAAAACACAGAAGGAAAAAGCTTTAGATGGAAATTCAACCATGTTGAAACGACCAAACCTATTTGTATAATCCTGAAAGTAGAAACAACCAACAAACAAGATACTGATAGAATGACTGCAGCCAACTTCCTTCTCACATTCTCATAGTTTAAATAAGGAATTCAATCGATCAATGAAGCCAAAGCACCAGAATGGATAGATGCTAAAGTCAAAACTAAAGAATTTGACATCTCAGATGATGATCGACCAAAAATGGCAAAGATTGGTGACTACTGGAGTGAAGAGCAGACCACAGATATAGTGAACTTATTAAAAGAGTTCCAAGATGTATTTTCTAGAGATTATAAAGACCTCAAAGCCTTAATCCACAAAATGGGAGAAATGAAGATTGACACTAAACCTGATGTTCGACCTGTGAAGAAAAGGCCATATAAACTAGCTCACAAATACAAATAGATAGTCAAAAAGGAAATTGATAACATGCTTGCAGTAGGCATCATCTATCCTATCGACCAATCAGAATGGGCAAGTCCAATGGTTGTACAGCCTAAGAAACATGATCCGACCAAACTAAGAATTTGTGTCGATTTCAGGGGAATAAACAAAGTGACATTGACAAACCCATTTCCAACTCCTTATGCAGATGAAATCTTAAATGAGGTTGTAGGACATGAATGCTACTCATTTACAGATGGATTCTCAGGTTATAACCAAGTGCCAATAGCTAAATAAGAATAGAAGAAGACAACCATTGTGTGTGAATTTGGTCATTTGCTTACAAGGTTATGCCTTTTGGATTAAAAAATGCACCTATGGTATTTTCTAGAATTGTTGTCAAAACATTTCAGGAATATATCTACAAGACCATGGCAGTATACTTTGATGATTGGACAATATACTCCATGTTAAAGGATCATTGCAAATGGCTCAGACTTATGTTGGAGAGATTTCGACAAATTCAACTCTCCCTGAACATAAAGAAATGCATATTTGTGACCCCCACAGGGATATTATTAGGGCACATTGTCTGTAAGGAAGGTATTAAGGTTGACTTTGCAAAGATCAAAATTATCCTTGACCTAAAACCACCAGTAAATCCAAAATAGTTTAGGGTGTTACTTGGCCACACAGGCTATTATAGAAAATTCATAAGATATTATTCAGATATGACCTATCCTCTTGAAGAACTATTAAGGGAAGATCAAGAGTTCAACTGGACAGAGGAGTGTCACATATCATTAGAAAAATTAAAAAGAAAACTAGTCGAAGCACCGATCCTAAAGTTCCCAAACTGGTCGATCAAATTTCATGTTCATATTGATGCATCAGGCCTAGAAATAGGCACAATATTAACTCAACCAGGAGATGGTGGAATGGATTATCCTATAGTTTACAGTAGCAGAAAATTAAACAAAGTTGAGAGGAACTATTTGACAATAGAAAGAGATGCCCTAGGAATGTTCTTTGCACTACAAAAATATTAACATTATCTTTTAGCTAACCCATTTATAGTCTATACAGACCATCAGGCCCTGAAGTATCTTGTCAATAACCCACTACATCATGGAAGGATCTGTCGATGGCTACTTCTCTTTCAAGAATTCGAGTTTGAAGTCATTGTCTAACCAGGTAACTTAAATGTTAGTCCCAACCATTTATCTCGAATCAACATAGGAGAAGAACCAACAGGAGTCGACGATGACTTACCTAATGCACATTTATTTTGGATAGAAGCAGTCCCAGTAGAACTAGAAGAAATAGCCCAGTTCTTGGAAGATGGACACGCAATAGAAGGAATGAGTACAAAGAAAAATCAGATCTTAGCTATGAAGGCTGCACCCTACAGTCTTATAAATGGACTTTTATACAAAATGGGATTAGATGACATCCTCATAAGGTGTGTACTAGAACACGAATGAGACAACATTATGCATGAAGCACACTACGGACCTACAGGAAGACATTTTCAAGCAGACACAACTACAAAGAAAATCCAACAGTCACGGTTATGGTGGCTGACACTCCACAGAGATTGCAAAAATTTTGTTAGTCGATGTGACAGATGTCAACGACTAGGTCGACCCCTACCTAGCACAAAAATTCCTTTGATATCAGTAAACCCAAGTTTGACATTTGAAATCTGGGCCATAGACTTCATAGGACCATTTCCTATACTAGCAAAAAGAATAGGTGCAAGGTATATCATAACTGCAGTCAAATATGTCACTAAATGGGCAAAGGATGAACCAGTCGACACATGCTCTAGTGAAATAGCTACTAAGTTTATCTATGAGAATATCATCACTAGATTCAGATGTCCACTAACTCTAATTAGCGACTAGGGAACACACTTCATCAATAGAACTATCAAAACCCTAACCGACCAGTTCCAAATCGACCATCGTCAGAGTATAGCCTACCACCCTCAGTTGAATGGAGCAATTAAAGCATTTAATAAAACATTAACAAGAGGACTAACCAAAATATGTAATACTGATAAGCATGACTGGGATGAGAAAATACCTACATTATTATGGGCATACAGAACAACATATAAACGATCGGCCAACAAAACTCCTTTTCGACTAGTCTATGGACAAGAAGCAGTAGTTCCACTACACTTCCGACAAAAAACACCTATCATTGTAGAAATCCTACATGTTGATGTCGAACAAGGAAGAAAGGACCGACTATTGCAACTAAGCAATCTTGAAGAGCACCGACTAATGGCAATACAACATCAAGAAATCCAGAAACAACAACAAGAACAAAAACTTGTCGGTAGGAGACCCTGCTTTACTATACAATAGTCGAGTAAAAAGTATCCTAAAAAGCTCCATACATACTGGATGGGACCTCATGTTGTTGAAGAGATACATACCAATGGATCAGTGCAACTAAGGACGTTACAGGGCATAGTATTTCAGAAGCTCATTAATGGAGCCCGACTAAAACACTACAGAAACTAGAGATAAACCTATAAAAAAAATTATATAACAACCATAACCAAAAACCAAAATCTCTAAAAACTTAAAAATCCAAAAACCAAAAAAATATTGTACATATAGAAAACTATGATAGGAAATTACCATTTCGACAACCGACATCGTGCCCATTGACATAACACCATCGACCATTTTCATCGACCGACGACTTCCATCGACCATTCTCATAACCGACATCGACCGGCGACCTCGATAGTCCCATCATGCATTCATGACATCGAGCACCGAAAGCAATTTTCCATTAATGCACACTCAAGTGTTCCCGCTGGAACATCACGTCCTCCATTAATACACCCATCGATGCACACATCCACAGCATCGCCTATAAATACTGGATCGTCGAAGGATCATTCACCACAATTCATACAAAGAGAGCATTAGAGCATCCAGTCGACTAAAAGCTGAGAAAACCTTAGTGAAATAGACCACCAAACCGACACAATGGCACCCAAACAAACTAGAGCCTCGACCAAAGCCAAGGAACTACAGGCTGCAGATACACCTTTAGTCCACAGGATAAAAAACATTAAGAATGCAAGGTACAGGAAGGCTCATGGCAAAAAATATGGGCCGATATGCAAGAATGGGATTATGTCAATAAGAAGGACACTCAAGCCACATAAAAGATCAAATACAACACTATATTCAGCTATGTCAATGCACCACTCATGGCCAGCTTCGGTGGCATGAAGGAAACCGCTGTAAAGTTCATCATCAGCCGGTACCACAATGGCCGATTCTACTTCGACCAACCGGTCGACATCTCTAGAGAAGTCATCTCCAAGCTGACTGGTCTCTCAAACGAAGGAAACCCAGTCTTAGTTGGTATTAAAGAAGGACTGGTCGAAGAGATAACTGGGTCAATTTTGGGAAAGAACTCGAAGGGGTTGATGATTAGCCAAATCACAACGCAAACGCCACAGATTGTTGCCAAAATCATAGCAATTACACTCACCCTAGTAGGTCGAGGCAGCGACCTTAAGTTAGACATGCTAGAAGCTGTCGACACCATGGCCACAGATGGAAGGATATACAGATGGGATGAATATGTCACTGACATGGTCAAGACCATCTGTGAAATATGCCAAGAAACGAGGGGAATCATCAAGTTCCCCTCCCAAATCTTATGGATAGTCATGTACCATACATGCCTAGAGGGGAGTCCAATCTTTTAGGAACCGTCGAGGTTCCACATGTGGAGATTCAAACCAATATCCCAAAGAGGAACCTTGCAGGAGCTTGAGCAGGGGAAAGTATTGTTGGAAAACTGGATTCAACAGCTCAAATTCTGCATGACTAGATGGAGGGTGCCTCAAAACATCCAAAGAAATCTGCCGACGAACTCCCACATCTAGCTAGAGCTCGACCATACCTCGGTGTGGTACATGGAGGGCGACAACTCAAATGCCAAAGCCCTCGACCACTATCCATCAGTCGACCAGATCTTTCGGGAACTGCCTTGACAGGCCAGAACCAAAATACCAGTACCAGCATCAGCAAATTAGATCGACTTCTCGATCAAGGAGCCACTCATAGACCAGGAAAAAGAGGAAGACTATGAGCTCAACCTCTATATCAACACCTTTGTGTTGGAGGAGACACCAGTCGAACACACCGACCGACTTCAAATAACCATCAAACCTTCGACCGCAAAAAGAGCAGAACCCCAGACAACAGAGCCATAGCCAGAGCAGCAGGTAATTCCTTCAGCTGCAGAAAGTGTCATCCTAACCCAGGAGCCAAGGGGAGAGACAGAGCTAGAAAACCCATGGTAAGCTATCACAAAAGGCATCATTAGAAAATTGTCAAAAGAGATAGCAGTGGCCAGGAAGAAGCTCAAGACATAACAAAAACAACAAGGAAAAGGTAAGCACAAGCTTATCCTTGTAGACTCATCGGAAGATGAGGAGGAACTAGAAACCATGGCCCTCAACATAATAGAGGATGCTGTAGCAAACAAGGTGCTAATCGAAACCCAGTTCCAAAGATTCATCAGGGTATGAGCACTAGCGAGTCGACCAAAGAAAGCTAAGACCACGATGATTCCTGAGAACGTCGTCGATCTGGTGTCTATGCCTCCATGCCCATCACCGATGAAAATAACTGAGGAATAAGTACCGGCACCGTAGTCAGTAAGCCCCCTCGACTTTTACAAAAGTGTGATATCGAAAGAGGTGAAGGCAAAATTCGACAAAGACAGAGATTTGCAGGCATTCATTGAGAAACTGCCTGATTTATTTACGTCGACCCATAAGATATCCACAAAAGCACCTCTCTTCATGTTCAGTGGATACCAACCAGGACATGAATCCTAGTCCAAAACCTTTGCAACCATCATGTCAACTTTCGAGAGAAATCCTGACAAGGAAGCTGAAGTGGTTGCATGTCAGACCTCGACTATCACTACGACCGTACCTCAAGCCAAACCACTAGCCACTTCCACAACTAGAGGAGAATAAAATGAGGAGGACATAGCTCGATAGATTAACCAAATGTTCTCTGACTTAGACTCACCTTCCCGCCCCAACAATCCACCACTCACCCACACTTCCCCCAAACCAATCACCCCCAACCATTCACCAACTCCATCACCACCACCACCCCGCAACTCAGAGCAAGGCCCACCACAACTAGCTACATCTAAACAACCAGAAGTAGCAGTCATCCCACCTCCCCAACTAGAGAAACTACCAACCACTATCCCACAAAACAAAGATCCCAACTCGACTGTTGCAAGTACGTAGGTGCCAATACAAGCAGGAAAAGAAAAGCATAAGAAGAGGAAGGAGAAACAGAAGAAGGAGCATCATGGACAACCAAGAGGTGGATAAGAGCAATGGCTCTTCTTGGAGAAGCTTGAAGGCATCAAAATATCAC
Organism: Pseudotsuga menziesii; assembly: GCA_001517045.1. NCBI lineage: Eukaryota > Viridiplantae > Streptophyta > Pinopsida > Pinales > Pinaceae > Pseudotsuga > Pseudotsuga menziesii. Next base: position 986,342 of record LPNX011083658.1, read on the forward strand.
TTGAAAAGTGCAATTGGTAATGTCCTCTGATATAGAGCCAACACATTAAGCACCTTTGTATATAATGTGATTTCCTTGTCTTTGTAAACATGAACACAAAAACATATATCCTTGGTACCCCATATCTCAACCACAATTATTAAATCATTATCATTTTAGTAGCCCCTCCTTAAATCCTCATGAGCAAACCCTAATATCAAGCTTCATGAGGAAACCCTAATATTGGCACCTCCTTCTCTAAGTTCGTTATGATTAGCGAGTTGCATGAACAAGTGATGAAGTGATGATAAAAATGACAAGAATGGTCTCTTATTTATATTAGACCTCTAACTTAACTTATGCACCCACCTTACATGTGGGTCCACTTAACAACACTTACAATTAAAATTAGGGTTTGGGCTTCCAACATGTAACTTTTAAATCAAATACATATTAAGTACCCACATGGTGCAGACCGCTTATCCAACGAAGCACTTAATATGAAGGTTGGTCTTCTCTCCTTATCAGAACTCTGGGAAGGAGAAATTATTGAGGAAGCCTTGATACAACTCTTTTAAGAGTTTTTTTCAGTATTTGTGGCATGCTCATGTTTTTCCCTTTTCAAGTATGAGAATCTATATCCCACCCTCTTGTATTAGCTAGGGATATATTCTTGTTTTGATTCCCCTGGGGTGTGTTTGTTCCACCCAAGAGGCCTCCTAGATAAGCTATCTGGGATCATTCTATTCTCCCTGTGGTAATGCTTTTTCTATCTTTCTTTGATATTTTGAGTTTTGTGGGTGGAGAGTTGTTGGGTAGAGAGTTGGATCGACAGCTATTGCAAATGCAAATAGATTTTTTTGTTTTTTTATATATTTTTTGAGGTTGACAGTATTGATCCATGACCTTGTGGACTATATTTGTCTCACTCTGCCCTAAATGGGTCATAGCATCAACTGAATAAATATTTAGTTTGACATTGAGGAATCATGCACATTGTTTCCCATGTTTCCCATAAGGTGCTTACTTAATTTTTCATGAGGGTTTATGGGTTGGTTTGTAAGTTTTTTGGGCAAGTCTAAGGTATGATGTTGTCTTTTTCTTAGTTGTAAAATGAATTCTGGGAAATCCATGCCACCTGTGGACAATGAAAGGAAATGAACAGCCCATGTACCTCAGATCAGGGCAGTTTTGGGCCCTATAAGAGTAAGTTACAACAATAATTAAGCCAATATGGATATTGTTTTGAACATTATTGGGTGTGTTTCACCTTCTAGAAGCCTTGACATTCAATTTGGGTAATTAAAATAGAGGACATCGACATGTAGATGTAACTAATGGTTTGGTTTAAAATCTGTCAAATTCTATGTTTAATTTCCTCATTTTCCTTAATATTTTCTTAAACTACGTCGATTCTAGTGTTCCCGTCTTTTCTATATTGTTGCAGAAGCCAAACATCTAGATGAATGGCTACATTCCTGATACTCATATTAAATGGTGGGAACATGATCAAAATTAGGAATGGAACTTCAAGAAAGCTTCAACAAATGTTAATTTTGATCAATCTTAACAGAAAACAATTGTGGAGGGGATTATTCCAGTAAAGGCATTCCTAATACTTGATCATAATAGAAATAGTCGTGCTGGGTTTTCTTTCCTCATCTTGAAGTGAGTGTGGATTTGGCGTTTTATTGGGTAACTCCCCACAGATCAATCAAAAACAAAATTTATTGATAAAATTTAACAAAACAAATTAAACTATGTTGTTGAATCTAAACTTTGGATCTGCACCATCTGATGCAATGCATTGAATTGATGCCCCTGCTTATGATAGAGTGGGATGGTAACACCTCTGTTAGATAAATTGGAATAAAAATTTAGTTTTGTTGAAAGGTGGTAGGACCAAGTGTTAATGCAAAATTGGCGGTGTCAGCATGAAAGGGTCCAAGATGAGCAAATCATCAATGACAGAACCCATGTGTGGAATAAGTGTTAGAGGTGTTGTTATAGCAGATTTCACCACTCCAGGTGAATCACACATTGTATGGCCTTCCCTTGTCCCGCTGCAGACTCTTTAGACCCCATGGACCATTTTTTGTCCTTTGATGTTTCCATGATCATCCCTACAAGCATAAGAAAAATGATATACGTGGCTTTTTACCCGATAACCACGTACATACGTGAGTTTGACCCCTATAACCGCGTACATCGGGATGTGCACATAATCCAAATCCTTTTGGAGTTTTCCTTGACATGGATTTGACTCATATGACTCCTGGCCTTCCATATGCCTTGAGATCGCACGGATTCGACCCTTCATTATCCCTTGTGAAGCTATATAAGGAACCCCTTGGTACATTGAAGGCATAAGAGAGAATTGAGAGCATCGAAACTATAATCCATTGGTGCCAGAACTTATGCTTGAGTCTGCATCCCTTTGTCCCTTGGAGCACTTTTGTGTTCTTCCCAATCTTTCCTTTTGCTAGTGAGCTTGCTATCTGAGTGATGGAGGATTGAAGTGGCGGAGGCCCAAGTGGGGAATTCAGTTTCTCCGGTTCGCAGACGTGTCGTCAGAGGTTGTCTCTATCTTGTAATCTCTGATTTATATTAATAAGAACTATCTTTTCCTGTCCAATAATGTGTATTTGAATGAATATTGTATCCATTGGAATATGTCAAATGCTTTTACATTATTGATTATATATATGCTAGAATAGATCTAACAACATGATATATAGAATGCTTGTATTGTTTACTTGTTGTTGAGAAGTAATTTATAAATTCAATCTAGAGTTGGAAAGCTCAACGGGGATCTACTTCAACCGTCTAGAATAAGGTACAAGGTTCGATCCTTTAGTGTTAGACATTTTATTTCTATTGCATATTGGAAGAGATTGATTTTTGGAGTCAAGCTGTTTGTTGTGGAATTTCTCTCCATAACAGGTGCCTCTCTTGTCATTGAAATTTTAGATTGATGAGGGACATTTGTAAGATATGGAGGATGGGAGATAAGGGTTGCAGAACTTTCATTGTAGTCAGAAGCATTATATGAAAAATACTGATTTGTTGCTTCAACTCTTTGGAATAGATCATTTTGACTTGCTTCAACTCTTTACCTCTAGGAGGAGATTATCAATGGGTCCTGTGGTGAAATACAAAAGTCTCATATCTTTTTAAAACTCTATCCCTAATGTTCCTTATCAAAAAAAGTATAAGAGGCTCCCAAGAAATAACATAAATAAATTTTGAATTCATCAAATATACAATGCATGATTTTACTGATCCTGAGTATCTGTAAATACAGAAACTGCTTGTTTAGATGGATTAATTACACGCTCTAGGTTTCTAGAGGCTTCTCAACAATATCTTGAGAATATTCTATGAACATCTAATCCACTACAACTTTATCCTTGGGTTCAAGAACATTTCTACTACTAATGTTGCCAACGACTGCAGTACAATCATGGCTCTGGTGTGGATTATTCCTTAAAATTCCTTTGACGATTAAAACCAACATTTCTATGGTGATATAATCATTTTCCATCTCAAGGAATTGAAGAATTCGATCAACAATACCGTTGACATCACACTACTATAATGCAATTTTTCCAACTGCTTGGATAGACTCTGTTGTAATGGCCAAATCAACATTTGCAACATAGTCTCTTACCACAATATCATATGTATTGCTCTCATTTTCCATGACTCTAAGCATCTTATGTTTCAATTTCTTCACAAATAAGGGTCACTACAGTGATAATAAAAATGCTTATAATTTGATAAAAATAGGATTGGAGTAGATGTAGATGGCTAAAGACTGCATATGACTCTTTTGAGCCTCTTGAACTCACCAAAGTGAGTAATCCTTTTGGTACTATCACATATTTTATCTTGAAAATGGGATGCTGATACCATACAAACTCAACATGCTGAATAAGGATGGACAAATCTTACATGGCAGGTGTTGAATAACATTTCGTGGCCTTAAAATTTGTATGTGTAAAAGGAATTCCACAAATAATTTTGTAATGAAATGAAGAAAGGAAACTATTGGCGTTGAATCTTGAGAGTGTTTGTAACTCCCCCTAGATCAATCAAAACCAAATTTAAAAATAAAATAAAAAACTGTTGTGCCAAATTTTCTATCGTACTTGCTCTTTTTTTTGTGAAACTGCTTGGTAGGTTTTAAACAAGTCTTCATGAACCATGACCTTTGTCCTTATAAATATAAATCCACACCAAAATACGAGACCCAGGTCTTAGTGAGGCTCTTATATTCCATTGAAGAAGCAATGCATCCCACGTGGGGAGTCAGAGTGGAAGGTGTAAACATGCCATAGGGCCTGAAGGGAATTGGAAATTTAAACTAATTTGTAATCAGATAATCAGGGCAGGGCGCTTTCACATTCCAATCAAGCAGGATGGAGACATGCTTTATTACCCTTATGAAGAAATAGTTTCTTGTAGGCAGTTCAAATGGGGAATATGAAACTCATCATGATTTTCTCTATGCTTTGCTTCATCATAAATGTGCTTTTCATGTCAAGTAAATTCCTTCATTTTGAAAGTCCTAAATATTGATAAGATTATGCCTTTATGTAACTGTACATTATAAGAACACTGTAGAATACCAGTCTCTCCAACCTTTTCGATAGGTTTAGTCAAACTCAAAAGCTTACTAGAATCTAAATTTTAGTGTAGTCTTATTTTAGGTGACCATAAATTCTAAAGAAATTTCAGTTCTTATCAATGGTTATTTCTCTCTCTAAATTGTTGTCCAATCATCATGGAAGCCATTTTAGATACTATACATCTCAACATAGAGCTGATATATATTTTGTTATACCTAATAGTTTGCAAGTTTTTCCAGTTTAATTCATGCTTAACCAGTTGTCCTGCCTTTCAAATAACTGGTATCATCACCTAGAAGCCAAATATTCAACCCTTTAAAGGTTTCTCTAAAGACACAATGTTGTAGGAGCAGGGTATTTCTCTTTATATTTGCAACATGACTCTTTAATTATTGAATCCACTATTAGGTGCCCTTATAGCCAAGGAATAATGATTAAAAAAGCATAACTCCTCCATACAAAATGGTACCTTTGAAACAGTAAATGATTCAATGATAAATACTTGCAATACTTGCAATTCCCCAAGTCAAAATACTTGCAATTCTTTGAATTCTAGGTCTAGAGAACATTCTTGCAAGACATTACGGTTCATAGGGAGTTAAGTCTCTAATTTTGCAAATGATAATCGAAGTCTCCATTAGCAATAAGTTTCTAAATCTTCTTGGCTCTTCGATTTTTTATCACTTGATTTAAATCTAATGCTTCTGTGTTATTATAGGTGGTCACTGTTGACCACCAAGCATAAGTCAATTCCCACTCTCTCTTAGGATTGTAAACGAACAAACCCCTCCCTCCCCGTTACAGGCTGAAACCTGAGGACATATATTTGATTTTTCATGTACTGTTGGTATTTTTTTGAAAGCAGTCACACTCAACATCTCATCTATCATTTTCCCTTTTGACAGTGTTCAAGTTAATGAAATGAATGTAAGTACACAATTTAATTAGATTTTGGCTCTCATTAACTGTATTGGAAATTTGTTTAAATTAGGTGGCAAGTTTCTATTTAGATGGGATAGTGGTAAATTGATCTCTGTATCACCTTTATTTGTTTATTAGATTTTATAGTAGAAGTCAAAGAGTATTCTTCTTCTAATCAGGGGAATGTTTTTGTAACTACAACCTTTTTGTCTTTCTGTTATAGTGTCTTGAATGTCATTCTATTATTGGATTCTTAGCTTATGAGTTGAGTAACTAGCAAAGTGAAGGGCACCCATGACATGTGACTGTTGTAAAATCTAGTTTTATGGGAAAGGCTGAAGCCAAATTGCAGCCCTGGTGGGTAGGATTGGCCTTGGAAGGAGTCAGATATTGACAAAGTCCATGACCAAAGGAGTTGAGCCAAAGAAAGGCTTCTCTTAAGAAATTGTCAAAGTATGGGTGTGCAATTTTGGTTGTTGTATGAGAGTTGCAAATTCAAAATAATCATAGTGTAGGATGCAAATTGTAGGGATTAATTTTAGAGCCAATCAAAGTGGTGACTTAGACATGTATTGCGGATGTTTTAATATTTTAATTCCATAGATGCAGTGTAGTGACATGGGTGCATTATTCCAATATTCGGTTGTGCTAAGTTGCTAACATACTGTCATGCTCCCTTGGCATGTGCACTTTCATTGTGGGCACACAACATAACATAATGTGGACGAGCTAGCATGGATTGACAGGTTAACAATTCATCGCATGGAGGAGTCCAATGGCGATAATGGATTGTTTTCCTTTTTTCCTTGTTTAAAATGAAGAGCTGCAATTGTGATAAATGTAATTACAAGTAAAATTCATGGTATCATAAACATAATCCTGAGGTAAATATCATTTTTTAAGCATTTATAAATACATGTTTCCTGGTTTTTTTCTATAATAAAGGATTCATTGATGAGTTAAACTTATTATATGTTTTCTTGATATCTGATACATCCTTGTTCACATGTTATTTATCAATGTTAGGAAAGTTTTTAATTATAGTTTATATCCACTAAAAATGGCAATTCATGGTATGAGCTGTGTATTTTTAACAGGAGGAATGCGAAGATGAGGAGATTTCAGTTACTCCAAAATTTGGTCTTTATAGAAGGAATACTTTCTTGTTGCCTCAGCTAACCTTTTCAACAGACTGGGCCAGGTTTCAGATACTCAAACATAACATATCTTTTGACGAGGGTCATACTTTTCAGTGGAGCTTATCTAACATAGAATACTTAAAGATATTCTGGCTTTCCCAAGTGAGTAAAATTTTGGTCATTTTGTTGTCTTTAGGTACCAATTATTGGCATCTTCATATCTTGTGCTTCTGTGTGTTTGTTGATATGAATTTCCTCAGCAAAATAAGTATATGTTTGAAATTTGAATGCCTCGACTTGGAATGGAATTTTCTTTTGCTGATATTTAATTCTGCTTTAAAAAACTTGCCAATTTCTAGACTTGCAGTAGACAAGAGGGAAAGTTTTGTTTCTGACTCTTTTTTTTATGCAGTAATGGCATTGGGCTTCGAAATCCTTTAAGGAAGGACTCTTCTTTGGACTATGAGAATGATAGTGATGAAGAATGGGAAGAGGTACTCATCACTAAATCTCTTTGGTAAGAGTATTTGTAGTATTTTTATTAACTTTCTTACTTTGTTAAAAATTTCAGGAAGATCTTGGGGAAATCCTTTCTGACTATGACAAGGATGATGAGGACAAAAAGAATGAGGTTGACACATATAAGTTTAAATCTAAGGAAGATGATGATAGTGATGGGTTTTTTGTACCTGATGGATATCTTTTTGAAGATGAGGTAAATTCTACAAAAAAAAGTTGTTTGATGAGGTTCTTTATGGAGTATATAAAAAGTGTTTGTTGTTATTTTAGTGTTTCCTGCTGCAATGTCCAAGTTTTATTAGGGGTAATTGAAGGTTCATCCCCTTGTTTTAGTGTTTCTTGTTGTAATTTCCTAGTTTTTTTGGGTGTAATTGAAGGTTCAATCCCTTGCATTGTTGTTGGATTTTACCTCAAAAGCAAGGTTATTATAGAAGTATATAAGTTGAAAGAAATCATTTAATTACTTAGGGGATGTATATAGTTGAAGATATTTATTAGCCATGATGACTATTAGTAATCCGTCGAACTGCGCATTTAATGGAGTTACAGGAAGGGATATTGACATAGCAGTTGCTATAAATGGTTGTTATATTAACCCCTTTTTTTATTTTCTACAACCTCCCTATGGGCTATAACCTCTTCCTCTTTTACCACACTTACATCATTGACCTATCCTTCAAAACTTTCTTTAAAATCTCTAGCAATCTTAATGTTGTTCTCCTTTTACTTATAGCCTCAATGGGGTTGCTTCTTCCTTACCCTAACCCACACATTCATAAACAAGAAAAGTGTTCATTAAAATCTTGTCCTCATGGGTATGTCCTCCAAGGACTCTACATACTTGGATGCACAATAGATGATTGCTACATTATCATCCTTTTCCAACTCTAATAGAACATCAAATACCTACTACTCATCATTTTCTCTCAGCTCCCTTGCATGGATATTTAAATTCACCTCCTCTTCGTAGAAGGTTTCCTCAATATCTTCTCTTCTGAAACATCAATGTTGTAATATCTAGAACATTTAATGTACATAGATCCAAATTTAGGATATTCATCAAACACTTTAAAATGCATTTAAGATGTATTTTGATGATGATGATCCACTTGATGGACAACCTATAAATTTTTTCTATTTTGTATATTCCATTGGAATTCCTATGCATAATTTTATTTATGTAAAATGTTTTAATGACATTGAATGATAAAACTACATTTCATGGTATTATATGTGTAATTTATAGTCATTTTTTTGTATTTTTAATACAGTACTATGTTATAGTTGTAAAAAAACCTATCTCTTTTTATCCATATTTTATTTATGCGATTGTTATATTTTTAATTATATATAAGTTTACAAGAGTTCCTTAAAATGTTTAAAGCACATGCTTCTCTTTATTTCATTATTTCAATAAGCTAAAATACATGTTTATCTTTGTTTCATTGTTTCAATAATTTACACAATACAATGAAAAAGCATTACAATTTTTCTTGTGCTAATTTTATTTATTTCATTGTTTCAATAATTTACACAATACAATGAAAAAGCATTACAATTTTTCTTGTGCTAATTTTATTTATTTCATTGTTTCAATAATTTACACAATACAATGAAAAGCATTACATTTTCCCTTATGCTAATTTTAGTTACAAGGAAAATTGTACATAGCTCTCAGGAATTAGTTTATCATAAATACTAGTTACTAGTAAGTTGTAATAGTAATAATTATGTAGTTTTTAGATTGCTATCTATTATAAATTTGTTTGAATATCATCATTGTCAAGCAAAAAAAACTTATTAAAGGGTGCTAGCTTAATGGTAGAGTGCCTCCCTAATTATAGGCCGGAGGTTGGTGGTTTGATTCCTTCATGCCCTATCATAAATTTGTGACAACAAAATTGACTAAATACGCATATATACCACTATTAGTAGCTAATTTCCCGTATCTTAGTCGTATTTAGCTTAGTCATTAATATTTTAACATCTAGTAGTTTATTTAGTTGTATATTTGGTCATTAATTGTTGCAATCAGTGACTAAATCAATGACTAAATCATTAACTATCAATGACTAAATCATTGACTAAATCATTGTCTATCAATGACTAAATCAATGACTACTAAGTTAAGCTATTAATGACTAGTGAAATACAACTAGCTATAAGATAGTGGAAATTAGCTACTATTAGTCATCGACTCAAAAATAGTCATTTATAGCCTGATTTTAGTCATTTTTTTAGTCATTAATTTCTCATTTTGTACTAGTGTTCCATCAGGCGACATTGATGGTTCAAGTGATCTTCATGGGACAAATTACATGGGAATTTCACCTTCTTCTTTTATTTTTTGCCCCCATCAACATTGTTTGTGGGTTTTTTCTTATTTTGGTTTCCCTCACATTTATTCCCTTTCTTCTTTTTCCCACCGGGTTGCTGATTACCCTTTTGAGAGGATTGTGCAAAAACATTTGCATTCTGGGGTGAGGGGGCAATCTTTGCTATCTCTGCCATAGAATGTTTGACAGACAACTCATGGAGTTGTTTAGCCAAAGACTCTACAGTGGGAGATATCACAGAACCAACCACACCGTCAGCATGGGGTCCAGGATTAGGTTTCTCTACATTATGTGTTGGCCTTGGTGCATCAGGGATGATCTCATATAAAATCCTAGAGTGAGAATATATCAAATCTAGTTGTTGGGCCCTAAGGATAGCCTCTTCCTCATTGGTCACTCCCAAAGGAGATACATATTTAGATATATATGGCAATAGGGATTTAAGGAACCATTCTAGTAAAAACTCAAGAGGAATAATGGCTTTGATAATGCTCTTCTATCTTCTCCACTCTTGGATGTGATATGAAATATGAGTGGCCTTGTCCTACCGAAAGGTAGACAACAAGTCTGTCCTGAAATCATATTGGACAGGAAGTTGGAAGTGAATAAGGATTATGTTAGCCAAGTCCCAAAAACTATCAAACGCATCAAAAGGCAGTTCAATGTACCATTTTGCTACAGTATTGGTCATAGTTCTTTGGAACAATCTCATCAACCAAACTGTAGCATCGTTCAGTGAGTTAGAAGAGTACCACAAGTGGAAAGTGGTGACATGAGCTCCTAGATCATCACCAACTTTTCCTTCAAATTTTGGGATATCCAAGGGTAGCTTGGTAGGAATGGGTGGCCAGGAGGATTTATGTTTCACTAGGTCATTCATTAGTTTCGAAAAGTCTGACAAGTTTAAAGTTGTCAGGAAAGGGAGCTTGGGTCTAACTGGAGCATTAAAAGTACCAACTTGGGGATTAGAGGGGCTTGCCCCCATGTTCCCAGATGTGAAGGTGGGGTTTCCCCCTATTGTAGGTTGTGAAGTGGTTGGGATGCTTTGCAAATGATTCCATCCATAAGCCAGTGGATTATTAATGTGCGGTGCAGTGTATAAGGTTCGAGCTACCCCAGTCAAAGCTAGGGTTTGGAACACAGGAGAAGGCATCCCTCTGCTAAAAAGAGAGAAAGGAGATATCGTCAAAGGAGTTGAAACTTGAGTTTGAAAACCTTGACCACAAGGATTAGGGTTTCTGAACTGCACCCCTACATATGCAGGTGTTGGACCTACATATGGAGTGGATGGGGGAATGTGCCCCGCATTCCAAGGAAAACCTTGGACAAATGATGAGGATCCTAAAGGACCACTCTGAGCAGTGTGTGTGAAGGAAGTAGGAATAGAAGATACACTAGGAATCCTAATGACCACTCCACCAAAAGTACCTACTAAATTTGTGGGATTCAGTGGTTGAACCACTCGACTAGCTGGAGTTAAAGGTGTAGTAGGTATACTTGTTCTATAGGGGCACCAACCGGGGGAGGTGGCACCCCTTCAGCTGGAGCGGCTGAGGTGGATGTAGAAGAAATTTCTCCTATAGTAGACATTAGTCTGCCTAGAGGGACACCAATCACGGGTGAATTGAAAGGACGAACTTGGACGATCACACGATTGTTTAGGTCAGTTAGAGGTGAATTAAAATTCCTTAAAAAATCATCAGTCTACAAGTCTTTTATTTCAACTGTAGTTAAATCAACCTAGTTTTCCCTAAGTTCTGGTCCACCTGGAACTTCACTAACTCCTATCAGTTCGAAATAATCGTCCGTGTCTAACCTCCTCCTTTGAGGGGGAGGTGGAGGTTCCAATGTAATAAGTGGAGGAAGGTTTTGCAACCTTCATGAACTTCTGACAGATTGGTCCTCCACAATTGTAAATTTGACTCTTCACACCCTAAGGTCAGCTAAACACAGACAAACCATAGAGAAATCACTACAAAATTTCCTAAAGTCTCAACAATCACAAGGGGTATAAGATATGCTTTCCAGAAGAAAGCTAGGAGACTGTTTCTTGGCGTCCTTAAAGAAGTTCTTAGGCACAAGCAGATGAATCACCCACCACCCTCCTACACTTTCAACAAGGGTTACCTTCCAAGCCCATCCAAGGTCAGCCAGAAATAGCCTTCCGATTTACCTGTGTATAAAAACCCTAGATGTCAAAGATACTAAAGGATACCTTAACTATATCAATAGTCCAGCTGGACAATCACAAGCCTGGTTTGTACACATGGGAAGGGTAGCAAATCCTGAAACTCTATCTAGGATAGAATTCCCAGATGCACAAAAACCTTGGTCTACATTTTGACAAGGAATCAGAGGGTTATCTCCTCAGTCCAAGCCTCCACGCGACCTCATGCTTAACTCCTGTTTCAGAGGAGCTTCCCATATACTACCAACATAGAGAAGGATTTACCTATCGATTGGCCAACTACGTCTAAATTTAAACACTTGTGGGGAGTTTACAATTCCCATCCCACAAGTCTAGCCTAAGATAGTAGGTGTATGACCTTATAAAACAAAGCTTACTAATAAATTTTAAATTATAACGTTCATTTTAAGGGTTGTTCTTAGTCAGAGGGTAAGTGGCGTGAATGACTATGATATTATAGACTCAATAAGAAAAGTAAGGTGTATAAAATGAATTCCAAAACAAATTACAACTACTTAAAACAAGCTTCTTTTCTTTTTGTAAATATGAGCTAATGAAATTACAACTAAGTATGAGAAAACTAAGACTTATTTTTGTAATTTTTGAAATTTTATTCGAAAATACTGAAAATAAAACTACAATATGCAATTAAAATGCAAATGTTTCAAATGTTTTTATTCACTTCTCAAATTATTCAAAAATTATCATGCACCTAAATGAAAAACTTCTTGAGTATGTTTGAATAATCAGACCATAAAGCAAGCAATATGAAGTATAACGGACTTGCAAGAACCAAATTCAACCACTTAAGGAGGAGACTTGGAAAACACCTAACTTGGGAAGAATCAATGAATAAAATCCACTGAAATCACTAAAGGACAAGTGACAAACTGACACTACTCGAAAGCACTACAGAGTACAAGGTATCTAAAATCCTGATCACTGACTCAGATACACAGCACTGAACCTATCACCCAAACAGGAGAACCTACCTCAAATTGCTAAGTGAAAGAAGACTCAAACAATAAAACTCAAAGGCTTGCTGAAAAGAAAAAAGCATGGTGTACAGGACTTTTAGACTTACAAGAAGGTGCTAGCAACAGAAGACCTTAAAGCAAAGCAAAATCCAAACAAGATAGGGACAAGTAACCCTACTTAAAATTTTGTGCTCCTACAAGACGTACGCGATTGTCTTATAGAGAAACCAACGTAGCGTACACTACTATATTATAGGGAAATCCGCATATACAAGTTGATGTACACGACTGTGTAGCACAGCAACCTGTGTACACAAAAAAAAAATTAAAAAGAAAAAATAACAAAGGTCTCTGGACACACTACTTCAAATCAAATTCAAGATAGACAACCACACACTGAATCAGAGCAAATATTGAGCAAGTATCTACAGGACTAACCCACAGCAAGCTGGACTCCCTAACAGAGTCGCTAGTTCTGTTGTTCAGGATTAAGCACCCTTGCAACCTATGGTCTGGGGTTACCAACTTACTACTAACCTTGCAGACAATTAGCTTTACCAGAGAATGGAAAGGGAATAGGAAGAAAGTCTTGACTTACCTGATTACCGATGGTTGATCCAAGCTTGATCTTCTCCCGCTCCTCTTCTCTCCAAAGCTTCCAGGGTTGCACCTCTTTCACCTGCAAAGAGAAAATCCTTCAAGTAATATATTATGCATGTATATATCACAAGTTAGATGAACAATATATCAAACATATAATCAAATACATTCATTAAATGCAATACATGAAATAGACTCAACACAAGGTTGGAAGAAGAATTCTCTTTATTAACAATCAGTGAATGAGATAAGAGTACAACCCAGCTTCTGAGACAAGGATTCCTATGCAACCAAAGGACTTTGAGTTCTGCTGCTCTAAGATTTCTGAAGATATACCACTAGCATAACTTTTCTCTTGAATATTAATTGATTAGTACCCACCCCAAGGCCTCTATTTATACTTTGGGAAATAGAGTGGTTTCGAAGGTTGGGGTGGTTGAAACAGTTGGGATAGTTATGGATTAGGGCCCAAATAATCTCATATAATCGTGTTTTATATTTTTTAAATCCAAACTAAGATGTACACGACTATTAATATAGGCAACCCGCATATGACATGCGAGTTGCTTGAAGGAAACCCGCGTATGCTAGTGTACGCGAGTTGCAATGCAAATAGTCACGTACAGGACATGAGTTGCATTGAAGATAGTCGCATACGCAACTCAACACTTATAAAAAATATATAGCAAGCTAGTTTAAGGGTAAATGCATCCCATTTCATGCCCATCGATAGTGCTTTGGAAAACTTCAATTCTAATTTGTCCTTTTGTGTACCAACATAAAGAATGTCAGCACTCGGATGGAGAAGTGCCATTTGGGTTGATAACAATGTGATGGTGCATATTTCAATGGTGGTGATCAAAGTTTGGATCCAATCGATGGTGAAAATTCATTCCACTAATTTAACTTTCACGGACCAAATAAATTTCCAGATCTGTGGAATTTCTTGAAAGGTTGTATGTTTCAACGGTCATGATTCTAGGAAGAAAAGACCTATGGTTGAGATGTATTTTGAAGCTAGAACATGCACGGAAGATAAACATTTCAGATTTGTGAAATATTGTAGACCCTGAACCTTTGAACGACAAAGATCTGGTAGAGTGTTGATTTATGGTCCATGTTGATTTCGCGATGGGAACATGCATGAAGATTAGCAAGATGAAGGATTCTGAAATCTCGTAGAACCCACACCTTTGAATGGTGGAGATCTTGGCGAAGGTTGGATCTACGATCTAGGTTGATTTCGCAATGGGAAAAATCAAGGAGTTTATCAAGCAGGTGGATTGCGAAATCAAGTAAAGGTTGCATAATTGTACGGTTAGGATGTCTTGTATATCAATATCTATGGCTGAGGTTTATTTCACAGGAGGAAGATGTAGGCATGAATGAATTCGTTGCAGAGTGTTCGAAGGTGCTTTGAAATTTCATTTTCATCAAGCAAGCCGAGTCCCTATTGTCAAAATTCTCAAACAAATCCACCATGCATGCTCCAGCATGCTTTTCTATTTGGTTTATTATCATGGAGAATCTTCTAGATCAGCATTTGTTAGGATTTTCCTTCCCATACTACAACTATTTTTTTCTATGTTTCGAGGTTGGTCTTGGGAGCCTATGACACTATAAATATGCTCTCAATAGAGGAAGATAGGGTTGGAACCAATGATATTTTTGTGTTATGTATTATATGATCTATTGTTAATAAAATTGGAGAGCTGAATACTTTCTAGTTACTGCAAATATTCATGTGTATCTCGTAATTATAGTCAGTTATTTCCTTACCTGTGTGCATGTCTTTCTTGTTGAACTTGCCATTATGTGTTCTTCATATCTGAAATAAGTGTATAATAATTCATAATTCATATTTCTATGCTCTGGCTATTGTTTAAAATATCCACCAATCTTTCTTTCCAAAATTGTTGTAGAATTCATCTTTTAGGTGCTTTGTGTTGATGGAATATTCTTGTTCCTTTTTTATCACCAAACAAACTACTATTTGACTGTAACTGAGTGCTACCTTTCCTTTTTATAATTTCATCTACAAACTGCTCTATAATTCATGGATAATTTGTGAATCCATAGCCCAATGTATGCTTACCTTGTTTCAATAAAAAACATAATCTAAATTTTACTTTAGTTTTATATCTGGCCCTATTAAAAATCAATGAGAGATCCCTCTCTAAAAAGGGAGAAGTCAGCTCCCTTTCTTAAAGTTGTTTTTTTTGTTACCTTGGGATTTACCCTACACAACCTAGGGTACAATCCTAATTGCTAACAAAGAGGATGTTACATTGTGACTTCTCATATCAATGGAAAAACCATATTTAAGTATATCCAATTAGTTTTAATCTTATCATCAAATCAATTATTATTCAATATATATTATATGATGAATATGGTTTCTCTTCTTTAATATCTAGATATGGATTTTCTCATAACACCTGGATTCAGTATTACATTGGCACCATATCCTACTCGATATCCTCCATCTCCCTTCCCCGCCTTCTCTTCCACTCCCTCCTTAACTCCTCACACTCCTTGACAACCCACTTTCCCTCTTCCCTTCCCTCTTTTCTTCTCCTACACATGTTCCCATCACCATCAGCACTACCTCCTTCCCCTCCTCACTGGATACCCTCACCATCTCTTAGCTCCCTCACCCTTACTCCTTACACACCTTCATCTTGTTTTTCCTCCCCTCCATTGGCATTGTACTTCATTCCCACTACACTCTCCTACTCATGCTCCTCATTTCCTATTTTCTTCTTGAAATCCCTCTCAAATTCTCACTCCACTTACACTTCAATTCGTACTCTCCCATGCTCAAAATTCCCAACTCCTCTTACACTGCACACACTACCTCATACCCTTTCCTTCCCACTTATCCTACACATGTTGGTAAACTATATCACACACCAGCCTTCGCTCCCTTCCATCTCCACGTGATCCACACTCTATTCTATGCACTCGTGCCCTTGTACCAATGTCGCACCCTTGTTCCTCCTTTCTCCCACCCATCACACTGGATCCTCGTCCTTCCTTTCTCCCATGCATCACACTACATCCTCCTTCATGCCTCTGTTCAACCCTATGTCTCCTTCCTACATATTCCTGCACCCCACTCACATCATCCTCGCTACCATACCTCCCCCTCCACTCCACAATGCATTCCTCCACCCATGTTGTGTGCTCCCCCTCTTTGCCTCCACTCATTCTCACCATGCCCTATGTGCACCCTACTACTCCGACCTCCCTCCACCACTGTGTCTACATAAACCCTACCAAACACAAACAAATCTTAATAAAAATAAATGAATATTATTATAGTTCAATTAATATTATTAAATAATATTAGTCGTTTATTAAATTTTTATTATTCAAGTTTATAATAAAATAAAATTATGTGATAAAATAATAATGATAATAATAATATAATTAGAATAGAATCATGACCATGACAGAATTAAAAGACTAGTTTGAAAAAATGGAGACAAGGTTGAATGACAAATTGGATTCCCTAATAGAGAACCAAAATGAAATCATGGTGATGTTACGAAACCGATGGTCTAGTAAGCACCACAAACTAAGAAGTATTCCAGACATGTTAGTTGCTTCATTTCGGGCCTCCGCCTCACCAACCCTACAATATCCAAAAGAAGACATACACACAAAAGATGAGGAAAATAAAATAAGGGAACTAAGACACGGATTAAGGAAAAAGATGACAACAATAATTTGGCAGAGCATGTGTCGACATTAGATCAACATCATCCAATTGTGTATTATGAATTTTTATATTATGGATCTACAGTAGTTATTGGCATTCCAAATGCAACCCAAATTTCTCATGCTAGACATCATGATGACAAAAATGATAATACCATGTTTGGAGAAAATAAGGAGCATGAAAAAGAAATTGCACATCGTTCTCAATCAGTTTTTCTAGATAATTATATTGAATTGATTGATGGATTTGAAGTGATGGAAGTAGTCAACATCTACTTAAACAACTTGGAAAAACTGATAATCGTTTTACAAACACAAGTGTATCTAATAATGCAAAAATTGTGTCCTTGCCAACTATTGTTTAAATTCCAAATGATGATAAATATGATAGTGGGCCTACTATTGCTAAACCATATGACATAGTAGTTATCGCAGCCACATGTTTAGTTGTGCATAATTTTTGTGACAATCACCACACATCTTTGAAATTGTTAGGGTTAAAGTGCACACTCATTGAGGCTATAAGATGGAAATGATTTACAATATATTGCTTGATAAAATTGAGAAGGATCACATGGATATTTTCAAACTTCATATGCTTAAGAATGACCATTTCTTTGATTTCCAATATTGAAAAGCATCTTTTAAAAATACCTCCATCATTATGATATTAAATGTTGGATCCATAACCAATGCAAAAAGTGGAAGTAATGAAGTTCCACAATTGTTCATACATGGAATCCAAAACACGATATGGAAAACAAATAATTACAAGTTGTGTTTTTGTAGAACTCACCACTCAAGCAGATAGGTTTACAAAACAAGGTCCATCCCCACATCTAGAGAAAGGAACCAATTCAAAATACACATCTTACATCTGCACTACAAACATAGATCCAAAATAAAGTTGATATAAGCTCTCAGAACAAAGTTTCCCTTAAAGGGGGTGGCAATGTTACAAATATAAAATAATATATTAACAAGACAATAATTAGTACTTAATAATAATCAATAGTTTATTATATGATAAATTAAACAAGAGGACATGACTCCTCATATCAATGGCCAATCCATATTTAAGGCGGCCCAATTAATTGTAAGTAATCTTATCATCAATTCAATTATTACTCAATATATATTATTCTATTAAAAATTAGATTTTCTTCTTTGACATCGGGATACATATTTTCCCATAACACTTGTATTCAATGTTACAACACCTCCACAGTGAAAGTGCCAATGTTTGCAAAATATATAGTATACAACAAGAACTAGAAATTTAATTAAACAAATTTGAATTATTTAATTTACATTAAGTAAGACAATAAAATGCAACTAGATTAATTTAAACATAACCCTAATAGTACCTCTATCATCTAGTGGCCTGACCTAGGTGAAAAAGATGTTGGGGTATGCTCTCTAGCCTAAACCCGTGTATGAATATGGAAAAAGGTCCAGGGTATGGTCCTCATTGGCTATCATCTCTAGCACCTTTGGTGTGATCCTATCTAGGAACTCGGGTTGTTCCCTCTTGGGCATCATATATCCCCATATGTGCATATGTACCTCCATCATCAGCATAAAAGGGCGATTGTCAAATGAAGGCCTTGTGGCTAGAAACCTCTCAAAGAATAAAGAAAAGAGCTCTAGAAAAATAGGAAAGTTGACCCTCCCATCAAAATGTGCATGACATTGAACCAAAGAAAATCAAAACTGTTGAAAAAAAATTGCGAACCACCTAATTAAATTGGGGCTTGTTATCATGAAAAACTCACACACCTATGGAAATTATGTGATTCACATGGTAAAGAATCATCAACATACAAAATGAACTCATTCAAAGTCATCTTAAAAAGATCCAAAGAGCAAATTGAGTCCAAAATGGCCCTAAACTAGTCAAAATACCAATAGCGCAGGTAAAACTCTGTTTATATGCGCTACAACATGCATCTCTAGAATATCACCCACATTGCAGTGAGGAATTTTCTTTGAGATTAGTGCATCTTGTTAGGATTATAATCCTCCCTTGTCCAAACTGGTCAATTTTTTCCTAAATTAGGAGTCATTTAGTCATCATTGGGTCCACTAGCACCATTGGGTCCACTTGGCCTAATGGGGCCACATGTACCAGTCACTAGAGTGTGTGGAACATTGATAGAGGCTATTTGGAACTAAATACACCTTCATGCGTCAGTTTAGGTGCTCTCTAGACCAATCCCTACAATTTAAGAGCCACTAGGAGTGTCAACACCAACCTCCTTCAGTTGTTGGCAGTTGGTGACTAGTCAAGCCTAGTTATGCTTCAGTTACATTCAGTTAGATGTCCTCTAGTTTAGTTAGCACCAATATTTGCGTAGATGAATGTGGGAAGGATCCCTTTCTCGCCTACCACACCAGTTAGACTAGTTTAACTAATTATAACGGATTGAGAGACTGAATTAGACAACTGGAGATAGCTAGTTAAGCTCTGATAGTGATTTAGACACTTCTAGTTAGCCATGCAGTCAGATTTGAGTTTGTCAATTTGAATTACATCTCATGGATTCAAATTTTAGGCTATTAATTCCATTTTATTTAATTGTAACAATTATTCATATTACTTTTGATTAATGAAAGTGATTATACAGTCGCAACTCCTTATTGCACTGTTTCATATCATTTTCTGAGTCAAATTGATCTATGAAATCTATTGTGAGTTTTGTCTTGATTCATAGATTAGTGTGCCTCAATTTTATATGATATTAGAGCCATGGTAGGACAAGGAAATTATTCTATAGGTTTCTTGTTGGATATATGAATAAATTTGAGCAAAATTGCTCAAAAACATTCAAGCAGTGCACTAGAAGCAAAGAGTTTACCACATAATTCCTGGAGGCCTAACCTTGTTGATCAAGCTTGCTTGATTGACTAATCCAAGAGTGATGCAAACTCCAAAAGTGCAGATTGTTCGACCTTATTTTGGTTGTTTTTTATATTTTGCAGGTACAACTTTAGATGGATTCAAGATTATCAGTTCCTCTTCTTACTCCATCCACAAGATATTCATAATGGAAGTTGAAGATGATTGCATCTCTAAAGAGACAAGATCTCTATGAGGTATCTATTGGAATTGGTAAAGAGTATTATGAAGATGAGAATGACTAGATAAATGATGGTAATAGATATTTTGGAACAATATGTCTGTCCCTTTCTCCAAGCTTTTGCTACCTTATTGATTATGTTGAATACCCAAAGGATCTTTGTACAAAATTGGATAGAACCTTTGGAAAGCACACTAAGGACCATAATAGAAATTTGGAGATCAAACCTAGAACCAAAAGAGTTATTTATTCAAAATTATCATCCTCTATTCTCTCTAATGAAGTTGTTCAAGATGCAGAAGAAGTAGAATCTTCCACACGGTCAATTCAAATAGAAGAAAGTCTCCTTGCAATGACTCCTTCTCCTGTTGCTCTGGAATTTTATGAGATCTCTGATATCTCATATTCTCATATGGCTGATCCAAAAGAACACATTTGAATCTCTAATATTGAATAAAAACTCTCCTTCCATTCTATGCAAACATTCTCTAGTGATTCTCTTTTAAATTATGTGCAAAATTTGCCAGTGATTGCTTCAGAAAGTGAAGAGGAATTCAATTTCTTTCCCTCTAATGTTGTTGTTGGTGTGCAGATAAGTAATACTTTGGATATTTTGGAAATAATATCATATTTTAGGAGTGATCTATTCACTCTTATTTATATAGAGCTTCCAACAAATTCGTGCAGGATTGCATGCACCCATACTTAGAATTTTGAAGAAGGAGAAAATTGTGCATCTACCAACTCGGTGTTCCACACTTTTGGATCTGATATGAACTTATTTGGATTTGATATGATATTATTTGGATCTAATATGATATAATTTGGTTCCAATTTTAATTTCCAAGAGCCTTCATTCATGCTTGTAGCTGGTCTCATCAATTTTGGTGTGACAAATCAGGTACAACAAGTCTCTTTCAAACTTGTTGTTGGGGATTTGGTGTTAGTTTACTCTTGTGAGTTTGCTGATATGATATTTTGTGAATCGTTGATTATTTATGAATATATATCAGATTATGGAGATAAATCATTCACTCTCCACAGTCCCAGGGCTTCTCTACCTTTGTATTTGATCACATGCTCATGTCCTCATAGAACTAGTAAAGAGGGAGACATTCTGCATCTGCCTAGACACTTGCTCCTAACACTTGGAGTTGATATTACCAAACATGGTTTAATGTTTAAGGCTGTAGTATATAAAATGCTTGGGTTTTCCTCATATGGTTCGAATTCTCAAGAACATTTTCTCTCTTATCAGTTGATTTCAGTTGCTCTACATGTGTCTAGTTTTCATCTAGAAGCGGTCTATATTTCTAATTCAGTTGAACATATTATTCTTCTTCCAAAGAGGAATATTCCTCTGGACATAATGATTTAGTTTGGATTCAGAGGTTCACATGCAAAGTCTCAAGATTTTGTTGCACAGAAGAAACAAGATATTGCATTTGTTGTTGCATAATGCTGCAAATTGTGGCAAAACTTTCACAAAGTTTTTTTCAAAACTTGTTTTCCTGATTCACTGCTTAGTTTGAGGGGGGGTATTTTTCCCATGAGGTTTTCCCCTGTTTCCTTGGTTGTATTAAGTAGTTAATTTTTCCATTTTAGTTGTAATGGGTGACCTTTGGTATTATTTACCAGGGCATGTAGTTTTCCAAGTTAGGATTCAAGGGGAGTGTTAGGATTATAATCCTCCCTTGTTGACCAAACTGGTCAATCTTTCCTAAATTAGGAGCCATTTAGTCATTATTAGGTCCATTGTGTGGGAAAAACTGATAGAGGCTTGTTACAGAGATAAATTCCTATGGCTTGGGGTACCACAACAGACAGCTTGACTCTAGAAATCAATCTTTCCCAATATGCAATAGAAATTAAATGTCTAACACTAAAGGATCGAACCTCGTACCTTATTTCAGACGGTTGAAGTAGATCCCCATTGAACTTTCCAACTCCAGCTTGAATTGATATATTACTTCTCAAAAACAAGTAAACAATACAAGCATTCTATATATCATGGTGTTAGATCTATTCTAGCATATATAATCAATAATGCAAAAGCATTTGACATATTCCAATGGATACAATATTCATTCACATACACATTATTGGATAGGAAAAGATAGTTCTTATTAATATAAATCAGAGATTACAAGATAGATACAACCTCTGACGGCACGTTTATGAACCGAAGAAACTGAATCCCCCACTTGGGCCTCCACCACTTCAATCCTCCATCACTTAGATAGCAAGCTCACAAGCAAAAGGAAAGCTTGGGAAGAACACAAAAGTGCTCCAAGGGACAAAGGGATGCAGACTCAAGCATAAGTTCTGGAAACAATGGACTATAGTTTAGATGCTCTCAATTCTCTCTTATGCCTTCAATGTACCAAGGGGTTCCTTATATAGCTTTTCAAATGGGTAATGAAAGGTCAAATCCGTGCGATCTCAAGGCATATGGAAGGCCAGGAGTCAAATGAGTTGGATCCATGTCAAGGAAAACTCCAAAAGGATTTGGATTATTTACACATCCCGATGTATGCGGTTATAGGGGTCAAACCCACGTATGTATGCGGTTATAGGTTTAAAATCTGCATATATCATTTGTCTTATGTTTGTAGGGATGATCATGGAAACATCAAAGGACAAAAAATGGTCCATAGGGTCTAAGGAGTTTGCAGCGGGATAGGGGAAGCCCATACAATGTGTGATTCACCTGGAGTGGTGAAATACGCTATAACAGATGCCCCCTAATGTATGAGATCAGAGGGGTTATGCGATGGCCGAAATACATTACAAGTACATCCCAGAAGTGGAGTGATGAAGAATCCCAAATGGAAGACCAGCCACCCAATCATCATAGTGCAATAATACAACTCTGCATACAACTGCAAATACATATATCAATCCTGGATACATAAGAGTACAATGGCCATGAATAGGCATGATACATGATATCACATATGTGGTCATCCCCATGTACAATATACATAGATCAGAATCCCCATGATGAAGATATACAAACGACCATGATCTCCAAAATGGCTGAAGATATATAACAAATCAAGATCTCCATAGTGGCGGCAAATGTCTAACATAAACTGGAATCAAGTCACGAGAGCTGAAATCTCATGAACACTGGCACGATCAAAGAGGTAGCATATAAGAAATGCTACCCATCTGGAAATTCTTCTACACAAACCACTACGAGTACATGTCCTACTATGCGAATAGAGGAGTCGAGGTCGAACATAGTAGTCCATCGTCTGATTACCGGTCATTGATGTATACCATTAACAGACGCGAGATCACCCACCGATAATGAAAATGGAAATCAAGGTACTAGAGTGCAAACTAACAAGTGTGAATAGATGTGTTGAGGTTGAACACTTGAGAGAGTCCATCGATCAAGGGACATTGATGTATTCCCATAAAACTGTTGATGGCGAGAGAACCTGCCACTACTACAAGTCTCAAGGCACTCAAAAGGACTCTAGATTCCAATCCCAGAATAAATGATCTGAATTCGATGGGATGAAATCCACTGGAAGGAGGGCATTAAGGCATCCCCCATCATCCAACATGAGGTACTTAGCAAAGCTGTAGAATGTGGAAGGACTCGATCAAAAGGTGCACGAACCAGTAACTGTACCAGGAATGGCCGACATGCAAAGTTAAGATAACTGAGGAATGGCCGAATCAGGTTTCAGCTTCCTTCGAACAAGAGCATAACGGCATATGGTGACTGAATGAAGGCATCATAGACTCGATATACAAACTGGGACATCTCTGTGACACGGGAGGCATCTATAGAGGCTCCATAGGAACTGGAAGCTTAACCAGTTGGTGGAGATAAACTCAGATAACAAGTATAGCTCCTAAGTCAAACTATAACCCAACCAATGGATGTGATATACAGTGCTCTGTTCAAAGGCAACACGACTCGACAGCTGCCAAAGATAATATCTTTCCTTGTCCGGCTTTTTGGTTTTTTAAATTTTTTGGACTTTTTCAGTTATTTGAAAAGCTTGAAAAAAGAATAAGCTAGCTTTATAGTTACAAACTAGGAGGAGATGAGTGCCATAGGGGCAAACAAACTAGTTCCAAGCAGTGGAACATACCTATGCTCAATGCAAGGATACATGTGTAGGATATCTACACTCAGGGGAAAATCCCCTCCCGGTAAAAAAGGAAACAAGCTGCGAAGGATATAAAATATGGCTCTGCATGGCTAGACATGAGACAAGCTCGAGCTATATGGATGAAACACAATGTCAGGAGAGCTACCATAAATCTCAATAAGACAGGCAAAGCTCATGATAATGCATTCACAACTTGACATGAGGGAGTCCTGGGGGAATGGCTAGCATAAATTTCAAGAGGAGTATGAAGCTCTTGCTCAAGGACATGGCAAGACTAAAAGGGACTCCCGGACCTAAGAGAGGACTCACAGCATGGGTACCAAATGCAAAAGGGATCTAACTAGGGCACCCATGTAAAGGAAAGCTCTACCATTCACATAGTACCACTTCTAACAGCAGCATGAAGGTTCCGTGATACCATGGAATGGGTTTGTACCTAAGGTTAAGCTGGAACGGTCATAAGGCAATGCATAAGTGCAAGCGGATGTGATATCCTAACCTATATGCCAGTTCAGACATAATACCTGTGATAGGAATGAACGAGTCGAAACCACGGAGAGAGTGTTCAAAAAATGGATCCTACATGACAACCATATTAGACCAAAACAACCCAAAATAGTCACTAAAGAATCCACGCTATAGGATATAGGGAGGAATGATCATGAAAACTGCTCCCAAAGGAAACAATGTGGTGAACGATGGGACATAAAAAGGGAAAGTAAGGTGTAGACCCAACGTTCACGCATCCACTAGCACCCCCATGAGGGTGACCACCGGTGTAAAGACCAAGCGAAGGGAATAAAAATCCTCCACAAATGGAGTAGAGGATGAAATATGACCACTCCCAAATCTATGAGCACGGTACGGGGCTGTGATGCCCCCAAGTCTAACACCAGAGTCTGTACTAGGACCAAGGATGGGTGATAGAATACCAGGCATGCCGAAAATAAAAGGACCCAAACTCAAGAGAGCATAAATATACTCAAGTAATCACGATCCCAAAGGCCAAATAGCGCACAAAGAGTACACTCCTAAGAAAATATATAGCCAAAATAGAAGCAAAGCAAGGGGAGGATATGTGAGCTCTCGAATGCAGCAGGTATGTCTCACCTAGGAGAGGCTTGAAACTCCCATACACTACAAGTGGATGTACGTAACCAATTATTGTGGCCCTCAGCTTCAACGCGTAAAGCGACTGTGCTGTCCGACCCCAACCTGGCTGGGACACCCACAGAATAACCCTTGCAGAGTACCCCCTCGATATCCTAGGTAAGGCCACTAAGGCCACCTCAATATAATCAATGCTCAGGCAGGCAGTCGCAGGCGGGATTGACCGTATGGGCAGGGTAGCAAAGCCTGAAACTCTCGAAAGAGCCCCCAGATACAAATACAATCCTGGAAATATCTCCGGTGCTACTCAGTTATGACTAGGGGTCATCCCAATCAATAACTGCTCACACTGCCTCATGCTTAACTCCCTTTTGAGAGGAGGATCCTGAGAACAATGGTTATACCAAGGATTTCACACACTCATCTGGACAGACACCTAGATGTTGTTGTTTAGTGATCTTGGAGAATTAACTTACAATGAACTATTCCAAGATCCTAAAACCTAAGCTTGTTGGTGCACCCTAGAAAAGAAAAGAGTGTAATTCATTTTATTTAAACGTTGATTTTAATTGGCTGTAATTACTCAAAGGGAAATGGCCATGCAACTAGTGATATGAAGACTCAGTAGTGAAATAAAAGTGCACACCATAACAAACAATGCTAAGTGCAATCTTTGTCAAATGAAAAATAGGTGCATAAATATATATTCCTTTCCAAATGCCAATGCAATCCTTCCTATATGAAATCCTAAACACAACTCTCATCCAAGCAATCCAATGCAAGTAACTCCTCAAATCCATATCTAAGATGCAACTACTTTGTATTTTTCAATATAAAAGAATGAAAAATGCAATAAAAGTCATCTAAAACTCTTAGTCTCTGCAGCAAGTATAAAAGACAAGCCCAGCAAGACACCAAGACAAAAAGAGTAATGCACTAATGGCAAAACAAAAAGGGAAAATGACTAAAACTACTTTTAAAGAAAAATCAATGAAAAATCGGTCTCTGGTCACAAAAGAAGCATCCAATAGACAACATCAGACCCAAGGAAGACCCAACCACACTCACAACCCACCCAACAACTTCCCATAACATAAAAATCACCAAAAGGGATGATGTACGTGACTGTTTAAAGAACAGTTGCATATATACGCGACTTTTGGCCAAAAACCCGCATGTATACGCACATGTACCCGACTTTTGGCCAAAAACCCACGTATACAGAGAAGGTAGTAGTAAAAAGAAGGCCAAGGGTCAAACAAATAAAGGGGAGTGTCAATGGATGAACATACTATAAAATGCAACCCAGAAACAAGGAGAAATAAAGAGCAAGTCAATAATATCAAGCCCATTGTACCAATAAAAACCCCCAAAGGAAAAATGACTAGGAACTCCCCAGCAGAGTCGCCAATTCTGTTACGGAGAGAAATTCCTATGGCTTGGGGTACCACAACAGACAGCTTGACTCTAGAAATAAATCTTTCCCAATATGAAATAGAAATTAAATGTCTAACACTAAAGGATCGAACCTTGTACCTTATTCTAGATGGTTGAAGTAGATCCCCATTGAGCTTTCCAACTCCAGCTTGAATTGATAGATTACTTCTCAACAACAAGTAAACAATACAAGCATTCTATATATCATGGTGTTAGATCTATTCTAGCATATATAATCAATAATGCAAAAGCATTTGACATATTCCAATGGATACAATATTCATTCAAATACACATTATTGGATAGGAAAAGATAGTTCTTATTAATATAAATCAGAGATTACAAGATAGATACAACCTCTGATGGCACGTCTGCGAACTGGAGAAACTGAATCCCCCACTTGGGCCTCCACCACTTCAATCCTCCATCACTTAGATAGCAAGCTCACAAGCAAAAGGTAAGCTTGGGAAGAACACAAAAGTGCTCCAAGGGGCAAAGGGATCCAGACTCAAGCATAAGTTCTGGCAACAATGGACTATAGTTTCGATGCTCTCAATTCTCTCTTATGCCTTCAATGTACCAAGGGGTTCCTTATATAGATTTTCAAATGGGTAATGAAAGGTCAAATCCGTGAGATCTCAAGGCATATGGAAGGCTAGGAGTCAAATGGATTTGGATTATTTACACATCCCAATGTACGCGGTTATAGGTTTAAAAGATGCGCATATCATTTTTCTTATGTTTGTAGGGATGACCATGGAAACATCAAAGGACAAAAAATGGTCCATAGGGTCTAAGGAGTTTGCAGTGGGACAGGGGAAGGCCATACAATGTGTGATTCACCTGGAGTGGTGAAATCTGCTATAACAAGGCTAACTGGAACTTCCTACACCTTCATGCATCTGTTTAGGTGCCTCCTATACCAATCCCTACAATTTAGGAGCCACTGGGAGTGTTGGCACCAACCTCCTTCAGTTGTTGGCAATTGGTGACTAGTCAAGTCTAGTTATGCTTCACCTACATTGAGTTAGATGTCATCCAGTTCAGTTAGTGCCAGTATTTACATGGATGCATGTGGGAAGGCACCCTTTCTCACCTACCATATCAGTTAGACTAGTTTAATTGATTATAATTGATTGAGAGACTAAATTAGACAACTACAGATATCTAGTTAAGCTATGATAGTGATATATACCCTTCCAGTTAGCCATGCAGTTAGATTGATTTAGTCGATTCGAATTACCTCTCATGGGTTCGAATTGTCCAGCTATTAATGCCATTGTATTGCATTGTAACAATTATTCAGAATACTTTTGATTAATGAAAGCAATTATACAGCTGCAACTCTTTATTGCATGGTTTCATATCATTTTCTGAGTCAAATTGATCTATGAAATCTATTGTGATTTTTGTCTTGATTCATAGATTGTTGTGCCTCAATTTTATATGTCTAACACAAATGGCGGGATCTCACCAACCAATAGCACATTGAAGTCTCATAATAGCTACACTTACTCAAATGAATTTAAATTTGGTATTCCACACACTTGGTTGCCTTAAATGGCCTCTTGGTGCACTTTAGAGCCAAAACATGTCTCATTGGGTTCACACTATGATCTTGTTATTTCTTGCCACCTCTTGGACTATAAAAGAAGGCCATAGGCATGCTTACTGTAAGAAGAAATTTTAGAAAATTTAGTTTGCTGGAATTGTGAATAAGATTCCCCTTATCTGACCTCTTACCTCTTGTCAAGCATTTCCAAATCTCTCTTGCCTCCTCCCCTCAAGGGGCAAGTGCTCTTCTCATATTTGGTTCCTCAACCATTCTACAAACATTATTGGACAAGAAAGGCCTCCCTTAGGAATATTGTTTGCCTCCTTTTGGAGCTCACATCTCCAAGGTGTTGTACTGGCTTAACCATTGAGGAATATATAACTGGTATGGCTCACATTGATTGTTGGAGTTGGCATCCTATACTCCCTTTGTCATTTTGTTTAAGTTTTGTTATCATTTTCTTGGTTTTATTTTGTTTCCATCTAACAATATATTTTAGGATCACTTGGGATAAATCCAATCAGCACCAAAGGGGATCCAAATACTGAGTACTTGTTGTAGCCTACAAGGCCTATCCCCATTCCAAAGTGGAAAGGCACTCTTGTGCATTATTTCCCATAATCGTATTAACGGTAAATTCACTTCATTTTTGTTCATTTCTCTTTATTTAGGTTGTTGTTTGTAGAGTAGTTAATTTCTGGAATATTTTGTCTTGCAAGTGACAAGGATGATCCCTCTCATTCCATAAATTTGGTCTTCATTAGATCATTTCAACCATTTTTATAGTAGTGTGGTTCCTAGTGTCTTTGGTATGCTAATAACATGCTTTGTCTTCGACAAACGTGTTGACCACGCAGTTTAACCGATTTCCCCTCGCATAATTTTCCTGTCCTGAAATAGCGTTGTTTTTCTTTTGCTTTCCCACATTATAGTGCACCGGTGAGTTTTTTTGTTGCACTGTAGTGTGATTGTAAATTTTATTTCCATGTTTTCTATATTTTATTTGCTTCTTATATTTTTAGTCAATTGTTTGTATCCCAGTAGCTTCTCACTAATGAATTAAGAATTAATTATATTACAATGGTTACTTGTTCCTATAGTAATTACCCACCTAGAGTAAGATTAGGTAGTAAAGGGGTCATCCCTAAAAATCTACTTAGATAACCAAATTTTAGGTTCCCCAAGGACCTTATTGTTGTCATAGTATTCAGTATATCATATGGTTATTTGCTTTATTTAACATCTTTAGTTAAAAGTAGTGTAGAATTCACTTTTTGCACACAAGCAAGGACTTAAAGACCCTCCCATTCCCCAAGTATGCTCTTCACGATTTATGTGAATTAGAAAAGGGAGTGAAGGGTGCAATACCTCCATTACACACATAGCATTTATTTTTGCAAGCATCATAAGTTTGTTTAGAGCTGAAGTTACAATTTACACCATTTTTTTAGCACTCCATATATTTGCAACAATACCATTTGCTTTCATCACATGTGCATGCCCACTTGCACACACTAAGGGACCTAAAGACTCTTTCCAACTGAGTATGTTCTTCATGATTTCTATGAATCATAAAGGAATGGAATTGTGAAATACCTCCCTTACAGCCATTTAATTCACAACAAAATCCCTAACAAGCAACCATTATAAATGCTCACCAAATAAAATCCTCCATAGGAGGTCACAAAACAATATTTTATTTTGGTATGATTGATTGGGCTAGGAATCCAAACAACACTTAGCAATTTATTTTCATTAGACATATTTGTGAAACATAACATTGTTTTCTTTTAGGATGATTTTAAATCCTACTATAAGCAAGTGTTCAAAGCGATTCTGGATCGGAAGTGTATCGAGACCAAGGAGGTAAAATTCAAGTTATAGTTTCCCTACTCTCCCCTATGAGGCACTCACCTTGTTGTTAGGGATATGACATTATACCACTCAGGCACAATAGTTGATCCACACTTGACGTAAGTTAGCCATAGTGGCCAAACTTAGGATACTGCCAAAGAACACTTGGGAGTGCAAGTGAATATTAAAGTTGGCTATTTCCATTGGGAGATGTTTCCTAGTCTTATTGATTGGAACATTGGCCCCATCACCAACATAGTTGGCTCTTTTTACCTCCACTAGTCAATTGTTGTGTGGATTCCACTATCATCAATAGTTGTGCTTATAGGAGGCTCAGTTATATTTGAGAGGAAGGATGTTCGGTATTTTTTAGGGAATTTACACTTCTTCTGTTTTCTAAATACAAGCTCATTAAACTCATAATTTAAAAAGAACCAACCTATGTAAATTTTTTCACTAAACCATATTTGCACATATCACTCACTTGTTGCAACATATTGCATCTATTATGATGAGCATATTTTTTCATTTGTCTACATTGTGTTTATTCATCATCTATCACTTTCACTTGGATACTATACTTCCACCATTGAGAAACAAAATACCCCCTAAGTCAATCTCATGGGAAGCAAGACCTCTCCCCTCTCTTGAGGGGTGTTTTTCCCTTATCTTCCCGTGGCACATGAGGGAGATCACCAGGTCAAGGTTGGTCCCACACCACATTTATTGGGTCCTATAGGAGAGGATACACCTTTCTTAATTCACTCCCTCGCATTAGAAATAGCGTTAACCATTTCCCATCCTCTTCTCATGGAATAGGTTCACCACTATTTACTCTCCCATGAGGGAATACCCCACCTTATTCTCCCCCGTCGAGAGGAATTAAAACTACATATTCCTCTTCCCCTAGAAGACAAAGGTCACTACCACACATTCCTAGATCTTCCTCTAAAGGAAACAACATTCAAAATAACATCGTGTCTCCCAACCTGAACTTAATATTCATGGCAAGTATGAACCTCCCTGATCTAGAAAAACTACTTAATGACCCTATAGCTCATGACACCAATTGACCATATATGCCATAAAAAATACCATCATTTTCATGCCCCCTCCCGCCCCAGAGGAGAGAACGCGACCCAACTCTTCTACCTGAGTTACCTATCTCTGATTCTGCATTCATATGATGATTCTTGATTCTTTTTTTCTTCAAATCTACACAAGCAAGAATTGCTCCTGCTAACCTTCTGATCCAGACTGTCTAAAATCTGTATCTTCCCCAACCATTGAGAGATCAAATGGTTGAGAAGAATTGTAGTGGAAAACAATGGTCATGGTTTTTTCCACATCTAGAATCAGATTAATGGTTTAGAATCATCTCGTAGAAAATAAACAGTGCAGAGACCTTCACTTGTGGAATCGTAACATATCAAAATTTCACTCTCGCACCCCGCATCCTGCATTCCACGTCCCACATCCCACATGCGGATGGCTGTTGCGGAGATCAATGTTGCGGACATCAAAATTTACCATAAGTCATTTCCGCATCTTGCATCCCACAAGTTGCAGAAAGGAAATTGCGGAAAGCGTATTTCGCAAAATAAATTTTCCACATCCTGCATCCTGCAAATTGCGGAAAGTAAAATGTGGAGATCAAAATTTCCAAAGAAATTTTCCGCATCCCGCATCCCACAAGTTGAGGAAAGGTTACATCTATGGAGTTTCGATCTTCTAATGAAAATTTATAAATATAAAACTGATTTGCAACATCCAGGCCATCATCAATCTCGTTGATCTAACTTCATAACAACTTAGAAAATTCATTGAATTAATTACACACAGATGCATAATTCATGAAATATACAACTAAAACACAACACATTCCATTCAATATTTCATCATATTCATATTCATTTATAAATAAGTACAATTGTATGGATTGAAACAAAAGAAATACTTATGTTTATCAAAAGCTTGTGTCACAACCAGCTATGTCATTGCAACAATCCATCCAACCATAGGCCAGTGTGCTCATCAATCTCTCAGCAGCATTGCCACCCTTGAGCTAGGCATGATTTCCCCAAGGAATAAGGAACACTAGAAGACTTCCCCATAGCCAAGGATACAATAAAACTCATCCAAGACAACACAGTTGGGTTTATCATGCTTACATAAGAAGTGATTTACAGATAGCCAAAATTTATACAAGTCACAGTTAAGCCAACAGATGGGTCTATTAGGATACCAGCCAAGCCATCCTTCCAGTTGGGTTTATCAGACTTACACAGGAAGTGATTTACACTTAGCCCAAATTCACATGAGACACATCCAAGCCAACATATGGGTTTATTAGGCTACTAGCCAAGCCATCCTTCCAGTTGGGCTTATCAGGTTTCCAAGGGGGTGGAAAGACTAACTGTTAAGCTAGTGAGCTCAATCCCAGAGCTATGGACACCTACACTGAATCTAGCCTGAATTCTAAACATTTGCACACCCAACATAAGGAAGCACCCCCTTCTCTGCTACACAGTCCCTCAGGCCATGCCTTCCCTTCCAGTGATATCCAGGGTATGCAAAGAAGAAAACCATCCCTCTAGATTGATCTGTGAGGTTCCTTCACACACTGGGTTTATCAAGAAAGTCCAAACTCCATTTCCATTCCCCAAATCAGTTCATATGTCAAACAAGGATGTACACATAGTGATCTCAATTATGGGATTAACAAAACGTAACAGAAGCCAAGGAATACACACACACAACAACTACGGATTTTTGAGCATTGCTTGAGCTAGACTGACTACTACAATTACCAAAAACGAAATCGTTTGCTGGTCATTCAATTCAAAAAAACAAATCATATTTTGGGTATTTGCATTCATGAAACAACTAACATACAAGAAAATCGTAAAAAGGAAAAACAATTCACATAACAGGAAAATTCATAAAGGATTAAGATTCAAAGCAATTTTTTTTTCTTCCTGCGTGAATGCCAAAATGTTTTGCCAAAACGTTCCCCATAGTACAAATCGTGAGGGGAAGGTGAAACGTTACTGCAGGAGGGAAAGGCAGGCATTTTTAGTGTTTTCTTGCCCAAGAAAATTTAAAAAACATTTTTCAGAAATGGGTGCTCTGCCCATTTCGAATTTCTGCCTCCTCTTCCCATTCCCCCCCCCCCCTTATCCTTAGGAAAAATCATGCCCCATCTTATTTTGTTGCATTGAAATAGTTCGCTAAAGGATTTTAATTAAAAGAAATTGCAAATTTAATATGATCTCCAAACTTATATCATTCAGCTCGCATAAAAACACCATCAACCTAAATCTTAATCGCTAAAACAAAACACTAAATCGATGGTGGGGATTTTTCCTTGAGCTCCACACCATGATTATTTACATCATAGTATTTAAATGCAAACAGGGTCAAAATGGGGGTGTTATATTCCCCTCCCCCTTCAACAACATTGTCCTAAGTGATTTACAATCATTGAACAAAAATGCTTGTTGGTACTTCCCTTGGCAATCCGTAGAATTGAACAAAAATGGATGTGCCAGCCGCATGGCATCCTCCAAATCCCATGTAGCTTCTTTAGGACCGTAGTGCTCCCATTGCACCTTTACCTCTCCTATTTCTCGGTTTTGGAGCATTGTAACCTTCTTGGTGAGAATGCATATAGGCTCTATTTGGAACTCTCCCTCTGGTTCCACCTGCATCACATCCCAATTTATTACATGGTTAGGATCATGTACATATTTCTTAAGCAAAGAAACATGAAAACATTGTGATCCCTAGTGCTAGCAAGTAATGCAAGTCTATATCCAACTGGTCTTATTCTTTCAAGCACTTCAAATGACCCATATTATCTAGGAGATAGCTTTGCACAACTTCCAATATTCAAGGAACTTTTCTTTTCCTTCACCTTGAGGTACTCATGATCCCCAACACTAAATTCTCTGTTCACCCTATGCTTATCTACATAGCTCTTCTGTCTATCCTGGGCTGCCTTTAGATTCTTCCTGATTTTTACAACTTCCTGCTCCATCTCCTTGTGCAATTCTAGACTAATCCCAACTCTGTTCACTGGGTTATCCCAAGTTACTGGTGTTCTACACCTCCTACCATACAAAAATTCATATGGACTCATCCCCAAGAATTCTTAATGTCCATTTTTATAAGCAAACTCTACCAGGTGTAAATAGTCTTCCCACTTGGATGGTTTGTCCATCACATGCATGCAAAGCATGTCTTCAAGCACTTTGGTAACTCTCTCGGCCTGACCATCAGTATGAGGATGGTAGGCAGTGCTGAAATTTGACTTTGTCCCCAAGTCTGCAAACAATCCTTTCCAAAAATTAGAGGTGAACTTGACATCTCTGTCAGAGACTATTGCCTTAGGAAATCCATGCAATTTAAAAATATCCTTCATGAAAATCTTAGCAATTTCATCCATCTTGTGCGTGGATCTAACCGGTATAAAATGAACTCCCTTCATCAACTTGTCCACCACAACCATGATGGAATCATGTTGTCTCTAAGTCATTGGCAATCCTGTAATAAAATCCATGGAAATCACTTCCCATTTCCATTCTAGAACCGGTAAAGGTTGTAACAAACTTGCTAGGTGTTAATGCTCAACCTTTACTTGCTGACACTTCATGCATCTCGAAATATATTCATACATGTCCTTCTTCATGCCTAGCCAAAAGTATTGCTTCCTTGTGGTAGCAATTGTCTTATGACATCCTGGGTGACTAGGATATGGAGTTTGATGGATTTCATCCATAACAACCCTCCTCAAATATGCCACATTTGGAATATACATTCTGCTCTTATAAGTAAGAATTCCATCATCTTCTAACTTATAACCTTCATACTTATTTTTAAGGCTTTGTTGCTATAATTTATCCTTTACCTGTGCATACATTTCATCTTCATCATTATGGTTAATAATTTGTTGTCTCAAATATGATTGGAAAATGCTAATATATGCCACATGCATTTCTTGTACTTTCCTATTGAGTGCATCATTTACCTTATTCTCATTACCTTTTATGTCTTCCAATGTGTGGAAGAGATTAGTCTCCTTCGGGTTAGCCCCATTCTCTATCACTCTTTGTACATATGACGATAAACCATCCCAACCATGAGGATCGTACCAAAATGTCCCCATCGAGCTAGGGAGAAAAAACATGATGATCGATGTTGAAGTCATTGATGCACAACTTGACTACAACATCTTTTTGGGTCGTAGTTACATGTATGCCATGAATGCGGTCTCCTCCTAATATTGTCATACCATGATGTTCCCATTCAATGGAAAGTGGTCACCCTTGACTAACTCAGCTACTATAACCCACATGCATATGCCAACCCTAAAAATTTCTTACCCATATTAAGAGAGACAAACCCAACACCCTATGTTGAAATTATCCTAGGTGTCCACAAGGATTATAAAATCCTAGGGGTATATTCAGAACCTCCACCTAAAATTCCCCCACAACAAAGGGTCTCATGTGTACCATTTCCACCATAGAAAAATAATCTTCCACCTCCGGGGCATCATCATCAACAACTCCATCAATTCACAACGTAGAAAAAGTCTTGAACCCTGTCGTGCCTCCGATGTTCCATATTCCATTCTTGTACCCCCCTTAGGATTATGGGGAACAATAGTTATGGCCTAGTTAGCACTCTCAAGATTCATGCTAGGACTCCTTGTGTGGTACCTTACACCACCTTTCCCAGAGATGGATTCAAAATCCACCGCCCTTTATGAGATGGTGCTAATACAACATGTCACCTCTATGAATCCATAACACTTGTGACTCAACCACCACCAATGGTTACAAAACCATAAAATAGGGGCATTATTCAACCCAAGCCAAACACCCTATAGAAGGAGCAAGTCGATAAGTCGACTTGAACAATAGTCGACTTAGTCGATCATCTGATTAAGTCAATGAGCCGACTTAGTCGATCAGATGACTAAGTCTGTCGGCTGACTAAAATAGAGATTAGGTCGGCCACCTAAGGTCGTGTTGGTTCACCGAACTAATAGGTAGTTATTTTGTAACTGTTTTGTAATCATATATATTACGCTGTTGAGCCAGATGAGAACTCAGTTCAGTTCTCTGTGTTGTATGGACTCTGACCAAAGCCAAGGAACTACAGGCTGCGGATACACCTTTAGTCTGCAGGCTGAAAAACATTAAGAATGCCAAGGTATAGGAAGGCTCATGGAAAAAACTATGGGCCGAGATGCAAGAATGGGCCTATGTCAACAAGAAGGCCATTCAAGCCGTAGATAAGATCAAATACAACACTATATTCAGCTATGTCAATGCACCACTCATGGCTAGCTTTGGTGGCATGAAGGAAACTGCTGTAAAATTCATCAGCAGCCAGTACCACAATGGCAGGTTCTACTTCGACCAACTGGTCGACATCTCTGGATAAGTCATCTCCAAGCTGACCGGTCTCTCAAACAAAGGAAACCTAGTACCAGTCGGTATTAAAGAAGGACTGGTCAAAGAGCTAACTGGTTTGAATTTTGGAAATAACTCGAAGGGGTTGATGATCAGCCAAATCACAACCTGAACACCATAGATTGTGGCCAAAATAATCGCAATCACACTCACCCTGGAAGGTCGAGGCAGCGACCTTAAGTTAGACATGCTAGAAGATGTCGATAGCATTGCCACAGATGGAAGGATATACAAATGGGCTGAATATGTTGCCGACATGGTCAAGACCATCTATGAAAGATGCCAAGAAATGGGGGGAATCATAAAGTTCCCCTCCCTAATATTATGGATATTCGTGTACCATATCTACCCTGAGGGGAGTCCAATATTTCAGGAACTGTCGAGGTTCCACATGTGGAGATTTAAACCATTCTCCCAGCGAGGAACTTTGCAGGAACTTGAAACCAAGAAGGTGCTATTGGAGAACTAGCTTCAACAGCTCAAAGTCTGCATGGCTAGATGGAGGGTGCCTCAAAAAATCAGAAGAAGTATACTAACGAACTCCCACATCTATCTAGAACATGACCATACCTCGGTATGGTACATGCAAGGCGACGAATCCAATGCTAAAGCCCTCGACTACTATCCATCAGTTGACCAGATCTTTCGGGAGCTGTCTCGACAGGATAAAACCAAAATACCAGTACCAACAGCAGCAAAGAAGAGCGACTTCTCGATCGAGGAGCTTCTCATTGACCAAAAAAAAGAGGAAGACTATGAGCTCAACCTCTATATCAGCACCTTTGTGTCGGAGGAGACACCGATCGAACACACTGGCTGACTTCAAATAACCATCAAACCTCCGATCACACAGAGGGCTGAAACCCAAACAACAACACCACAGCCAGAGTAGTAGGTCATCACTCCAGTTTCAGAGAGTCTTGTCTTGACCCAGGAGCCAAGGAGAGAGACAGAGCCAGAAAACCCAGAGTATGCTGTCACAAAAGGCATCATTAGAAAATTGTCAAAAGAGATGGCAGTGGCCCAGAAGAAGCTCAAGACACAACAACAGCAACAAGGAAAAGGTAAGCGCAATCTTATCCTTGCAGACTCATCAAGAGATGAGGAGGAACTGGCAGCCACGGCCCTCGACATAATAGAGGATGCCACAGTGAATAAGGTGCCGGTCAAAACCCAGTTCCAAAGATTCATCGAGGCAGGAGCACTAGCGGGTCAACCAAACAAAGCTAAGACCACGATGACACCTGAGAACGTCGTCAATCTGGTGTCAATGCCTCCACCCCCATCACCAACGAAAGTAACTGAGGAGAAATTACTGGCACAACAGTCAGTAAGCCCCTGCGACTTGTGCAAAAGTGTGAGGTCGGAAGCAGTGAAGGCCAAATTAGATAAAGACAGAGATTTGC
This sequence comes from Pseudotsuga menziesii, assembly GCA_001517045.1. Taxonomy (NCBI): domain Eukaryota; kingdom Viridiplantae; phylum Streptophyta; class Pinopsida; order Pinales; family Pinaceae; genus Pseudotsuga; species Pseudotsuga menziesii. The sequence continues at coordinate 1,024,415 of LPNX011083658.1, forward strand.
AGGCATTTATTAAGAAACTGCCTGAGATATTTACATCAGCCTATAAGATATCCACAAAAGCACCTCTCTTTGCAGTCAATGGATACCAACCAAGACATGAAGCCTAGTCTAGAACCTTTTCAACCATCATGTCGACTTTCGAGAGAAATCTTGACAAGGAAGCTGAAGTGGTTGCATGTCAGACCTTGACTATCACTCTGACCGTACCCTAAGCCGACCTACCAGCCACTGCACCAAATGGAGGAGAGGAAAATGAGAAGGACATATCCCGACAGATTAACCAAATGTTCTCCAACTTAGACTCACCTCCCCACCCCAACAATCCACCACTCACCCACACTTCCCCCAACCCAATCACCCCCTACCATTCGCCAACTCCATCACCACCACTCTCTCCTCCACCACCACCACCCCCCGACTCAGAGCAAGGCCCACCACAACCAGCTGCATCTAAACAACTAGAGGTAGTAGTCATCCCACCTCCCCAACCATAGAAACCATCAACCACTATCCCACAATCCAAAGATCCCGACTCGATTTTTGCAGGTACACAGGTGCCGACATAGAAGAAGAGGAAGGAGAAACAGAAGAAGGAGCATCATGGATAGCCATCAAAGGTCCAGATTAGATTGAAGGATGCAAGCTCCCTGACCGACCCAGAGCTGGGAAAACTCCTCAAGAACCTAGTAGGTGAAGCAAAGACGAGGAGCGAGCAAAGAAATAAGGAACTCGACGATAAGAACGCAAAACAGATTGAGTTCCTCACCAAATGTCGAAACCTAGCCCATTCCATCCTGCCGGGCCTAGTAGAGGTCAACACAAACAAACCGCTCAAAATGGCGTATCAGCTATTTGAGAGCATGGTGTCGACAATCCAAACTCACATTCAGGAAACAAAGGAGGAACAAAAAGAAGAAACTGTCAGACTCCTAATGGCACAACACACCGCCTTCACTGAAGCTTATAAAGTGCTGCAATATCATATGGAGCAGTCTGTCATAACTGAAGAAATACTGAGAGACTGGCCTACTTACTATGGGCAAGTCTATCAGCAATCTCAGTAGACTCAACAAGGGATCCAGGCATTGGAAAGCAGGAAAACCACTGAGGAATCACTAAGGACCATAATAGAAGAACAAATAGTGCTTGAAACACCCAAGCTGCAGAGACTAGAGAGGGAAGCACATCAGTGGGTGCAACAAGCTATCCCCAATTTAGAAAACGTCAACATCATTTTTCCGCAAATGAAACGACTTATAGAGACTGCAAAGGAGAAGGACCAATTTATGGGTCCCGACATGGAGAGGATAGTAGAAGTCTCCATTTTAGAAAAGATGTCGATCCTATCAAGCCTAACCACACTTACCATCAACATCCAGAAGGTTTTGGAAAGTTGGACAGATTTCCAACATCACCTCACAGTAACAACACTAGCCATTGTCGAAGTCTGTGTATAGAAGCGATCAACCATCAGACTTCACGGCCCATGAAGACAAGGAAAATCACAGTAACTATTGAGACCAGAGGAATTTTTGTACCTCCCTGTTAACACCCAAAAATGGTTAACTACCTCATGTACCTCACTACATGGCTCATTTGTCCATTTGCCTACCATATTTCCCTGAAAATCCCACTAAAAAGCCTCCAAAAGGCCTAAAATGCCTCCAAAAGGCCATAAAACCATCTAAAAAGCCTCCAAAAGGCCTAAAATGCCTCCAAAAGGCTAAAAAAACCCCTTTTTCCTCCAAAAATATCCAAAATTCTTCTAAAATAGCAAAAATCCCCAAAAAGGGAAGAAAAAATATAAAATAATGAGGAAAAGGAGGAAAAAACCCTAAACAAGCTGCCCTAAACCACATGGTTTCCAAAACCATGGGCAAGCACTCCACCACTAAAAAACTATAAATAAGTGGTGGAGACCCCTCATTTGACATCCACAGTCTTAAGCATCCTACCTCTGCCGAAATTATTCTCGAAACCCTAGCTTACCATCAAAGCTACTTTCACCATTAAGAACTCTTTTTGGCCCATTTCCACCACCGGAGAAGGAAAAGAAGCAGCTTGGAGCTCAGAGCCACCGACATCGGACCAGCGCAACGGACTCCACCAACCTCCTCATTGGAGGTAATATCAATAAAAATCACCATTATACATGTCTTTACTGTTTTTGCTTCATGTTCTTTACTTTTCACTGCTTTAGCTTAGTCTTTGTTTCAGTTTATTTTTGTTTACATCATTGAACTGCTACTAAGGATTCCAGATTCCTTAGTAGGTGCTCATCAGCACAAGCTAGGGTGAAAACCCTAGCTACAGTTTTGGCGACTCCGCTGTCTTTTTTACTTTTGTTTTTCCGTACTGTACTTTCGGCTGTCGTTTTCGGCCACCGGAAACCACGTTTTTTCATTTCGCAGTCGCGGCCCGACCGCACATTTCAGGCCCTAACCTGCGACCAGCCCGCCGCTGTCAGCCATTTTCCTGCGTCCTGGACACGTTTCTGAACTTTCCCAGTTGCGCCCCGACCGCGTTTTTTCAGCCCGCAGTCGCGATCCGACCGCGCCTGTTCATTACACAGGCGCTCTCCGACCACCGCTGTCAGCCCGAAACCCGCGACCTAGACCGCGCCTGTTTCCTTTAAACCTGCGATATGCGCGCGACTGTTGCCTTCAAACCCGCGGCCCGACCGCGCGAGTCCGCCCCATACCCGCGGTCCACGAACTGTTTTTTGTCCTTGTTTCTGCGCCGAAACCCAGCCACTTTGCCTCCAGTTTTCCTGCACCTGCACAGCCACCTGTCCCACTTGCAGCCGTACAGCCATTTCTATCC